>CM019156.1:10594028-10791355 GCA_009733165.1 Naja naja | reverse complement strand
GAAAAATTCAAATGGATTAAAATTTAAATCTTTGGATTTTTCAAGTATTATTGAATGCTCCAAAGATCTCAAGGAGATTTTGGGGTTTGAACTCTTGAAATATAAATGAATAAAGTTTATAAACAGTAGAGGCACACTAGGCAAGAGAAAAATCAGATATATTTTCCATATTTGAAAAACAAAGTAAGACAAAACAAACCTTGATTTGCTGTGTGTATGGTAATGGTTTCCTTCTAGAAACCATAGAACACACAGTTGTTGCTATTGGTTCGCTTCTTAACATAACATTTCTATTTTCTTATTTTACAATAAAAAATATTTTTTAAAGTTATTAAACTATATACCACTGCTGCTCCAGTATGGCTCTAACCCTAACCCTGATAACATCCCAAGGTCCCTGAAAATCGGTCTGTTTTCTTAGGCCCTGGGTAAAGTATTTGGGTTTCCTTTAATGTCCTGTGTATGATTTTTATATAGACATATATCATCTTTTTCTTTAACATAAAACAGGTTCATTACTTTTGAAAGTATAGGCTGACCTGAGTCTTTTGGAATAACAGCTCTTGGGGGCTTACAAAGCATACAATATAAAACACTTTAAACAGAGAATCAGAGAGCGCTTTAAAACTTTGGATCAAACGATCACAGGAGTTCACTTCACTTTCTTTGCTTTGTAAAGGAACTCTGGCTATCCCTTTGTGTAAGTGATTTTCTCTTTGGGTCCCTCTTCAATACATAAACATTTTGCTTGTGGAAAAGGATACATAGAAGCTGTGTGTCTTTTGTTCCTTTTGAACTATCACTGTTTCAAGAGTCATGCTTTCCTGAGAATATAGCTAAGGCAGGTCCTTATATTAGGCAGAATCTGAGGAGCCCAGAAAGGATTGTAGGAGGTGTACTACCCTAGTGTATCCTTCTTTCAGGGGGGCAGCATGTCAGGTCCCCATGGAGACACTAACATTCTGGAGAGGGCTGTTTGTTGGAGGCAGGGAGAGGGACCAGGTCTGTGCAATGGATGGGCTTCCTCCCAGCCTCAGAACATTTTTGCAACATTATATTGGCTACTGGTGGACTGGTGGATCGGGGTGGGGTTTGAAGAGGGAAAATAGGTTAATACTTTGCGGGAACTTCAGATTCCATCTGACTTCTCTGCAATCACACTCTCGGTAAACGTTTCCTTTTGAACTACCACCTTTTCAAGAGTCATGCTTTCCTGAAAATATAGCAGGTCCTTACATTATGGAGAATAAGAGGCCTTAGACTAGAAAAGCTAAAATTATATGCTGCATTTTAAGAAGTTCCAAAACATACACTCTTTTCTTTCTATTGCAAGTAAGATAACAAGTACTCTATTATATGTTTTAAAAAATGATTTCTAAAACAAATGTAAATGAAGAATTTAAAATTCTGCAGGTGGTGACAGATTTTTTTGTCTAATCAAGGAAGTTTGGTGTGGTGAGACATAAAACTTCCTTCTCTTGAGCTTTATGTTTTTATTCAGACTGATATGAAGTCCTGTCATAGTAATTGAGAGGGAAAAATGGAAGTCTGGGAACAGCATGGAAAACTCTATTTCCTGATGTTCCAATATGAATTGGTATTTGTCACTTATTTTTTTAAATATGTTATTCGTTTGTGTGTCTATGTGTGTATCATACACAGTTATACACATACTTACTTTTTCATTAAATATCAATTATGAGTGGTGCGGTGGCCTAAAGGTGTAGCTCTTGCCTCACAATCGGGAGGCTGTGAGTTCAATCCTAGGTAGAGGCAGATATTTCTGTCTCTGGGCACATTGAGAATACATCTGCTGAATATAACCCGCATTGGTGACAGAAAGGGCATCCGCCAGTAAACTGCTCCATTCATTTGCCCAGACTCCACCCTGCAAGGGATTATGGGGTCATTAAAAGATGATGATGATGATTAAATATCAACTATCCAATGTTCTAATGCATAAAAAAATATATATTTTATTTTAAGCCTATAAATGCATGTGAGTCTATGAGTATTTGCCTGCAAGCTGTGGGTAAGAATGACCAAATCCTTGCTTCTCATTGGCATACAGGATACCTGTGTTTGACGCCCACAGCTCTGAGCCAAATCCTTACAATATTTGGAACATTGATAAAAAGAGAGGCAAATTTAACCCTGTCTCCCCAAAGTAATTAAGGGTGATATGTATGCCCCTTAATTAGAGGCCTAAAGAAGCTTGAGAATAGTGCTGGATTTCTTTATTTATATATAATAAATCCCTTGTTAATCTCATGTTGTCCTGTCTGAACAAATCTCTTGAGTTCAGAGAAGTTTAAGACCACAGTTCCCATGTGCGATGTTTATCAATTATGCCTTGCTTGTTTGCATGGATAATTCTCTTAGGTAGATATTTCTTATTAGTACAGAAAGATCTGATCATGTTGCACATAATTAATAGAGGACATAATTGCCCCACCCTCAGGCTACAATTACCTTTACATGTGGCAGATAATTTCCATTTGCTACTCCTAGAATATATCTAATCCATATTGCGTGCACAAATAATAAAGAATATTAGGGTTCCTCCCTGAGCTTGATTGTTTTCTTGCAGTTGTTCCATTATCTAAACTAGGATAAAATCATCAGTGCTAGCTATCATTCACCAGCACTAATGATGTTACCTAGTTAGGGTAATGAAACATCTGCAAGAAAAAAATCAAGCTCAGAAAGCACCAAGGACCCCTCATTTCAACCTTGAGCTACAAATATTCTCCTTTATTAATAAAGAACATTGCTATCCACTGCTTGCCATTTCTTCAGCAAATCTTCTCTCAGTATTTTTTCCACTGGGGAGGATATAATGCCAAATAGATGCAGTAGTCAACTACAAGCTTCAGTAAAAGCTTCAGGAAGTTGTCCCCAGTGTATGCAATTGGTTTTTGCAAACTTACCCCTATTTGTGATAATTTCTCAAAACAAGAAAGAAGATATTTAAAGCAATAACCTGAAGTGCTGGGGAAAAAATAGGCTAGCAATGGTAAGAGCTGTGTTGATCATGTTAAACATAAACTGTCACTGAGTTTAAAGATATAATAATGGTTGTTTTCTGCCTAAACTCTGGATATATATTTAGTTCTTGAAATGTAATTGGCTGGAAGGCCAAAGCTGGAAACATTCAGGAAGAAAATACAGTTGATTTGTATGCCTTAGACAACCAAAATGAAACAGGAGAATGGCTTATCAATTTCTGTCACTCCAATAATTTGTTTTTTATAGCTATCTTCAAACAACCATGTATCTATACTTGGATAACATCAGGCAGTGTAGATATAATTTGACTTAATTGACTTAATTTGACTATCAAAATATTATTGCTAAAAGGAATGGAACAGCTCATTTATATCATCAAAGACCTGCCCAGGGGCTGATTGTAAAATACACCATGAACTGCTGATGTGCGAGTTGGAGGAGCAGGGAGAAGAAGGAGAGGAAGAGGAAGAGGAGGAAAAGGGGAGGAGGGAAAAAGGAGGAGGAGGGGCAACAGTTTCAGTATGATATTGAGCAGATACCCACCATTTGCAAGGAGAACATCAGGAATGACTTTGAAGTCCTGAACTTCATTGATCCAGAATCAGAGGAATGAATGGAATAAACTTTAAAAAGGTCAGTAAGGATGGCTATGAGAAGAGACTGTAAAAATGCAAACTGAATTTTAGAGCAAAGCATTGAAATTGCCAAGCAGTGAAGAGAAGCCAAAGCCAAGAAAGACAAAAAACTCAGAAAGGAACTTTTGAAGTAGAGTTTTAGAGAGCTACTAGAAGAGACAAGAAGCACTATTGCAAGAACATCTGTAAAGGCCCTGAAAGTGGAAACAGACACGGAGAAACAAGGAAAGGCTTCTAGGAGATCTCTGAACTGAGAAGGAGGATCAACCTCAAATTGATATGCTAAAGGATATTAATGGACACATAGCAACTGATTCAAAGAAAAAATAGAAACAGTTTACTGAAATACAGTAGAGATGTGAATAAGACATCAAGATATTTTAGAAAATATTTCCAATGGTGAAGTATCACTAATACTAGAAGATGAAGTAAAGACCAGTTAGATCCCATGATAAGTTAGATGTCATACCAGTTAGATGTCAAAAGGCTACAGAAGAAAATTCAATAAATGTTCCTACAAGCAAATCTGGAAAATGATATACTGGCCAATTATTCCAATTAAAAGCAAAACAAAACAAAAAAGGAAAATTAAAAGGGTGTACACACTATTATACAATAGTCTTAATTTCTCATATTGGTAAAATAATGTTTAGGATCATACAATGCAGATTGAAGTCTTACATGGAAAAACAGATGCCAGATGTTCAAGGTTTTTTTTTTTTTTGAAAAAGATGAAGAATGGGATGTAGTATTTTGATCTATGCCTGGTTATTAAGAATGAAAGAATACCAAAAATAAATCAGTTTGTGCTTCATTGATTATAGAAAGGCCCTTGATTGTCTCAATCACAGCAAGCTGTGGAATTTGCTTAGAAGCACAGGAATCCAGAAAACTTCATTGTTTTCATGCCAATTTTATACAGATGAGAAATCCATAGTATGGGCAGAATGTGGTAAAACTGGCAAAGTAAAAAGATAATGCTGTATATTCTCTCTCTGTTTATGCAACCATCTATTATATGTGGCCCTCTAAGAGTGACCTCTGACTTGATGGCACATAATAATCAACCAATATGCTAAATATATATTAGGGGAAGCTGGATGGAAAGAAAATGAACATGGCTGTAAAATTGAAGGAAGAAACAATAATCTGGCCTCTGCTGATGATAATACTATGATAACTGAATGCTCAGATGAATTGCAAGCTCTAATAATAAAAGCCAATAACAAAATGAAAAAAAAATGGGATTAAAATTAAACATAAAGAAGACCAAACAAATGACAGAAGAACAACAACTAGTATAAGACTTAATAATAGTTTGAGCTGGTAGATAGCTTCTATTTTGAAATATTTTTAGGGCCAACAGCAAAGAACAAGTAATCAAGAAATATGCCACAGACTAGAATAGAATAGCCATGAAGGCCTTGGGAAACAAATTCAGATCAGAATAATGGAATTATGGTATTTCTTGTAACACTCTACAAGAAAAGTGGGATTTTGAAGAGGCAAGATAGGAAGAATATTGATGTTTTGAACTTTTGCCTTGGAGATGATTCCGAGAACATCAAGGACAGTCAAGAAAACAAATGATCATCAAATGAATCAACCCAGCATTTTCACTTCAAGTTTAAATGAGCATGCTGATTAACTTGTGTTAGATACATTATGGAAAACCATAGCTTTCTGGAGAAGCCTATACTGCTGGAAAGAAGTGGAAGGAAATAGAAATAGAAGACAATCAGCATTAAAGAGGATTGTATTAAGTTACAGTGGTGAGGACCTGTTAGAGGACCTGAAAGACCAGGTTAAGGGAAGACTTTCATGAAGAAAATCCTAAATCCTGTAGTTCCTAAGAATCAAAACTGAGTTGGTTGCCCATAATCAAATAAAATTGTTGGTAGATAACCTTGTCCTTGTGGTCTTGATACAATAGTATTTTAGTTTCATGTCTGTGGAAAAAATGAACTGCAGTTTCTTGTAATTAAACAAACCTGCTTTATATGTCCTAGAATAAATTTCATTGTTCCTATGCTTGTAATGTGTCCCTATCCACTTCTCTTCACTATGCCCTTCCTGACTCTGTTATTTTGCCCAAGGGAGAATTCAGCTCTACCAAAAATAATGATCACTGTTACAATCATAATGATCAATCTGGCCCCAGCCACAAAAGGTTTTCCTATTGCTATTACATACAATCATATTATAGCTGATTTTTTTCCCTTCCTCCGCAGAATTGATATTAAAACAAAGTAAGGGGAAAACTCTAAGGAAAAGAAACTGATGTACTGAAGGCAAATAAAAGAAAGAATGTGGTGCTGAAGACAAGAAAAAAATAATAATATGGTATTGAAGACAAATAAAAGAAATAATGAAGGAATAATATGACTAAAACTTAACTGCCAGCAGATGAACATTTTAGCAAGAACTGAATAAAATCATTGAAAGGGAGTGTTTTTCAACACTATTAACAATATTGTTCTCTTTCTTTTTCTTTCTTTTCCTTTTTCCCCTTCCTCCTATTTTTATCAGTATATGTGGACCAAAATAAGAACAAACACAGAATTTTTTTCCTAGATTTCATTTACAAAGTCAACATTTATAGTGCACTAGTCTGCTGGAAGCTAACCCTGATGGTGTATTGTCTTCTGTTTATAGTAAGCTGTATCTTTTATTTATTTATTTATTTATTTATTTATTTATTTATTTATTTATTCGACTTATATGCCCCCTCTCCTAAAGGACTGGGGCTCACACAATAAAATACAACAATAAATAAATTAATTAAAAGTATATTAAACAAGTTAAGCCAAATTGAAAATTAAAACCCATAGTTAAAATAGGACCAACCCCAGAGAATCAGCACAGCCCAGATTGTAAAAAGAGCCAAGTCTTCAAATCGTGGCGGAAGGGCGAAGATCAGGCCAGGCGAGCTCCAGCAGAAGAAGATTCCACAGAGTGGGAGCACAGAGTAGGCCCTCCCGGTCACCGCCAAGCGACATTGAGTCGCAGCGGCACCCGAGGAGACCCGTCTGTGCCCGTACAGAGGCGTTAGTATTTGATGTTGGGAGGAGCGCTCGTAAATAACCTGGACCCATGCCATGCTGGACTTTGAATGTTAATACCAGAACCTTGAATCTCACCGGAGGGCAACGGAAGCCAATGCAGGTCGCAGGAGGGGTGTAACATGGGAGTATCGGGAAGCTCCCATCACTACCTCGCGCGCATTCTGCACCAGCTGAAGCCTCCAGTGATGCGCAAGGGCAGTCCTAGGTAGAGAGCGTTACAGTAGTCGAAGTCGGGAAATACGAGCACCTGAGTGACTGTCGCAGGGCATCTCGGTCCAGGAATGGGCTAACTGGTGAACCAGCCGGATCTGGGCAAAGGCCCCTGGCCACGGCCCCACCTGCTCCTCCAATTTGAGCCATGAGTCCAGGAGGACCCCAGGTTCCGTGCCCTGTCCACGGGGCAACACCTCCTCCCCATGACCAAGATGGAACATCCAAACTGGACCGAGATGTTGGTATGCACAGCCACTCTGTCTTGGCTGGATTGAGTCAAGCATGTTCCTGTCCATCCAGATCCGTACGCCTCCAGACAACGGGACATCACGGAGAGAGCATCACTGATGTGGCCTGGGGTGGAGATGTATAACTGCGTATCATCAGCATACTGATGATAACTCACCCCAAAGCCACGGATGATCTCACCCAGCGGCTTCATATAAATGTTGAACAGGAGGGCGAGAGGACCGAGCCCTGGGGCACCCCACAAGTGAGATACCTTGGAGTGGACCTCTGCCCCTGCCAACACTGTTTGAGCGTCCCAGAGGAAGGAGGAGAACCACTGTAAACAGTGCCTCCCACTCCCAACCCCGAGGCGCTGCAACAGGATACCATGGTCGATGGTATCGAAAGCCACTGAGAGATCTAACAGGACCAGGACAGAGGAAAAACCCTGTCCCGAGCCCTAGAGAGATCATCAATCAGGCGACCAATGCTGTCTGTGCTGCCGGGCGGAAGCCCGATTGTAGTGGATCCAGGTAGTCCTTCCTCCAGGAAAAGTGGCAATTGCTGGGCCACCACACTCTCAACAACCTTGCTAAAAGCGAAGGTTGGAGACGACGAAAGTTGTTCAAGCGGCTGGGTCAGGGCAGGCTTCTTCAGAAGGGCCTCACCACCGCCTCTTTCAAAGCGGCAGGGAACAGCCCCTCCCTTAATGAAGCGTTGACCACTGCCCGGAGCCAGCGCGTGACCTCCTGGAGGCATAAACCAACCAGGAAGGGCACGGGTCCAATAAACATGTGGTGGAGCTCAGCCGCGCATAATCCTGTCCACTTCATCCTCAGAAACAGGATCGAACTCAGTCCAGATAACATTGGCCAAACCACTCGCATCCCCATCCTCAGGCCACTGCAAGTCGGCGCAACCCTTCCGGATCTGGCGATTTATCCTGCAGATACTGGCCAAATTCCTCAGCTCTGCCCTGCAAGGTCGCCACCCCCCCCCAGCTGGAGGAGGCAGGCGACCCCAAACAGAGGCGGCTGGGCGGTTATCTGGATGCTATGAGGGTGGAGAAATAAGATCTTCTCGCCCTCACCGCCCAGGTAAGTCCTAATATGGGCTCTTAGCTGGGCTCGGGTCAGATCAGAATGGGTCACCCTCCACCTGCTCTCTAGTCCCTCCTGCGGCTTCATCTCCCGGAGCCCTCAGTATACCAGGAGCTGACCGGGATCTCGCCCAGTAAGGGGCACATGGGGACAACCCTGTGAGAGCCCCACAGCCGACTGTTGCCAGGTAGCCACAAGGACCTCGGCAGGGCTGTGGGTAAGGGATGCAGGAAAAAACCCCAGCTCTGCCTGGAACCTCTCAGGGTCCATCAGGCCTGGGGCAGAACCATCTAAGTGGCTCCTCATCCCAGCGGGTGTGGGGCAGCTTGATGGAAGACCAGCCGCAGGAGATAGTGGTCTGACCATGAAGCGGGGTGGGTAACTATGTCACCCCCCAGACCCTCCGCCACTGCTCGAGACAAAAGCCAGGTCGAGCATGTTACCCCCTCATGAGTCAGGCCATCAATTATCTGGGTCAGGCCCATGGCCTCCATGGAGCCATGAACTCCTGGGCCAAACCGGCGCCAGTCCCAGGAAGGCAGGTTGAAGTCACCCAGAACTATAAGCTCTGGAAACTCCACACACCCGAGGCGGCATCAAGCCCAGGCAGGGCAGCAGCTGAGACATAGCTGGGGACAGGTATGTAGCAGCAGCAGCCCATCCGACCTGCAGGCCCACACCTCAGGAGGAGGGATTCACACCTGTCTATCTCCGGGCAGGGACCTCCCTTGGAAACAGGGTCTCCCGAATGACAATAGCCACCCCACCCCCTTCCTGGGATGGTGACTGGTGCAACACCCGAAAACCTGGGGGCAGATGTCAACCAGAGGGACTCCACCCTCCGGCCCCAACCAGGTCTCAGTGATACAAGCCAGGTCCTGACCTCCTCCTCAATCACATCACGGAGGAGTGGTGCCTTATTAACCATGGACCTGGCATTAAAAGTACACCAGTCTGAGCCCAGGGTCCTGGATCCCAAAACCCCAGGGGATGAGAAGAGGCTAAGGGGTGGGCATGCAGCTTGGACATAGGCAGGGGCACTCCCCTAACATATGGCCCCCTCTGTCGGCTCCTACCCATTCCAACCACCCTGGGGGGATCATGGCCCCCACTACTGAACTCCTGTAAGACCCCCCATTCCAGAATCCGGAGATCCTACCCTTTCCTGCATCAACAGAATTAAAGTCTCTCTCATTTTGCTGTGCCTTTGATAATTAGAATAGTTGGAAAGATTTTTTCACCTTTCCTTTTTTCAAAAGGACTTGTTTGGGTTATTTGATCAGGCAACCACATGAGTCTCAAAGAGAACTCTTAGACTTATCAGGGGTCTGTCATCTTTTCATCAGATTGGACTTTATTATCTTAATGCTTCCTTGGTTCGTTTGATAGCTGAATCATTATTACGCTGGTCTATCTATTTTCGATTTTGTCACTACTTGGGCTGCAGATCATTAGCTCAAGAATGCTTAAGAATCATCTCTGATCTCTTTTCATACCATGTGCTATAGTTAGCAACAGTTTTCACAGCTCCATTAGATCAGTCAACTCTAAAATGAAAATTGTGGTTTTGCTTGGAAAATAGATTTCTTGATTTTGTCTTCATTTCCATTATTTGTAGTTTGTCAGAGACCTTTGTTAGAGACCAAATTCTTTTAGCAAAAAGATTGCAATAAGTCTCACAAAAGCCAAAATGACCGTGTTGTTTGCAAGTTCTGCCTTTTAAATCGCTAGATTGTAAATGCAGATTCATATCTATTACAGGAATGCCTATGCTCAAGCAAATGTTAATATTTACCACAAAAGAATAAAAGGTAAACATTGAGGAAAATACTGAAAGCAGCATTTTTGTTTTTGATGTAAAACAGTGGCATAAAATAATGAACAAAAATGAACTAGACTAATTCATTGGAAAAAAATGGGGGGAAAGTTAACAAACACAAGGATATTGTTGAGATTTTGCTCATCCTCTCCTTTCTTTTACCTGCTTTGTTGCAATCTAAAATTTCTTTGAATGACATTTGACATATCATAAGCTGGTTCTTAAAAATGATCTCTCTGTCTCTTCCTGTCCCTTCTAGATAAAAAGCTCCACTAATACAAAATTCACCAGCTGTGTCTGGCTTCACATGGAGTTGTGATTGCAGTAGAGCAGGTGTTGCCTTAGACAGGGATAAGTAGAGTCAAGTCCATTCTCACTTGTAGAAACTAACTAGATACAGTAACTTAGGACCAATCATTATCTCCTTGCCCAGCCAACTCAGGAATATTGCAGAGAAAAATAGACAATATGTATACTATCTTGAACTCCTGGGGAAAAGACAGGATATAAATAAACAATCCTACCTACTTTAAGTCAACATTCCTCTCTGTCTCAGACACAAGTTATTGAGAAATATGAGATACATAGGCACAAAGTCTTTCCACTCTAGGAACAGATGACTTAGAAGATAAACTTCCCAGGGCAGTATGGATCTCTAAAAGAAACCTACACAGCCTTTGGGAATCCTGTGGTGAACTGGATCAGGTGATTGAACAAAATACAGTAGTTAGGAAGCCTCCAGGTTCTTAGAAATGTCATCAAGTAACTACCAGAAAAATCCTTCAGATCTTTAACCGGACTTCTTAACAAGACTAACCCAAATTGATCAATAACAGTCCTGCATTCAATACACGTGTCTGTCCTTTTGTTTCCTGACTCTAATGTGTTGATCAACTATTACATATGGAGATGATTACCTCGGCCATGACTTTTTAAATGATTTAATATGGTTTTATATTATTTTAGTTCCTTTATTATATTGGTTTGCTGATTTTATGTATTATTTCAATTGTTTGTGAGACATCTAAAGCCTTATATGGAGATGGGCAGCTGCATAAATGTGATTACTCAAATTAACAAATCAGGCCAGTTCATTCAATAACAACCAGAAAACCATTCTGAAGCTATAAGATAATTTCAATTACATACAATTTTAAAAGGGACAGCAATTTTTTTATCTCACTACATATATTAAGTGCAAGGAGGTTTGTGTTATCGTCAGTGCCATGTTGTTAATTGTCACTTAATATGCAACATTTTTCAATTCATATACTCTGAAGCATAAGCCCAACCTCTGATATATCCATTTCATTTACTTCTGACTTAGTCTTCTCTACTCCTTCCACATACAAGCATGCCTGACAAATTATGATAATACTTTACATATCTCTTAGTCGGCTCCAGTCCATAAAAACATAAATCATAATGGTGGATTTCATTTAAGGAGTTTCTAGCTGCTTTTTGGTTCTGTTATGATTTTCCATCTGTTTCCTTTCTGTTTCCAATCTTGTGCCCCATTTTCTTTTCAAAAAAGCCATTCTTTTCTTAAGATCAGAAAGATGGTTCCATAGTAGGAAATATCTCTCACAGACTGCAATGCCCATCTTATTAAGTATAGTAAACCAGAAGGAATAATCAGACTTATAGTATCATATCTGAGGTATAACCAGTTCTTACCCAACCTTCTACGGTGTACTAAAATAATGTGTGGACTGCTTTAGGGATAAGAGGGTTTTATTAATTCTAAAAGATTGTATTATTAGTGAGATGCTTTAAACATTTATTACAATTGCAAGCTGCCTAATAACTGTTCACAGTATGAAAATTGAAACAAAATAACCATAAAACAGTAGCAAACAAATTAGATAAAAGTGGAAGAAAATAAAACCATCTTCTCTCAATTTAATATGTATCAGACTTCAATTTTTATATGTATCAGACTTCAGACTTCAATTTTTTTTTTTTAAATAAACTTCAAATTCTGATTTCCAGGCAACTTGGTCAATGACCATGTTGGAAGGATGCTTTGAGATTTTTAATTGAGTAACATTAAAAATATAATAGCTAATTACTAATTCAATATACAAATTTGGAGAGCATGAGGTTGGGGAAAGCTGTTATATACATGTGCTAGATGAAATCTGAGACTTCAGTGGAAGAATCTACATTGGAAGCACCAGTCTTTGGCATTAATGTTTTTTTTAATTGAGTAAGAACAAAGAAAAAGAAAGAAACTTGCTTGATCTGATATAAAATCTTCATGTATGACTATTAGTTTCAAATGTATATGTCACCAGATTGTCTAGTTACAGTATCTGAGATTGAGGTTCTCAAGGGAGTTGCCTCCTAGATTGAAAGGTAGACTCCTGTTAGTTTTATAAAATACATTATTAATTTAGTCTGTATTTTGCACCCTGCTCTCAGCTGAAGAAATAGATGCCACAAGGATAGCAGGAATGCTATTTCACTGTTGTAGCAATATAGGTATAATAGCATTACAGATTAACAGAGTTGGAAGGGACCTTGTAGGTCATCTAGTCCAACCCCCCCGCCCAAGCAGGAGACCCTACATTATTTCTGACAAATGGCAGTCCAATCTCTTCTTGAAAGTCTCCAATGATGAAGCTCCCAGAACTTCCGTATAAATATTCTTTATACGAAGTGCAGCAAAACCTTCCACAAAAGGCCTCCCAAACTGTAGCTGCAGCCTACTGTCTGTACCCTTCACTGTTTTGATCTTTCATCTTTATTTTGACTGTTCTAATTCTGATCAGATGCAGCTTCATTGTAAGAGGACATAGCAAAGCAAGTATTTTGTGAAAATAAGTCAGTCTGAATTTTTTTGGAGAAAGGATAGAATAATAAACCATTTTTGGAAGAAAATCCTTACAAGAAAAGGTAACATATGAAAAATATTGACATGAAAGGATTAGAAGAGAATTTAGAGAACATCTATTTTAATCCCCTGTCTATCGCTTCTCGGCCTTTTGGCTAAGATCAAGTGTAGTACCTGTCCAGTGCAAAAATCCATTATCAGAGCATCCTTGACTGATAGTCATTCATCTTCTGCTAAAGCTTCTTCAGCAAAGAAAGTCCATCAGTTTCTAATTAAGATTTTTTCCCCTAATGTCCAGCTAAAATCTGTACTCTTGGGCAAGTGGTCTCATTTAACATCTGCCCTGTTCAGTGATCATTTGAAGTTACAACACAGCTGAAAAAGAAATTAAATGACCAGTCCTTGCAGGTTCAACCATCAGCGTGCCCCCATGATCATATAATCTAGATTTGGGTGCTTCACAAATGATGGACATTTACAACTATTGCAGTGTGTCTTGTGGTCACATCATCTCCTTTTGCTTACTTCACAACTGATTTTAGATGAGCTGAGTCAATGGGTTTCTGGCAGTAAAATTACAAGTCATGTAATTTATGTTTCACTGAATGGCTGAGCTGCTTAGCAGTGGAGATACCATTCCAATTGTGGTTCTTAAGGGCTGTGATTTTAAACACCTTTCCTCTTTACACAACTCTGAACAAGTCTATATCATCTTCTATGTGACATCTCTTCAGGAGCTGAAGAGAATTGTCAGGTTTCTTTCAACTCTTTTCCAGGCTAAATGCATCCCATGTCTCTAACTATTCCTCATAATTGTTTCTTTCCAATTTTATTTTCGTTGTTCTTGTCTGAATAAGTTCAAGTGTATCAATGCCGTTCCTAAAACGAGGCACCCAGAAGTGAATTTAGATATGGATTGACCAATATAAAGAGAAACTGGGACTATTACTATTAAACTATTTTACTATTAACTAAATTATTACATTGTACATCTAGGATTTTTATCTTTTTTTTTGCATCTGCTTCTCCCTGACTTATCTTAAGTTCATGATTCAGCGGACATATCCTTTTTTACATGTAATTCTGCTTAGTATAGCTCTCACCTCAATATTATGTTCATTCCACTGGTGGTTACTTATTTAAAAGTAAAATTTTGCATTTCTGCAAGCCGAAAATTCTCTTGCTGATATCTGCTTTTTGTTCCATCTTATCAAGATCCACCTGAAACTTGACTGGGTTTCTAAGATACTTGCTATCATTTAATCTTTGTTGAACTGTATAAATAAGTTGCTAATCCTATTTTCTAACCACTAGTTTGAAAATCTGTTCAAAATATATTGAATAGGTAAGTCCTAGAACATAGTTTTTACAGCTCCTCTTGTTGCCAACAAAATATGATGCATTTTTGAAGCCCTGATAGGTGACATGACATTCACATAGATTCCATGATCCTTCTCAAGGAGAAATAATAAGTATTGTTATTAGAGGAATTACTCAAGGTTTTCTTCCTCACAACCTCAATACTTTATGAGCTTTGGAATCAGAAGGTATGAATCTAGTAGGTTTTGTCAATCTAGGAAGCACTTGTGATTGATAATCTGGTAATGGCACTCTCATGTTTAGTATATGACTCAACCACTAGATGTCCCTGTATACTGGACTGAGTCCAAGCATAGCAGAAGAGTGATAGATGAGGAATACCAATTTTATGAACACTGGAAAACCTTTAGCTCTGGACTTAAATCGTAGCTCTGAAATATCTTTTCTGTTTTTCTAATAGCACATGTTCCAAGGTATTTTTTTGAACTAGCCTGATCATGCTTTCTAAACAAGTAGTTGGATTAGAATGTCATTAACATTCAGCTCCTTTCTTCGGGGAACAAAGCATTAGAATGTCTTTCATTGTTGCTATCACTACCTTAAATGGGTATTTCCCAAAACTCCACAATTTTCAGCTGCTCTCTATTTTCTGCAGTTTCATCTGCCTCATCAGAGTTACCCTGAATTTCTTTCCTCTCCCAGGGAATGGATTTTGTGTATGTTTCCACATTTATACAAACAATTGTATCTCCCTCTCCTTTTAAATAGCATGACCTGTTTGCTGGCAGATGTGTGATTCATGACCTGAATAGAAATTTCAGTTACATGTATTAATTTTTTCCATAAGAAGAATGATCTACTTTATATGTCACCACCCTATGGAATTTCTCTTCCATCTTCCACCTCCCCATTCCTCTTTCTTGCATTTTAAGGATAATTTTCTGGTTTAGCATTTTGTCTTGTGGGTGGAGACGAAGATAGAGATATCTCATATACATATGATTTATACAGGTATCTGTGTGGTATATGTAGATAAAGGTATATATAGATGTGTGTGTGTATACCTATATATACCTATATATACATACATATACATATAGACAGACAGACAGACACACAGACACACAGACACACACACACACATATGTATATATATATACTGTATATATAGGTAATTTGCCAGATAGCATACAGGTTACATTTTTTTTATTTTTAAAGGTTTTATTTTTTTTCCTTTTAAGCATGTTAGCTAAAAGTACATTTTTAAAAGTTTTTTTTAAAAGAAAACAATCTGGTATACTCATAGTGACATTAGTTTCTGGGTACAGTTTCAGTTGCTGGTTGAACCTTGGCAGCTGATTATTCATAGTACCTCCTTTTCCAACTACTAGTGGACAGGTTATTTAGATCAAACAGAGAGAAATGATAACTGATTCCACATTTTGGGAGATCAGGGCCTGAAGCAAGGAGGCACTGCTTTTCCTTATTTATTTATTGACTCAGTTTCTATAGCTGCCCATCTCAGCCAATGATTCTGGATAGCTTACAATTCAAAAAAAATGTATTACAATCAAAATACTAAAGCAGTTTAAAATATTAGAGACAATAGAAATGTCTAAATTAAACATGCACAGCAGCCAACATACTTGGCCAGTTAGCAATACAGCTAGGAAACGGGGCCCTTAACATTCAGCAACTCAGGCATGGAAACATAGAGAGGTCTTTAGGCCCCTATGGAAGGCTAACAGGGTTGAAGCCATTCTGATCTCTGAAGGAAGGATGTTCCATAGAGCAGGGGCCACAGTCAGTGGTGGGATTCAAAATTTTACTACCGGTTCTGTGGGCATGGCTTGGTGGGTGTGCCAGGGGAAGGATACTGCAAAATCTTCAGTCAGAGCTGGTATTTGCCGGTTCTCCGAACTACTCAAAATTTCTACTACCGGTTCTCCAGAACTGGTCAGAACCTGCTGAATACCACCTCTGACCACAGTGGATAAAGCTTATTTTTTAGTCCCCATCAGCTGACACTCTTTGGCTGACAGGATCTGAAGCATATCCATTCTTCTAGATCTGATTGAATGGATAAGAGACTCTTTGAAAAGGTGATCCCCCAGGTACCTCGATCCCAAGCCACAAAGGGCTTAAAAGATAACCACCAACAGCTTGAAATGCATTTGGAAACACACCAGTAACCAATGCAGCTCACACAGCAGTGGTATTACATGTATCTGGCACCATTTACTTCCCATGCAGCCACATTCTGCACTAACTTGAAATGTCCAAATGGTCTTCAGGGGCAGCGCCATGTGGAACATGGTACAATATTCTAAACCAGAGGTCACAAGGGTGTGAGGTACTGTGAGCAGGGCCTCCCCATCCTGGTATGAGTGCAACTGGTGCATTATTTGAAGATGTGTGCCTCCTAGGCACACTTTTAGATCAGCCTAGCCCTCTTCTGGCTGACATTTTGGAAGCTTTGATTTGTTCTGTTTCTCAGGTGTTTCATGGAATGACCACACTATGTATTTGTGGCACTTTTCTTCTATGGCTTTTTCTCAAATTGATCTCTCAACATGTTTTCTCAGATAAATGGTGAGATATTTCTTTTCCTTCATTACTATTGTGATTTCATTATGTTCAGTATACCCAACTCATGCTAATGTTTCATAGGTCACTTCCATGACCAAATATTTTCTCTAGCATACATCAATTTTATCCCTTCCTCTCTCAAAGTTGTTCCTTTTCAAGATGAATGTTGATGTATTATTTTGATGTCTACCCATCAACAAAGCTGTGGTGCTCTTTAAGACATTTCAAATTTTGGCTTTATGAAGTCCTTATAGACTTTCTTATTTTATTTAAAGGGTACTATGGGTGTCATATTAAGGACATTGTCTCACTCTCAATTTATTAGATTTTCATAAACTGCTAAATTTCCACCGTCAGACAGAATAAGCCTTCTGGACCCTCCCATAGCTACTATGTGACACCTATGGAGGAAATTGTTTATTGATTTTGCTGAGTGAACAAACTGCAACTAGAAAAGCACAAATATATTGGTGATGCTAATAGATAACATCAAAAGCAAAACACTTTACTAGTATCTTGACCACAGAGCAGCAAGTTTATCTAAAGAGTCTTATAAAAAGAAGGAAAATGTGTTTTATAGAAACATCTAATGAAAAACCTATTGCAATGAGACAATAACGTTTAGAAACATTTGTGTGTGTTTGTTTCAGAACACTAATGATATATTGGATTGAAAACAGATAACTTAATAAAGAAAAAACTTCAGTAAATGAAGTGATTTTATTTGAATCTCATTCAGAAATGAGATTTCAGAGCAAAAAAAAAAATAGCCAATACATAATCTTTAATGGCTTAACTGCTTTTGCTAGAGTGGCCGAAAACTATTCAGCCCAGCATAAATTCTTATGGATACCTTGTTAATATTTAGTGTATGTATTGCTCTTGGGGACAATCTGTAGGACTAGATATTATACCACATTTGGCCTCAAAGTTCCAAATTCAATGCTAATGAAATATAGAGAAAATGAAAGGAAAGCTTTTCATCCACAGAAGGGATGAACACAAGAAGAGGATCCATTAAATCAAGGCGTGCAACATCTCTATGCTTGAAGAGTAAGTGTGTTAGATACGAAACATATTTTTCCACCTCCAAATCACAACTTCATGTTCTTTGTCCACCCTTCCCAAGAATTAAATGAAGTTTCCATTTATAGAGAGCAACAAATACGGTTCTATAAGTCGATTTTCCTTCTTTTTCCATTGTGATAGTTATTGCAGCCTATCTTTTCCAATTCTCTTCACATTTTATCTTATCTTATCTTATCTTATCTTATGTTATCTTATTTTATTTTAGGATTTCTATGCCGCCCTATCTCCTGAAGGACTCAGGGCCACTCACAACAATAATAAAAACATACAATACAAATATTAAAAAGCCAATTAAACAACATCCCAATATAATAATTAACATTAACAAACCAGCACTAAAAACCCCACCCCCTCAATCAGTCCAGGTCAGTAAGCTGAAAAAGCCATGTTTTCAGGCCACGATGGAAGGATTGAAGGTCAGGAGCCACCCGAAGCTCCAGGGACAACTGATTCCACAGGGTGGGCTCTCCCACAGAAAAGACCCTACCCCTAGGGGTCGCCACCCGACACTGTCTGGCCGACGGCACCCCAAGGAGGCCCTGTCTGTGTGAGCGCACGGGACATTGGGAAGTCGTTTCTGCCAGCAGAGGTTCCCACAAATACCCCGATCCTAAGCCATGTAGGGCTTTATAGGTGAGTACCAGCACCTTGAATCTCACCCAGAGGGCAATTGGCAACCAATTGGGGTGTAACATGGGAGTATCGGGAAATTCCCATCACAACCTGCGCAACCGCATTCTGCACCAGTTGAAGCCTCCAAGTGGTCCTCAAAGGTAGCCCCATGTAGAGAGCATTGCAGTAGTCTAACCGGGAGGTAACGAGTGCATGAGTAACTGTACGTAAGGCATCTCGGTCCAGATAAGGGTGCAATTGGCACACCAGGCGAACCTGGGCAAATGCCCCCCTGGCCATAGCTCCCACCTGATCCTCCAAACTGAGTCTGCATCCAGGAGGATGCCCAAATTGCACACCCTATCTACGGGGGGCAACACCTCTCCCCCCATAGCTAAAGATGGAACATCCTGGATAACCCGAGATGCTGGTATGTACAGCCACTCAGTCTTGGCCGGGTTGAGCTGAAGCCTGTTCTTCCCTGTCCAGATCCGTACCGCTTCCAGGCATCGGAACATCACATCAAGGGCATCACTGGGTTGGTTTGGGGTGGAGATGAAAAGCTGGTATCATCAGCATACTGATGGTACCTCACCCCAAAATCATGGATGATCTCGCCCAGCAGTTTCATATAGATGTTGAACAAGAGGGGAGAAAGAACCAACCCCTGGGGCACCCAACAAAGGAGGGGCCTCGGGGTCTATCTCTGCCCCCCCGCCAACACCACCTGTGTATGACCTGAGACGTAGGAGGAGAACCACCATAGAACAGTGCCTCCCACCCCCAGCCCCTCGAGGCGTCGCAGTAGGATACCATGGTCGATAGTATCGAAAGCTGCTGAGAGATCTAATAGGACCAGGATAGAGGAATAACCCCTAACAGTTCTAGTTCAACTTCATTTCCTGGTTTATATTACCGATAACACTGTAATCACATTGAATATATGACATTTCAAAACACTGAGACCAATTCTGAGCATTTAATCAATTAAATGAATCAAATCAAATGTGCCTGAATTAGTTCAGACAACTATCATATGCATTTTAAGGTAACTGCATACACATTTTAAAGGTCCAGATCAATCCAAATCAAGTATAGATCAGAGATTCATTAGTCTCATACATACAATATAAATGCAAAAGGATTGATAGTTTGAATAATATTAAACAACATTAAGAAGAATCCTACTTGCAATCTTAGTATCTACTGTGTATGCCTAACATCTGAACAGGGCCAACGAGATCATACCATTCCATCAGAATGATCCTGTTAATGCTTTGTTTATTCCATGAATGTATGCAATACATTATTATAAAGAATGGATGCTGGAGTTTGATATGTCTAGTTTGATGAAAAGAAGGACTAGGCGTGACATAATAGCAGTGTTCCAATATCTCAGGGGCTGCCATAAAGAAGAGAGAATCAAGCTATTCTCCAAAGCAACCGAAGGCAGGACAAGAAGCCATGGGTGGAAACTAATCAAGGAGAGAAGCAACCTAGAACTAAGGAGAAATTTCCTGACAGTTACAACAATTAATCAGTGGAACGACTTGCCTCCAGAACTTGTAAGTGCTCCAACACTGGAAGTTTTTAAGAAGAGATTGGACAGCCATTTGTCTGAAATGCTATAGGGTTTCCTGCCTAAGAAGGGGGTTGGACTTGAAAACCTCCAAGGTCCCTTCCAACTCTGTTATTCGATTCTAATTCTTTTTCCTCTGGATTGCAAACAGGCCTATGGAAAATTGCTTATATTATGGCTAAACAAAAGCTGGGTGATTAAAATAAAAGAACTATAGATTAAATCTTCTATGTATGGTCTAAAGTAAGAATGCTTAGAATGTATGTATGTATGTATATTATTTATTTATTTATTTATTTATTTATTTATTTATTTATTTCCCTCATGCAACCACCTTGTTTGGCCTTAGCATGCAATTTAATCTCTCAGCTACTCACCCCCTTTACTTTTGCCCCTTCTTCCTCTGTATCATTTGATATATCTGATCTATTTCTGAGAGCTGTTAAGATGCAGGTACTGATCTGTGTACCATTACTTTGACATGGCTGTAACTTGTTACACCTACACAGGTAGGATGGGACCAAGTATATCATAATGCAGGTTACATTATATGTTTCATCAGCAAGGCCATCATCACAAGCAGTTATCAGCAGTTCTGACCTGTACTGTCTGCTGTTTTCTATTTAAACAAGGCACCCAATACCTGGTTTCTCCCAACACCTTTTCCCCTGGCAATTTTTATCCCTATTTTGTACTTTTGAAAATGCATGAGGTAACATTCAAAGATATCAGAAGACATTTTAGAATTTCAACAATCACACATATGCCTATTTTTTTTAATTGAAAAGTGGATGTTTTGTTTAAATGAAAAATAGCAAAAGGAACTACTTGTATTTTCTTATGCACTTTTTTAAATTAAGAAAGCATAGATGTGCTTTTCCTTCTCCTATGACTTATTTTAGATTTCCTGTGTGTGTGTGTGTGAGAGAGAGAGAGAGAGAGAGAGAGAGGGAGGGAGGGAGGTGTCTCTGTTTATTGTATGTAAATAAAATGGGGATAGGCATGGATGGATAGAGAGAGAGATTCAGAAATAAGCATTAAATTTTTCTTCTTTTTCATTTTAAAATTCAAAGCCAGTAGTTCTTAAAGGATATAGCAAGATTTTTTGGTCCACAACTTACTGTCCTTGAGTAGTATTTGCAAAATATAACATATAGAATTTGGGTTTAACCTTAAGATTTAAACTTAGAGATTTGGACTTGAGCCTTCACATATTTATCCAGGAAGCATAAGATGGAACTTTCAAAGGGCAAACCACAGACACACAAACAGACAACACACACACACACACAAAAAAAACATCCCTTCTTGTTAGCTAAAGTGGCACATCTGTGTCACAACAGACTTGATTTGTCCCTGGTTTTTTTTTCCAGGAATGTTGTTAAAATTAATTTCATCTAGATTTCTCTTGAATTGTTTGATTTTGTTTATGAGAGCAGTGGCTGCATGCTCAGTTCTGTACCGTGTTTTCCCCTCCACATTTTTATACATAAGCATTTTGTACAATTTGTCAGTTTTAATTTCCTACTGTTTGTACAAAGCAAACATTGACAGAATATTATAGTATTACAACTTACATAGAGTCATTCAAATATGATTCTTCTGTGGGTTTTACTCTTGTGATATTTGGAAAAAACCCTGCCAATAATCTTTTGTTAGCCAAATGTAGCAAAACCATCCATGTCCCCCTATAAACTTAACACTATTTTTTCTAAAATATTTTTACCTGTTCCATAAACTGGGTTTTCTCTTGTCAGTTCAAATGTCAGTTCCATAAACTGACATTTTCTCTTTCATTTATTTAAGCAAATAACATAATTAATTCCACTCCTTTATTTGCAATTTTCATTTAAAAAATTGAAAGAGATTGTGCAAAATATATGATACTTTCAAAACTATCTATTGCTCTGTATGGTTGATCTACTCTGTTGTAGGATGCATAGTGGAATTTTGTCTACAATAACCATGTGTGTGTATTCTCTTTAAAGAATAACTGAATAAGAACACACCTGTGCTTAACTTTTTTAATCATTCTACCAGTTTTCTGACATAGTTAACTCAACAAAGGTATTTTGATGCCATGTTAACCCTTTAATGGTGATGAGAGTTTTAAATTAATATGAATTGCACCAATGGTTATAACATATTAATGAAAAAAGAAATAAAGGAAAGGAAAGGAATGCATTAACTGCAAACAACTGCAAGTGCCATTTTCTAAATTCTTAATTTAGACTTGAAACTGCTCCAGCTCATTTGTTGCCTCAAATGAGAACTCTCTAGCCATGATTAATTGTCTGGAGAATTTGAAATTAACAACTTCATTCCAATAGTATTAAAGCTTCTGTGAATGATAGTATAATAATTCTGAATAGGATTGGAAGAGGTAAGAATGATAACATCAGTCTGTGTTCTTTCTGGACTTAGCTACAACAATCTATGGAGATCCATCTGCTTCCTGTCTCTCATAACGCTGACATTTTAATCAGTTTTGCTAAAAAAAATCCAGCATTCCATATACATCTGTCTTATGACTGACATTTACAAGCCATTTTCTCCTCAGTGGTCAGGCTAGATCAAATGAGCATTCAAGAGCAAATTAAATTGATGAATTTATGTAACCTCTTAGAAGACCGAGGAATGAACAGGCTGATCAAAGAACATTATTCAAGAGGAAGACTTCCAGATATACTCTAGGCCAATTGTTTTGATTTTATTCCTCAAGGAGACACGGTTCCATTTTTTTTTCTGAATATTTATGCCATCATTGGCGAAAGATTTACTAGATGCATGGAAATGTAGAGGATCTGAATTGCCAGATAGAAAACTCTCACCCCCAACATTAAGGCCACTGAAACTGTAATCTAACCGGAGCCCCAAGGGGAGATGATTCCACAGGGTGGGTGCTTCCACAGAGAAGGCCCTACCCCTGGGTGTCAACAGCCAACATTGTCTGGCCGACGGCACCCCAAGGAGGCCCTGCTTGTGGGAGCGTACAGGGTGATGGGAAGTTGACACTGGCAGGAGACATTCCCGCAAGTACCCCAGACCCAAGCCATGTAGGACTTTGTATAGTAACACCAATACCTTGAATCTCACCCGGAGGGTAACCGGCAGCCAATGCAGCTCACGCAGGAGGGGTGTAATATGGGAGTATTGGGATACTCCCATCACAACCTGTGTGGCCACATTCTGCACCAGCTGAAGCCTCTGAGTGGTCCGCAAGGGCAGTCCCATGTAAAGAGCATTGCAGTAGTCAATTTGGGAAGTAACAAGTGCATGAGTAACCATCCGTAAGGCATCTTGGTCCAGATAGGGGCGCAACTGGTGCACCAGGTGAACCTGGGCAAATGCCCCCCTGGTCACAGCTCCCACCTGATCCTCCAAACTGAGCTGTGTATCCAGGAGGACACCCAAGTTGTGAACCCTATCCATGGGGGGCAACACCGCTCCCCTCATGGCCAATGATGGAATATCCTGGATCATCCGAGATGCTGGTATGCACAGCCACTTGGTCTTGGCCGGGTTGAGCTGGAGTCTGTTCCTCCCCATCCAGATCTGCACCGCATCCAGACAACGGGACATCACAGTGAGGGCATCACTGATTTGGTTCGGAGTGGAGATAAAAAGCTGGGTATCATCAGCATATTGATGATACCTCACTCCAAAACCATGGATGATCTCGCCCAGAGGCTTCATATAGACGTTGAACAGGAGGGGTGAGAGGACTGACCCCTGGGGCACCCTGCAAGCTAGGGGCCTTGGTCTCAACCTCTGCCCCCCTGACAACACCGATTGCGAACGACCTGAGAGGTAGGAGGAGAACCACCGTAAAATGGTGCCTCCCACCCCACTCAAAGGAACCAAGAACTGTGAGATGGGCAGCAAATAAACTTCATAAATAAGTAAACCACAAAGAATCTTCTGTTTCTCTTCCTATAAGCACCCTATTATACCAACTTTGTATGATCATTATCTTGTTTCTTCACACAACTCAGACAATTATGTATATATCTACACACACACACACACACACATGTATATATGTTGTATGTGTGTAATATATATATGTATATATGTGGTATGCTGGGTGCTCTGTAGTGGATAAGAATATGCTCCAGAGAGTTATAAACACAGCACAAAAAATCATTGGTTGCTCTCTTTCTTCTTTGGAAGAGTTTGCGAAGACGAGACTCCTCTCTAGAGCACAAAAAATCTCCACAGACCATTCTCATCCTGGACATTCATATTTCGAACTGTTACCATCAGGGAGACGCTACAGGTGTCTTAAAATGAGGACTAATAGACTGAGAAACAGTTTCTTTTCCAAGGCAATAATTGTCTTGAATCAAACAATGCATATGTGATTTAGTCCTATGTATATAGTGGCATTTTTAAACTATCTAACTTACTACATGTTTTAGATAGGTTTTAGACTAGGTTTTTAATTATTATTATTATTATTTTAATTATTTTAATTTTTAAATACTCTGTAGTGTGATTGTGATGTGGTGTTTGGGGCACTGTGCTGAGTAGCTTTCAAATTTCATTGTATTTATAGAATGCAATGACAATAAAGGTATTCTATTCTATTCTCTCTCTCTATATATATATAAACAGAGGGGAATTAAGCAAAAACCATTTTTAAAAATGCAGAAATGTTGACTAATCATAGTTAGTCAATAAATCAATGTCCTAATTTAATATAAAGGTATTTTCTAGACTATCAGCTGCAGAATATATTCATTATACTGAACTATTGGTAGATGGTTGGATTTCTGAAATTAGTTAGAGCTCCTAACTCTTATTCTCCATTAATCAGCAATTTTATTTATTTCCCAGTGCTCTATGTATCATTTTGGGCCAATTATAGCTCTGTATATAATAACTGTAGCTGATATACTACCAGCCCAAGTTATGGCACACATTAATTGAAAGTGAATATTCTGTTTAGTTAATAGTAATACTTCTGCATAACATCTTCAACGTGCTGTACAAACATTAACTAATTAGTACCCCCAACACTCTACCGAGGTGTGTAATTATGTGTATTATTAGAGCTGGTAGAATTATTCCTTAGGAATAAATTAGTCAGCAGAATTGGCTTTTTTCC
Source organism: Naja naja (assembly GCA_009733165.1). Lineage (NCBI taxonomy): Eukaryota > Metazoa > Chordata > Lepidosauria > Squamata > Elapidae > Naja > Naja naja. Next base: position 10,766,151 of record CM019156.1, on the reverse strand, counting down.
CTATTGAGAAATTTGTATGATTCTCAGACCTAATATCATTTGCATCTCTTCAGTATGGTAACAAGTGCAATGCCAAATTTATTCTGTACTTTTAAACAATTTTTTTAACTTGATGGTATCCTTAACAAAAAAATAAAGAAAAATGGGAAGAGTGTACACTTTTATACTTGTGTTAAATGATTACCAAGTGACTTTTTGAACTTTGCATTTCTTTCTCCTATTACAATTTCTCCAGCTGTTTGCCGTCTCTCTGTATTTTTACATAATTTCTGTGAAATGTAAAAATACATAACAGAAAAACAGTAACAGCATCATTTTGCCACCTTGCAAAAATAATGTGAATAACTGCATAATGTTTTTATGGAACTTTGTTTTATGGAACATATGGAAAACACAACATGAATTTCAATTACATTTTCATCAAGACAAACAGCACTCACACATGTCCTAGGTTAGCATGTGTGGTCCCACAATCACTTGCACATTCACTGAACATTTCAAGGAGGTGTTGTGAACCTTGTTATGATAAAAAAATGATCAGTTGTATCTGTTTATAGTTGTTTATCACTATGAAGTATGATTTGTAGAAACCAGCTTCTGAATCACCCTGAATACACAGGACTGGATACAGATCTCACACTCTCTCCTTTCTTGAGGTTCTTTCATTCTCCTTTCCACTTCAAGACTTCTCTGGCAGGAAGAAATGAGCAATATCACACCACTATCTTTCTTTCACCTTCCATTTTAATTTTGTCTCAGCCATAAACAATGCCTTCTTCTACATCTTGAAGGAAAAGGAGCAGAAGCAGAGTACTTAGGGAGTTAGGTAAAAGCAAGTGAAGACTTTTATTAGCTCAGAAGAATCAGAATGAAAATCTGCTTCTTTTCTAGTTTCTAACAATGCCAGTAAAATTTTTTGGAAAACATGAAATTCACCTCTTGTTTAAGGAGAGATTTAAAAGCCCAAAAACTTAGCTTGCTAAACTTTGTTGAATTTCCTAATTAGAGTGGGAAGTGAGGAAGAAAACTGGGTAGGAAATGTTTTATGGTAAGAAAGGAGTGAAGATATGAGACAATGTGTAAATTCCTGTATTTTATGCTAGAAAACGTGACAGGAAACTTCAAGTGAGAACTCTCTCTTCTCGGGCACAAAGATTTCTCAAGACTGGAAAAGAACATCCTCCAGTTCTTTTGTTTTATTTGTAATTCTATTATGCCTTCTTGATAGAATTCTATTGCTACTTTTCTTGTGTTCATATCACCTCAATATATGGCATACTCCCTCATGAAACTTCAGCTTAACCTTTAAAAACAGGCAAAAGTATTGTATAGCAAGCAGGGAATCAGACTGTTGCCTCATGGGGTGGGGGGAGTTTATTTTAATTTTAACCTACCTTGCCTTGCACCCACTCCAATTCTGAATGAAAAGCAAGTGGGAAAATTGTGCCATATAATTCAGCATTGTGCATATGGGAGGGCCCAGAGAGATTATTATAGCAGGCTACATTGGGATCATTAGGTAACCATAGCAACCCAAATCCTTTTTTTATACACTTTGTGGTGCAATTCTTTCAGTTTTGTTGCCTTTCTTGCCAAATGCCATGAATATAGAAATCTTGCCTTGCAACATGCTTTTCAATTTTAGTTTTGGTGAGGTTGACAAAGATTGATTTTAATGATGTTCCTTCAAAAGAACACAAAAGGAATTTAAGAGTTGTTCAGGAATGCAGATGATGGAAAAGAAAGGGATTTTTTTCAAGTATAAAGCAGCCTAGATACCTTGGCCAACTTGATATAGTGGCTTAACAATCTCTTATCTGTGGATATGTTCAAGGTTGTGAGTGTTAAAGGTTTATTCCTATATTTCTATGCAATGATTGCTCTCAGTTGTGGGTAAATGGTGGATAGTGGGAATCATGAGATAGCTAAACAGAGAGCCAGGTTGGTCTAATGCAGGGGCCTTCAGACTTGTGGACTTCAACTCCCAGAATTCCTCCTCCAGTCATGTTAACTCAGGAATTCTGGGATTTGAAGTACACAAGTCTTAAACTAGTGGTTAAGGCACCAGGCTAAATAGCAGGAGACTGTTAGTTCTAATCCTGCCTTAGTCACGAAAGCAAGCAGGACTAGACACTGTCCTTCGGCCCTATCCACCTCACAGAGTTGTTGTTGTGCAGAAAATAGGAGGAGGAAGGTGTGTTGGATATGTTTGTCATCTTGAGTTATTTGTAAAAATAATAGCAATAGCACTTAAATTTATATACCATGCTTCACAATGCTTTACAGCCCTCTCTAAGCAATTTACAGGGTCGGTATATTGTCCTCAACAATTTGGCTCCTCATTTTACCAACCTTGGAAGGATGGAAGGCTGAGTCAACCTCAAATAAAGATGAGATATAAAGTAAATAAATATGTTTCACTTCACTTCATGATTGTTGGAATGGTTTCTGTATCTTGCTCCACATAGCTCCCTGATTTCCCTAATCAGGATTTGGCAGTGCATTCCAATTTCCTGATATTTGATGACTGATTTGGTTTTTCAGATTAGATTGGCAGACGATTCACAAAAACAAACCAGATAGATTAGAATCTTTATTGAAGAAAGGAATTAAGCCACTTGATTGCCCACTAATACATACATTTACATCTCCGATGTTTAAACTCAAGACTTTTAGCTTCCTTCTTTCAATTCATGGATGCTTGCAAATTATGGTTGTTTGTTGGTGGCCTTAAAACCTAGTAATTTTTGTAAGCATATATAATCACCATTTCTGGCTAAGAACTCCTGGTGTCTTCTAGTCTTAATCCCCATACAGGCTTCTTTTGGAAACCTTTTTAGAAGCAACTTTGGAATTAGAGATGAAAAGCAATTACTATTTTTTTCCTCTTGAATGGGAATCTATTGAATTCACAGTCCGCAAACTGATATGTCAAGTGAATCATTCTTAAACTTTTGGCATTTATTTATCATCAATCAGCTTCTCTCCTCCTCCTCCAATGACTGGATGGTAGGTTACAGAAGAAATATAGTCCTTGCAGACAGCTGGTTATTTGCATTCTTTTAGAATGCAGGTCAAGGATGCTTCATGAGTTGACAGCAGGGCTGCCAAGCTCCTGGCCCATGGGCCGGACTGCGTCATGGGCTGGCCAGTTTAGCAAAGGGGGAAAAAGTCCCTATACGTCATGTGACACGACCGTGACAACCCTATTTTAGAGAGTCATTGAGGCTACCTGGAGATTTATCTGTGTCATCATTATTGAGTAATGCAAATAATAGTGGACCCTTCGTGGATCTATTGAAAGGACTATGTTGTAGTCTGGAGATAGATGATTTCATATACCTCCCCCTCTGTTGAGAGAGGGCTGTTCAACTTTGACATAGATGGCCTTTTTGATCCCCCTTTCAAACCAGCAATCTTTTCTGTCCAAAATGTAGACTTTTCTGTCTTCACCAGAGTGGCCTTTGTCTTTTAAATGCAGATGGACTGCTGAATCTTGTCCTGATGGGTCTGTTCTCCTATGTTGTGCCATGCATTTATGAATCCTTCCATGTTCACCATCCAGTCAGAGCTGAAGAAGCTTCTTGGATGAGAAGTGAAAATCTTCAAAGAAAAACCAGAAAGTCCAGTTGCCTCTTCAAAAAGCACCTTTAGGACATTTAGATGCTTCACAACAATCAGGCATTTGTGCAGTCACATGATCGCCATTTGAGCACTTCACCCCTGGCTTCTGACTGATTGGACAAGCCAGCAAGTCTCACATAATGACTGTAGTGAAAGTGAAGTCATAAGCTTGGAGTGGTCATAAATCTGTTGGGGTGTCTTAATGAACCTGACACTTAGCAACAGAGTTGCAAGTCCTAAATGTGAACATTAGGAGAGGCGTATCTGTACTGTGAAATTGCATGGGTCAGGAGTAGATTTGGAGAGAGAGATTTTAGCTGTTATAGGTGTTAGAGAAGAAATAAATGGAAAACGTCATAATGGCATGTCACCAATGGATGATATGCTAACATATTCAAGAACGTTGCATTCATTTTCTCAGTGTAATATTGACCAATGAAAATAAAAAATGGAAATAATTTTAAAATATTTGTTCAAAAATATTGAGACTTCTGGCTTAGTAGTGAAAAAGTAGAACTCTTTCTTTAGTAAAGCCTTGGGCAATTTGTATTCTAGACTTGAAGGGAAAGGAATTGAATATCTTGTCATATTTCATCTGGATGGAATCATCTGTATAGCTGTAATATTTGCTCTTTTGCTAACTGTTCAAAAAAATACCATTATATGGGAATCACTCAACTGACCAATTGACCAACATATTCATGCTGAAATGAAAACGATTCTGTTAATGACAACATGGATTCTAGATGAAGAGTTAACTTATAAACGTTATTCCCTCCCATATTTTCCCTTCTTATGTTACTTCAAAGATTTGTAGCAAAGCACACTGTTCAAACTCACATCTTACAACTTATATTTGATTGTAATATCTGCTTTTAAGGCTTTACAGTCCATGGACAGCACTGAGAATCATGGGTAATATTATTGCAATTGCTCTTTCCTTAAATTCAGTTATGGCCATTACTTCAATCCAGTAATATGCATTACATTACTTGTATTTTCCATGAAATGCAAAGCCTTGATACTCATATTGAGTAACAGCAAATAATTCAAGTTTAGGAACTCCCCCTCCAAAATATTTCCAAAGAGTAGCAGCATATGAGTGAATTCTGATCTTTGCAAACAGTGAGGGGACTTTGGTGCTCTCTGAGCTTGGTTGTTTTCTTGCAAACATTCCATTACCCAAACTAGGTAACACCATCAGTGATTATTCTCAATTTTCAAAAAGTCTTTGTGGATGATTTCCTAGCTCCCAGATCATGTCCCTAAAATCCTGGCAATTTGCAGTAGGCCACAATTTATATGTCTTTGAAAAGAATTTTTATGTACCATTTGACAAGTTTGTGTATATATGGGAGGGTGTTTTAAAGAATCCCAACTTTCCAATGAAAAAATTAAAGAGGACTGAAGAATTTGTTCCTACATAGTCACATCATTGTTTCCCCATATCTGTCTCCTGAGAGGTCAACACTTTTTGAAAAACTAGAAATGCAGTGGTGTATATAGGGGAAAAAAGATTCCATTTCAGATGTTATCCTTGTCCCAAGCCAGAGTTCATCACAAGACATTAGAAGAAAGCAGTATTAACACAGCAATAAGCAAAACCTGTGGGACCAATAGATTTCTCTTTGTGTTAGCCATACTTCAGAATATTGATACTTCTTTATTCAATGTTTAATAAATTTATTCAATTATCTGAAATCAAGAAGATTATTGACACAGTGGTAAAAAATCAGAGCACTGGTCGCCATGGCCCACTAGTGGTTTGCGAGAAAATTTTGGTGGTCTGCAGAGAAATGTCACCCCCCCAGAGCACCCCCCAAAGGAATTAATCCAGGCTGCGTGAGAACACAAGGTTGCCGCACCCACATGGCCCACGGGAACCTTCACTGCCCACTCACTCCTTACCTGGCAAACTTGCCTACTAAGTTGCTATTTTTCCTTTTTTTTCCCCTTGACCATCAGCTGTTTTGCTGTGCTGGAGATTTAGATTAGCTAGAAATCAGGAAATCGTTGGATTTCTTGCTTGCTAGCTAATCTTTAGATCTTCAGCTCTGCTTTTAAGCAGAGCCCAACCTTCTTTAGGACTGAAGGTTCTATTATTCAGTTGCAGACTCAGATAGCTGATGGCAGAAACACAGATCTCTAAGTGAATCTGTGATTCTCTGAGCAACTCAATCTGCCTGCCTGCTTTGCCTGATTTTGGGTAAAAGTTGCTCCTTTTTAAATAAAAAATTCAATATTTACATACATGGTATGTCAGATCCGTGTATCTGCCATTCTTCAGTGGAAGAAGAAAGGGGGGGAGTTGGTACAAGTAATCCTTTTTGATGTAACCTGAATATATTAAATCTTATATTGAATCTGTATAACTTGCACATGATATACAACTGGAGGACTGGAGCCAGATGTCTAGAAACTTGTCATCTCTTGGAGAGATAGCAAGAGGAGAAGGGACCATAAAAATTCCAGCTCTGGAACATACCCCTGGGAAATTCTTCTAAGATATGTTCCCAGAAAAGGGGAGGGGGAAATTAACATGTTGGGTCTTTGTTTGACTAAATCCACGTCTAAATAAGGGGAGGGATTCTAACTCCCTTTATCTATTACTGTATGCCTGGAAGCATCTTAGATTCTGCTTTGACTAGTACTGGGATCACTTCCTTTCAATAAAGAATTCCTTTTGAAGTGCCTAGCTTTCAGAAGTTCATTCTTTTTTGGTTGAAGGGGAAAAGTCCAGTGCTTACATGGTGTGTAGTGAGTTAATTTTGTGAGTATGCTTGCTAGCAAATTTTATGGGTTTGCTTGCAAGCAAATTTTATGTGACAGACTCAGGTAGCCGATGGCAGAAAGATAGATCTCTGAATCTGTCATTCTGTGAGCAACTCAATCTGCCTTCTCTGCTTTGCCTGATTTTGGGTAAAAGTTGCTGTTTTTTAATAAAAAGTTCAATATTTACATAAATATTTATAATATTTACATACAAGCCATGCCCGGCCAGTCACATGACCACCATACCACACCCACAAATTAGGCCACGCCCAAGAACTGGTTGTTAAGAAATTTGAATCCCACCCCTGCCTCTGTGTGTCTGTATGGGTGGGGGAGAGGGAGAGGAAGAGGGAGAGGTTAATTCAGATCTCTCCCTCTCCGTCTCGCACCAACATCAGCAAGCCACCATCAGTCAAATTCATATTAGTGATCCCAAGGATTTAAAATTATAAGCTTGGTGGTCCCTGAGGTCCAAAAGGTTGGTGACCCCTGCCTTAGAGACTAAGTATTAAAAATAAAATACATATCGGGAAAAAATGAAATGGAAACCAATAATTATAAAACCATAAAAGCTGTGTCCCTATGTAATAGTTCATCTCCAAAGCCCTCTGGAAGATCTGTGTTTTTTCCTGCTTTCAGAAGCACACGAGGGTGGGGACCATACATCTTTCAGAAGAAAGTTATTTCAGAGTACAGGTAGTCCTTGACTTATAACCATAATTGAGCCCAAAATTTTTGTTGCTAAGTGAGACATTGGTTAAGTGAACTTTGCCCCATTTTATGACCTTTCTTGCCACAGATGTTAAGTGAATCACTGCAGTCATTAAGTTAGGAACACAGTTGTTAAGTGAATCTGGCTTCCCCATTGACTTCACTTGTCAGAAGGTCGCAAAAGGTGATAATGTGACCTCTGGACATTGTAACCATCATAAATACAAGTCAGTTGTGAAGCATCTGAATTTTGCCCATGTGACCATGGGGATTCTGAAATGATCATAAGTGTGAAAAATGGTCATAAGTCACTTTTTCCAATGCTGTTATAACTTTGAACAGTCATTAAACGAACTGTTGTAAGTCAAGGACTATTTGTAGTGGAAAGGCTACTATCAAGTGCAGGAAGTCAGGAGCCAAGGCTGTTTAAATCAATACAGGTTTATTGCATGCTAACACTCTCTGCAAGAATCTGAACTACTAACAGTTAAAGCAAATCAGCGGAGGATAATAATCAATGGAATTCAAGTTGGGTTGGACTTACATCTATTGTGGATGTGAAGGAAATCAAGACTGATGATGTGCTCAACTGATCCCTCAGGCTCAGCCTGGTCATCTCCTGCAGCTACAGGTAATGCCTCCCCCCTTATGCTGTAACTCCTAGAGAGTGGGAACTCCCTGAATGTCCATATAAAAGGGGTAGAAACTGGGTCACATTCCAGGTGCTTGGCAACCAGCATGCATTGCATGATGGTCATGAATCTGCAGCATTTCTAAGTGGCCTCACAGTCAACAGGGATTTACTTAAGCTGGATTTACTTAACGACTGCAGCCATTTATTTAATGACTGTGCCAAAAATAGATTGTAGAATTGGGCCCAACTCACTTAATAACTTAGCAATGGAAGTTCTTGTCCCAATTGTGGTAGTAAGTTGAGAATTACCTGCAAAGATTTTCAGATTTTGCACCGGCCGCGAGCTCAGGGGAGGGGTGGGGGGGTCGCTGTTGTTATTCAGGAGACCCTGATTCCAAGGGAGGTCACCGTTCCGCAGATAGGTGGGTGTGAAGCCCCTTCTCTTGAGGTTGGGGCCTGGTGGTCGGTTGGGCCTGTTGCTTATATACCTATCCCCCAACTATGTGGCAACCTGGTTGTTTTTACAGGCTGGGCTGGACTGATCTCCTAGGGGAGAGGGTGGGTTTCAAATTCCATTTTAATTCGGTTTTATACTTGTATTTTGGCTTGTTAGTTTAATTTCTTTTTAACTAATTTATTGTTCTGTGTTTTTATCTGTGAGCCTCCCCGAGTCCTTTCTGGAGAGTGGCGGCATACAAGTCAAAACAAATAAAGATTAAAAGTGGAACAGAAGGGTATGTAGGGTTAAGCAAGATGAAAAATTGAGATGTGTAGCTCTCTATGGCAGCTGCCTAAAACGGAAAGTGATTGTTTTCTAAGTAAGATTCTCAGAGGTTTCTTTAGCAAGTGTTATTGAGATAAAGAGATGAGATTACAAGAATTCCTTCAAAGAGCAATTTTCAGTTTAGAACCTTTTTGTATTTTAGGCCAGAGACATTCTGAGACTTCTGTTTTTCCCTAACAGCCTTTTTATAATCCTTACTCATTGATAACTGAAAAGCATTCTCCTAACCTTTTACATTACTTCTCCTCAAAATTAATTGGTTGGCAACTTTCTCTTATGCTAACACACACACACACACACACACACACACACACAGAGTTTCTTTCCCATAAAAAGTTGGGCTATTTGCAATATTATTCCATCTCTAGATTTGGGTCTAGACAATCTTAATTTTCTGCACTGTTGAAATGATGCTGTCAATCCTGAAGCTGACCTGACTGAAGCCATCTTGGAAGCTTCAGGGTTGCCACACTGGAGCTGAGGGATGGGGAGGGGGAATTTGAAATTTTGTAGTCAAAACAAAATGCTTTCCCTTGGGAACCAAGGACATTATCACACCTGGTCAGAGGAAGGAGGAGTGATTTCACCAGGCAACCAGACACCACTGTGATTGGACTATGTGATTGGTTGTTTTGAGAAAGTGACAAACTTTCATTTTTAATTAGGTGATAACAGCAGGAAACTTCAGAGTTGGTTTTCACCAGATCTGTGCCAATATGATATATACAATAAAGCTATTCTTCGAGGAATCCACCTCCCTTGGAGTTTTGCTTGGTATGAGTCTATTACTTGGAACCCTGACACATGCCATTACTGAGTTTTCCTGTAGGAGTCAACAAGTAAATTTCACTGGGGTGAGCAGTGTTGAAACAACATGCCATGTCTGTAGCACAAAAGCAGGAGATCACATAGTGCTGTCAGAAAAACCTGTTTGCTTTGTAGGGTTCAAAGGATATGTTTAATGAAAGTTAACCTTCTGCTTCTGAAATTTCCCACTGAGTTTTAAATAATTTCCTTAGTATCCTAAAAGTTTTCATGTTCAAAAAATTATAGACATATGACCGGTTGATAGGCAAGTAGAAATGGAACTTAATAGCACAATTCAAAGGTCACATTAATTAAGAGAAGAAATTTAGCAGAGGTATTTTTTCCATGTTTCATGCATTCGTGCTTTATGTGTTAGAACACATAAAGTCATGGTGTTATTTAAGGAAAGTACATTGCCTACATGAGATACAGGAAGCAAAGATTTTTATCCTTGTCTAGCTTTGAATTCTTGTTACAGAGATGGGGGAGAAGGTGCCTCTAACTTTGCACGTATTTTTATTTATATGATTTTAGAATAATACCAGAGACCATATACCACCCAGAATTGCAGCAATATGCATAGCTGTACAAATTGAAATAATAACAGTAACTACAATAACAACCAGCATATTTCTTATGAGTATCTCATCCAGTCAGATTTAATAAAAGAAATGACTTTCAAATAAGATAATTTTGGTGAAATATCTGATGTGACTTTTTTTTTTGCAGATAATTTGTTAGATGTTAGCCCAAGGATATCTGTGAATATCTTCTATTTCATTATACAAATATCTCTCTTTATTAAAAATAAAAGGTTAACAGGGCAAGGAACATGGCTTCCATAGATAAAATAGCATCTAATTAGAGTTCCCAGCTATAGGCAGAGGTTTTTGCTAAATGTACTAGTTTTTTTACTTACTTTTGGCTGATGGTTTTCATTTTCATTTTATAGATTTATTTATCAATCAATATATTTTTAGTGTGTACTTTAATAATAACTGCAATTTTCTATTTTTGACCAACTTGGACAGCTGTATCCCAAAACAAGTTAGATGTTTAAATAAATACAAGCTAAATCAATTAATTTAAACAGGGTTTTTGATTTATTTTGTTTTTGTATCTCAAACATATATTTAAATACAATTATTGGAACTTACAGTTATTGGAACTTACTTGGAATTTAGAATAAAACAGGTGCCACTGCAGTTGTATTTAAAACAACTCTCTTAGAAATTAGCAATAACTATTTGTAGCATAATTATATATCTTTTATTGCTAGTGAAACATAGCTGCAAAAAATATGCAGCATAAATGTCTTTTTGTAGGTATCTGGGTCTCAAACAAGTATTTAATTATTTATGGCTTGTTCAAACTTACAGTGAGAGAAAGCATGAAAATGTGTTCATAAATGTTACTTATAGTACCAGACATAAATGATATGTACATAACAATGACTTATTAAACACAATTTAGAGATCCCATAAACAGAGTTCCACATAAAAGAACATGAAATGAAACTTACAGTAATTTTAGGAAATATAAATTGAAAATTGTGGGATTTATGCAACAGATGTTATTTATAATTGAATTAACTAGTTTTGTGGATTTGAATACTACATTAAATCGTAAGCTAATTGAACAACCTGGACATATACAGAGATAAAAATTAGCAGCAATTAAGCTTAAAATACTTCCATGTAGTTGCAAACTCTTAACAAACTGGTTAGGCTAGTGGAAGCCCACATTTTATAAATTCATCCCAGAGACACGGTTATAGCTAGGCCATCATTTAGAACAGCTAGTTAATTCATTGATTAAAGACAATTTTATGGTACGACTGTAAAGTATATTCAGGTATGGCTTAGCAATGCAATGTTTGCAATGGTTCTCAACATTTGCTGCTCTGGAAGTCAAGTGATTAAAGAGAAATATATTATCTAATTAATGCTTCAGCCCATTAATCAGGACAATTAATCAACTGAAAGCTGGCAAGAGTAATAAAAATGGCACTGAACTTCTTAGTTCATCATCCAAACCTGCACTTAATTACTAGTGAAAGATCTAAAATAAACTCATTTCAATCTCCTCCCCTACCTCTTGGTCATATGCCAGCATCACACCTGCTATAGTGTTGGGCTTCATCCATACTGACACAGGAACCAAAAGGCTAGCACACAAGTACACAGACACACACTTGCACAGAGAGGTATCAGAGCTAAGCTCATGCTTTCAATTATTTTTTTTCTTGTTTGTGCACCGTAATGGGCTGTGTTCCATTCCTTCTGGTGCAAGAGGAACATTTAGCATTGACATATTGTTATTATAAAGGAGTAGTTTACTCTCAAGTCCTCTGCTTTTGATCTTGCCTGATCTAGCCCTCATGAAGACTGAAAAGAATGTCAGAGTTCCAAGTAATAGACACATAGCAAACAAAACTCCGAGGCAGGTGGATTTCTCAAACAATAGCTTTATTGGATATATCATATTGGCACAGGTCTGGTGAAAACCAACTCTGGAGATTCCTACAGTTTTCACTTAATTAAAAGTAAAAGTTTGTCACTTTCTCAAAACAATTAGTCACATGGTCCAATCACAGTCCTGTCTGATTGCCTGGTGACATCACTCCTCCTTCCTCTGACCAGGTGTGAGAATGTCCTTGATTCACAAGAGAAAGTATTTTGTTTTGGCTACAAAATCCCAGCTATCTCAAATCCCCCCCTTTTTATCCCTCATCTCCGATGTGGCAACATGGAAGCTGTCAAGATGGCTTCAGTCAGGTCAGCTTCAGGGTCGACATAGAGATTCCAATAAATAAATCTGTAAATAAATGCAACTCCAAAACAGAAACAAAACTTGTGAATTACAAACTAAAAATACATATGCATAACAAATAAGCCCTAAGAAAAATATAACAAATAACTTAAGAAAAATATAACAATGAGTAGCTTAAGAAAAATGCAACAATAAGTCTAATGACATAAAACGTACTACAAGCCCATTTTTAAACAATGAATTAAACCTTGAGCACAGTCTTTCCTTTATGGTGATACGAATCAGTTCAAAGGCTGATAGTAGGCACATTTCATCAAGCTAGCTGTTGGTATCTTTTATTGAAATATCTTTATAGGAACGTATGATGCATTTTTAGTAGTAATCCAGGCATGGCTATTTCAACATACATATATATATAAAACTTCTTTCTAAGAACATGGTTCCCTTTAATAAAAAGGCTGAGTGAATACAAAGCAACCACAAAGCATCACCAAAGCATAGAATTTAAAATATATTCAACTCTACTGTATCTCCTGCACACTAATGCAGCAATCCTTATGCCGTTAAATATAATGAAAAAATTGTGCTTTATGTAGAAATTCTCTTCTGTTTTTTCAACTGTTTGTGATCCAATCTTTCGTTGTGTTGGAAGTCCAACACAAGATTATATTGATCTCTGTTTGGCCAAAATTCTGTTTTGTTTGTATTGCTTTTAATAAGAAATAATAACCCTAACTACAAGAAGAAATAATTGAGAGGTATCAAATGGCAGAAAATACAATATAGTTGTTTAGATTCAACTTTCACATTTCCTATAACTTGGAGTTGAAAAACAAACCAAAATTTGTAACCTCCATAAGAAAGTGATGGTGTTTCCTTCCAATAGGGCTATTTTAGAAAGAGGAAATACACATATATGCCAGCATAAAATATCCTGGCATGTATTAAAGGACATACCTCAAATAATCCTACAGTCTCAGAAATTCTACAATTCTGCAGTAAGTCTTCAGTAATCTAAGTGGCTTCTTTGCATGCATGTAACATTATGTATTCTGCCAACTGAAAATGAATCACAAAATTCCAATAGATTTACATCATATCATATCATGCCATATATTTATTAATTTTTTTCAGGCTTCAGTGATTCTGACTGTGCATGATGAATATCTATTGAATTCTATGTGATATTAATCCAATAAGTTCAGCATTTAAAATTTATCAGATAATTCAAAGCAATGAATTGTGCTTCCAAAGAAGCAATAACACCTGATTCAGAGACTTGAGATTGAATCTTAATTAATTTGGAAATCCAAATCAAATAAATTGATTTTCCAAATTATTTGAAAAATCTAAATCAGGCTGGATTGATTTTCTGAACTGATTTGAAACTCCAAATTACTCTGATTTTCCAATTTACTTCAAACCTCCATATCAAATTAATTTGAATGTTCAAGGAATCAAACAATATTTATTTGATCAATGACCAGCACAATTTAACAAACAAAACCAGAGTAAAGCAAATAAATACAATAATATAGTAACAGTTAGTGAAATAAATCACAAATATAACTTTCACTTTTCTATTGTTATATTAATACTGTTGTTATCTGGTGATAAATATAAGACATTAATATGTATAAAGTAAACATAAAAGCTGTATTTTCCCTACAATTAATAGTTAAGATGTATCAAGTAGTATTTTAAAACTAAGTTAAAATGTCTTTGAACGAATATATCTTGTTTTCATTTCACAGCAACACAAAATTTAGCTACTTTGAAAACCGTGATCAGTCCTGAATAAGAAGGTTCGTGTAAAATTTAGCTGACCCTCCAGAGAATTTATCTACCAGGGGTACATTGTATATTGACCTAATGTCTCCTGCAAACTACACCTCTATTTTTAATGTGGACCGGTGAGGATCAAGAACTATGTCAGTGGTGTTTATCTCTGCTCCTTTTCATTCTAAGGTTAAGCTTTGAAATCTAAGAGCACGCAACCTTATTCTTGATTTTTGTATCATTTTGCCCTTAAGACACACAGCAGTTTTGGACATGGCATGCTGACATTATTAGATAGAGCAGAGGCAAAAGTTCCAACCATTTTATTTTTATTTTTAAAAAGATTTTGTATGTAGTTGGACTTCTAAAGGAATATCTATATCTATATCTATCTTTATCATCTCTCTCTGTGTGTGTGTGTGTGTGTGTGTGTGTGTATGAATATATGTGTGTGTGTATAAATTTCTCAAAAAGGCTATGCATTTTATTTGTTTGATATTTAACAAAAAAAACAAATACCCTGCCAATTCTGAAGCTATGAAAAGGAACTCCAAAGGTGGTGGATGAGCATCAAATGGAAATAAACAAAACAACGACATGAATAATTGCTCTGTACAGGTTGATTTTTTTAAAAATGTAAATATTAAAAGAGCAAGGTAAAGAGACAAAGAAGGCTAGCTTTACATTCCTTTTTGCAGTGGTCATTAAGTGCATGCCACAGTCATTAAGCAAATGAAGTGGACATTAAATGAATCTGTTTTATGCTACATACATTTTCTTTTTGTTGGAATCCTGAAGTAAATGCTAGAAACAGACCAAAAATAACAGAAATTGTGATCATGTGATTGTGGGACACTCAAAATAGCCATAAAGGTGTAACAGTTGCCAAGTGTCCAAAATGTGATCATGAGGCCAAGGATCCATGGCCATTGGAACTTCAAAATCAGGTCTTAAGTACCTTTTCCAGGGGGAGGGGAGTCTATTGTAACTTCAAATGGTTGCTAAGTTAAAGGATCCAATCTGGATCGGTCACTGAAACCAGGGATTTAGTTTTCCAGGCTTTTGGACCAGTGGTGGAATTCACATTTTTTTACTAGAAGTTCTGTGGGCGTGGCTTGGTGGGCATGGCAGGGGAAGGATACTGTAAAATCTCCAGTCAGAGGTGGTATTTGCCAGTTCTCTGAACTACTCAAAATTTCCGCTACCGGTTCTTCAGAACTGGTCAGAACCTGCTGAATAACACCTGTGTGTTTTGGACTCATGCTGGAGCCCATCCTCAGGAAAATTCTCTCTAGCAGAGTGTTAGAGCAACACTTAGAGGCTGCTAAGAGACCAGTTGTTAAACGAGGACTACTTCTAGTTATTCTGATGAAGGAGCTCTACGTTCTTTTGCATCGGTGCTTCAAACTGCCTCTGGTGGATAGGGCTGACTTGTAGGCCTAGGATCAGAGGTGCATAAGGTAAGGTGACCAGATTTTAACATTGGTAAAGCGGGACACCATTGACCGGGGGTTCTTGATTAAAAATTTGGTCTATATGGAGCAACAAAAATTTTCATAGAATGCAAAAATAGTATTGTAATATTAACAAAAATTAACAAAAATAATATAAAACTCATATCCTGGTGAAATAGCCACATGGCCGCCAAAACCCGTATATTCCCTTCCCTTTCTCCCGCCATTCCCTAGCTTGTCATGCATTCTTTCCAAAAATCGGGACTTTTTTAAAACGCCGCGGGACACGGGACAAATTGTTAAAAATTGGGACTGTCCCGCCAAAAGCGGGACGTCTGGTCACCTTGGCATAAGGTAGACTTTTATTGGGAGGAAAGTGAAACATTGGATACATTTCTTGAAATAGATGTTTGTGGTCATGTATTAAACACCTCCGCATCTGCACAGAAAGGCCTTGCATGTGTTTAATCAGAAACAAGTATATTGGAGCAACTATTAAAGGAGAATTTATTAGAAAGCTGTTCAGATTAAAAAAATGATTTGGAAAGAAGTGGCAGTCAAATGAGTAGATTATGACAACTGGGTCTTTCTTCAAGAAAGTTCCTGTTTCACTTTGAATTTTCTGCATGGGTATGATAGCTAGCTCCAAGGCTATTATACATTCCACAGTATGGAAAATAAATAGTGGGAAATTGCCCTGCCAGCTAGATACAAAATAAATTCTCTTTGTTTTACACTTGTGCCTATTGTCTGTAACGTAGTGTGTATAATCCTCCATGAACCTAATATGTGAAATTTTGGAACATATAATTGTAGTTCTTACAAAGAAATAATGATGATACATGTCACCCTTCAAAACTGCTCTCTTTTAACATGGCTCACAAGATATACTGAAATAATATTCTTATTTATTTGCAAATGTTTCTCTACTGCTCCACTTCCGAGGTTTCAGTGTGAAAATTTAAAAGCAAAGCAAAACTCACATTTAAAAATGGCTAACCAAAATCAAACATTAATCATCAGTAACCACTCTGTTTCTGCTGAAACAGAGCTAATTTTGATGACTCTGCAGAAACATAATGATTATATGGGTTTGGCACTTCCCTGGAGGTAAGGAATTCAAAAGCAAGAGGGCTATTACAGAGATGATTTTTTTCTGAGTTCATAACTCTTCTCACCCCAGTCTCTTGTTGGGGTGGAACTCTGAGCAATCCATCTCAACTTCTCAGCCCTTCAAGTTAGAGCAGATGCATAGGAGTGCCAAGCCTACCTTTATTGTAAGGTTACAGTAACAGAATCTCTCATGACTGAAATTATTTCTCCCTTCTTTTACTTTTATTTTCCAGAAAGCTAGGGAAGGTTCCTTGTGATGTTCTTCCCATGCCCCTTTTCCTTCAGTGGACGAAGTTGCCTCTTGTCAGGCAATTGTCTAAGTTGTGACTCATTCTTCTATTTGTGGAGATCATTCCCACAGACCATTACACAACCAGAATGCACAGGCCAAAAGATTCCACCTAGAAAAGATGGTCCTTAGATAGCCTGGAAAAATGCTGATAGAATAATGTAAAAGTTAATTCAGCTTGACGGTTTGAACTCAACTTTTTGATGTAATTCAGAAAAGTACTATTTGAATTGGGATCCTAGTCCTGGAGGAAAAAGATTTAGCAGCATGTCTTCAAATCTTCAAATTGCATTATACATTGTATTTTTTCCCAAGTGGAAAAGCAAGATGTTAAATTAAATTAAAATAAAATAAATGAAAGTGCTTCAATCTAGGGAATGAAAAATTGATTGAATCCAGATCAGGGCAGGCAGCATATGAATTCAACTACAATATAGAGAGCCAGTCTGGTGCAGTGGTTAAGGGATCAGGCTAGAAACTGGGAGACCATGAATTCTTATGTGGACAAAGCCAGCTGGGTGGCCTTGAGCCAGTCACTTTCTCTTAAGAAGAAAGCAGTGGCAAACCACTTCTGAAAAACTTTGTCAAGAAAACTGCAGAGACTTCTCCAGACAATCTCTGATATTCAGACATAATTGAATTTAAAAAAACCCATATTATTAAGGTCTTTGGGACACTTTCCCAATTCAGTAAATACGGATTAAATAGCAACAACAAAATGATGATGATGATAATGTATTTTAACAGCTCTTAAGTCTTTAGCTAGGACTTGAACTGTTAAGTTTTTACCAGTCCCAGACTGTGAATTAAATTGAAGAATCAATCAATCAATCATCATCATCATCATCATCATCAACATCATCAGATGGTATCTTAACAGCTCTTGGGTGAATCAAATTGAAGATTAACCATAATAATATCAGCAAGAAGAATGAATATTTTTTAAAAATGCCCAATAGTTTTATCTCTTTATGGATACATTAGGAAATAGCCATTTGCTAGCTGCTATCAGCTGCAGTTGCCATTTAATTAACAGGTATTACAAGAGATGTGCTCAGTGCAGGCTAATTCTAAGCTAGGATGAGAATTGTAATTTTCTTCTCCACCAAATTGCACCTGCCTCCTTCTTGGTCACTATTTTGTTCTCTTCCTGCTGAATAGGTCCAACCTGGTTTTGGTTTGTTTGTACTACTGGATTGAAGCAAGTATCTTTACATTTTACATTATTTACACATGAATGCAACTTTATTTTTATACATTGGGGACTGTACCATGTCACACAATGAATATTGCAATTGAACACAGTGGGATTCTCCATAACAAGATCCATACTAATTTCCCTAAGTTTTACTCTGATGAGTAATACCAACCCTTGCCCTCCAAAAGTGGATTCAGATGAAATAAAGAATTGCTTGAAGTAGCTTCGAATAGATTTCATCAATAAGCAACGTGGGAACTCAAGACTCTGATATCTCCTCATTTAGCAGCTTTAGATTATTGTTTGCAAGCACTCTGCAGACAATAATCTAAAGTGAAATGAATTTAGGTCACAGCATGCTGAATGCCTTCAGGTTTAATATTAATATTTAGCATATTGCCTCCCCTGTGTAGCCAAGCGCACTCAAACAGCATTGCCATAATGAGAGTAATTTTTATAATGTAGTTTAATGCAAGTGGGGACGGTGAAGTTCCTGAATTTTGCTTGATCTTTGACATTTTCTTAAACATAATGTTTCACTAAAACTTGAGAACAACTCATGAAAAGAAAAGAATCCAAATTATTTGTGCCATGTTTTTTTTCTTTCTGACGAGATCTGACAAGGAATAATAAATAATGATGATTGATCTAGGCAATATATATGTGTGTGTGTGTGTGTGTGAGAGAGAGAGAGAATAACACATGCCTACCTCACCCATTTGTCTCTCCTTAGAAAATCAGTGACAATATCAATCAATAATTAATTAACCACTAGGAAGCTTGAGGTGGTGCAGAATGCAGTGATGAAGGCACTGATGGGCATGTCTCTGTTAAGTCTGGGATATTATATGGCAGGTTGTTGTTGTTGTTGTTGTTGTTATCTCTTTTATTCATGAACATGAAACTCAGTCAACAAAACATTTAAAAATGTATCACAAATATAATTGACCTGCACTAATGGTTGATACAGGTCAGCATCCTAGGTATCAGCCAAGTATTTTCTTACAATGTACAATGTTCTGAGTAGCAGTTTGTTTGCAGTTCCGCTGGTGTTATTGCAGAAAGCTGCAATTTCTCAATGTATTTTGTAAAATACTTGACATGGTACCAAGTGCCCTGATGATGATGAGTATCACTATTACTTGTTTCATCCATAATCATGTAGTTTTGATGGCCAGGTCACAATATTTTGTCATTTTTTCCAGTTCTTTTTCTTTGTCTCTGGCGTCTCCTGGTACAGCAATATCAATAAATTGTACTCTTTGGTTTTCGATAACTGTGATATTTGGCGTGTTGTGTTCCAAAGATCTTCACCGTCTCATTTTTGACAAGTTTTTCCACTTTATGTTCCTGTTCTGACCAAGGCTTCCTGGGACCCTAATTAAGCATACGCTTAATCCAAACAACTCTTGTTTTATTTCAACGCTGGGAATTATTTTCATTCCCAGCCTGTAATGAATCCCAAACAGTCCCTCAAGATAAGCACCCACCTTCATCTCCTTTGAATTGCTGCCAACAACTAAAGTGCCAAATTAACTGTAAAAAAGCAACCGAAGTACAAAGTCCACACAGAGGTTTAATCTGAACAGAGCGAATGACTTTGCTTCCTGCAAAGGTTTCTCTACCTTTGCACTTCCTTTATACCTTAGGGGAGGGGCAATCACCTCCAAGCCTTACTCCGAGTCTCCCCTTTTGTCTTAGCTGCTGTTGCCTTCTAGCAGCTCTGTGCACACGGCCACTGGGAACAGGCTCCCCTTGTTCCTCTGCCTTGCTGCTGCCAGACTCTGGAGACACAACTCCCAGATAGTCCTGGCCCCATCTCTGCATCGGATGCAGGACCCTCATCCAAGTCCTCCCCAGACTCCCAGACTGGTCCCCATTCTTCCCCACTGTCTGATTCCACTGCCGTCTGCACGGGCTGCCGGAGAACCACAACAGTTCCCATGACTTTTTGGATACAGGTAAGTTGTATTTTTTACATAATGACCAGTGGATTAATTTAGCAACTTGATCGTGTTTATCTTTGTAATCAGTTTGCTCGATTTTGCTGCACTTACATATTAGGTGTGAAACAGTTTCAACTTGTGCTGTCCATGCAAAGCTTTGGTTTCCCACCCATTTAATCTGTCATCCAGCTGTTTTTCCTTATATTCTGCCTTTGTTTCTGTTTTTTTTTAAAGTTCTCTGTTTTTACAGCTTGCACTAATTTTTCTGTATTTTGGTTCACATAATCATTCAAGCTTCATTTTTCTTCCTCTACAGTTTGATGGATTTGCAATAGCCTTCTGTTCCCTAATCTTCTTGGCACATACAACCTGTTGATGTCACTTCGTTGATGTGGTACAAGTGTGATACAACTTTACATGTTTTCCTGTCCAAGTTTTCCAGTTCAGCCACTCTCCAGTTAATAATTTTGATTATTCTAGCTGGGTAGCGTAGCACTGGAACTGCCCATGTATTAATGGCTTTAATTATGTTTCCAGCATTCAGTTTTGATTTTAATATTTTGCGGACCCTCCTGATGTATTTCTTTTGCAATAACTCTTTGACTTTTCCATTCAAGATGTTACCTGCTTTCAATATGCCTAGGCATTTGAAACCATCATCCTTTGCTAATGCTTTCACGATACTTCCATTTCCCAGTTCTATTCCTTCTATTTTTTCCATTTTTCCTTGCTGCATGGATAGTATAGCAGATTTTTCAAGTCCAAAGTTCGTTCTGATGTCACTGCTGTACAGTTGAACTGTGTTGAGTATTGATTCAATTTCAGTGGGGCTTTTCACATACATTTTTAAATCTTTCATGTATAGTAAATGGTTTATCTTGCCATGTTGGCTTGAAATTTGGTAGCCCAGTTTTGTGTTTCATAGGATTATTGTCGGTGGAATTAGTGCAATGTTGAACAGTAGTGACGAAAGTGAGTCCTCTTGGAAGATTCCTTGTCTGATGGTGGCGGAAGTGAGTCCCCTTGGAAGATTCCTTGTCTTCACCAATGTTCTCCTCATTTGCTCTTAGAATTGTTTTCCATGTTTGCATATTTCCTTTCAAAAATGTACAAATATTTTTACTGATTCCAAAGTTTTCCAGACGGATGTTAATCCAGCTGTGGAGTAATGAATCAAATGCCTTCTTATAATCTATCCACACTATATTTAAATTCGTTCTTCTGCTTTTGCATTTTTTAGTATCATTTTGTCAATGAGTAGCTGATCTTTTGTTCCTCTTGATTTTTTATAATTTTCTTCTTGTTCTACCGGGTACAAACTGTTTTCCATCAGATGATTGAATACTGAATTTGCCAGTATTCTTGTAAAAAAATTTGAATATTGTTGGCAGACAAGTAATTGGGTGATAGTTGCTTGATTCTGTGCCCTTCTCTGGATATTTCACTATCAAGTATGTTCGCCCAGCTGCTAACCATTCTTCACTTGTTGTATTTTGAAGCATTTCATCAAATTGAGTGGCCATGCGGTGATGGAGACTAGCAGATGTTTCAGCCAGTATCCATGCAGTTCATCTAGGCCAGATGCACTCGTTCTTGACCTTCTTTATTTGTTTTGCAACCATATCAGTTGTTATTACAATATTCTCCATTTTGTTTTGTGTTCCTTGTTTTTGAATATCTTTGATCCAGGAAGAAATTTAATCATGTTCACTGGGTTTTCCCATAGTTGTTTCCAAAAGTTTAAAGTTTTTTCTTTACATGGGTGAGCATTAGTTTGGACTCAACTTTCATCAAGTGATGGATAGAAAAGGTGTTTCTTCTGAACTGGGAATTTTCATGATATTGTTTTATTTGTCCGTATCTTTCTATTTTCTTTACTGTTGCTATTACACACTGTTTTAGGTCTTCCATTATTTCTGTTATTGTTTTTTCCTCCAGGTTGTATTTTTGGGGTAAATTATTTTTCAGTAATTTGTTCTTTAGTTTTCCTTCTTTCAAGTATTTCAAATTACTGACATCTCGTATTTTGGTGTTGTTTTTTTTAAGTTGAATTTTCCACTTTGGTGTTCCAATGGGTTTCTTTTTTGGCATCTTATAACCCAGTTCTGCAGTTATAATGGTGGCTCCAGGGGAAACATGATAGCAGTGTTCCAATATTTGAGGGGCTGCCACAGAGAGGAAGGAGTCAAGCTATTTTCTAATAACCCAACTTTTCTAAAGCACCTGTAGGCCAGACTAGAAATAATGGATGGAAACTGAACAAGGAGAGATTTAACCTGGAAATCAGGAGAAATTTTCTGACAGTGAGAACAATCAACCAACGGAACAGCTTGCCCTCAGAATTTGTGGAGCTTCATCACTTGAGACTTTCAAGAAGAGGTGGGACTGCCATTTGTCAGAAATGGAGTAGGGTCTTCTGCCTGGATGTGGGGTTCTACTAGATGACCTACAAGGTCCCTTCCAACTCTGTTAATGAGTATTTGGCTGTGCTGTATATTAGTTGGTTTGTTTCACATAGTGGGCTGGGTGGGATGGAAGTTAAAATGTTGTTCTGGCATTTGGTAGATCTTTCACTCATTTGCTATGTACTTCGTGAGTGGCAGGCAGTCTTTTTCTTTCTGATTATCATTATTATTATTGTTGTTGTTGTTACACAGTCAGCCAGATGTTCAGACTGGATTTGGCATTTTCCCCACCTATTGAGTCCTTCTCAAGTGTAATGGGATAGGCAAATGTGGATGTTTAACAGCATTAGAGATATTGTCACAGGATGTAAACTTTTCTGAATAAAGCTGTCTTTCACAACTGATGTTGATTTTGTTAATGCTGAGGATGTTCAAGTGCTGCTTCAGATGTTTTGGGATTGTACCCAAGGTGTCTATTACTATTGGTACTACTTTTCCTTGTTATTATTATTATACTGTACACTGCCCAGAGCCCCACCTTGAGAGAGAGAGATGGGTGATTTAGAAACATGAAAAGCAAATAAATAAAACATGAATAAATAATCCTTCATATATTCTCTACATATGGAGGTTGCCTATCTAGACAAAAGACTTCCAGTGATTTCTTGATTTCAGTGAACAGTGAAATCATCTAATATACTTAGAGAACTTTTGGGCCAGTCCCTGTCTCTCAACCCAACTCCCTTGCTATGGGGAAAATAGGAGGAGGAAGTAGTATTAGTTATGTTTACCACCTTGAGTTGTTTATAAAAAATAATAAAGGCAGGATACAAAACAATCTTTCAAAAAAGAGAACATGGGAATAGAGCCAAAGGAAAGCAAACTTTCTTTATTTAATTCCAATATGTTCCTTAAACCATGGACAAATAAGCATTTAATTAACAGTTCAATGCTTTTAATACTAAAGTCTGATTTATTAAATTAATTATGGAATTATACCACGACCTCCTTAAAGGAATATGGAATTACCACCCACAGAAGCTGGGACAGCTACACGTACCCTACCGCATGTCACTTGCAGAGGCATGTATCTAATAAACAAAAGATTGAGTAAGCAGTCAACAGAGTTCTTGTCCTCTTCCTTAGGGATTCAGCTTATCTCAACTAATCATGGAAGATGCTGCTTCTATCACCTCAGCAAGACTTGGCCAATCAAAGTCTGAGTACTCCAGGCTATTATATCTGCCACATTCCTAGAAAATACTTCATAGTGGCATAAGTCAAGTTGTGATTTGTCCCTAAGTTATGGAATGGGAGAAATTGGCTAATTATATGCTTCTTTGCTTAATGAACAGAAGAAAATCAACTACTCTTTCCCTTTTGCTTTCTGAATAAAGAAAATATCCAACATGTTTTAGAAAAGGCCAGAGCTCTTCATTAGCAGATTTCTGAACTTGACAAATAAGCTACCTTTTAAAGCTTTCTCTTTTATTTTTATTTATTTCAAAATGAAATGTTACTAATTATAATAATCATATATTTCATTTGATAACGTAGGCCAGACAAATACTTTCTATCGATGAGTTCAGAAGATTTTCATCTCATTAAGTCTGCGTGATATCTCATCTCATTCAGTTGAGTGATATCTCAGAGAACATTAGACAAAAGAGGATTCCTGATTAAATCAAGATTGGGACATACAGATTTGGGAAATTGCCTTCAGAAGTTGTGGGTACTCCATCACTGGAGGTTTTTGAGAAGAGATTGGACAATCATTTGTTTGAAATCATAGAGCTTGAGCAGGCAGGGAGTTGGGCTAGAAGACCTCCAAGGTCCCTTCCAACTCTGTTATTTGACAAGAGATGATCCCTGATTAAATCAAGTTTGGAACACACAGACTCAGGAGCCTGAATAGCAGCTACAGACATTCAGAACAATGTAGAGTGGCTTTGTAGTCAAAGTGTAGCCAATTAATTCATCATAGATCTCATCACAGATTTACAACAAGAACAGTATTGAAATTCTGGCCAGCTTCTATTAGTTCCATTAATAAGTAAATAAAGAAGCCAGACTTCTATTTTCTACTTTCTTATTCTTTTGTGGCATTGAGGCCAACACATAATGGCAATCATTGTGAGAATTTATCACTGGGGGACACTGAGCTCTACACCTTGGAATCAAATGATGTAATATCAACTTGAGGATCATTGGACAAAGCACAAAAGTCACAGGTGGAGAGTGAGATTCAACCTTCTTTTCAGAGCTTCTACCATTATTTTCCAAGTATTCTTGATTCTCAGTTATGAGATGTTATGAATTGGAAAATTATTGAGTTTGATTAATCTATAGTAAGAAAAATGTATGGTATGAAACATATAATAAGAGTTATATTGTACTATAAATTTCATGATAAATCCTACAGAATTTCTTCAAGCAACTAAGCTTTCTTACGTATTAACATGGCAAATAATTCATGTAGACATTAATATATTAATCTATTCCATCTCTATAAAATACCCATTTTGTTAAATGAAACTATCATATAGAGGCTATTTATTCATTTATTCTACAAATTATATTAGCTTTGTTAATCTTCAGTAGGTCATATTTGCATTTTATTTCTAACCAGACTATACTTGGTGTGTCTTGTTTAATTCTCCCATTTAAGTCAATACTCATTTCTCTGAAGGTCAATGCTAATGGAATGTAATGCAAGTATATACATATGCACAGTTCCATGTATACAATACAGTACATTACAAATTACTTGCCTCCTCATTAAAAGTTTTTATTTTTTGTCAAAAAAAATCATTTCTAGTTAACTAATATATTGGTTTTTTTTAAACCAAACTTCTTTTGTGTCTTACAAGCCTTCTCCAAAGCATAGGATGATTATGAAAGCTTAATAAAACATGTGCATGCTTATGTTTTAGTGTATCTCAGACTTACAATACATCTCATTTTTCATTTAGAAAAATAAATTATCAGATAGAAACGTATAGATTTAAGTATTTTTTTTTTAGAAAAAAAAATCTGTAAAAGTTCCATTTTGAATGAGAAGGATGCTTATGGCACTCATGATGAGTGCCAGAATCTCTTAATGGCTTTATCTCAGGGGTCACGTTTTGCACTCTTAAGAGAAGTACCAAACTTTGTGAAGCATTTTGAAAGCTATACTCCAAAACTTAACAAAGCTCATTTAAGTTTTAAGGAATAAAATCAATGTCTTCAGTATCTGCAGAAGACACCTATCTTATTACTTAAGACTTTTGCCATTCCCTATTTTTAAAAAAATCTATAATTTTTACCCTATCCACACAGGCAGGAGAGATTTGGGGGATGCTGTGGCCAGGGTTGAACCTTGGCTATACTTTTTGGTTAGCCTATTCTATAGCCTTCCTGACTACTTAATGTTAGGAATTTCCTTTCATTTTTTCCTTGG
This sequence comes from Naja naja, assembly GCA_009733165.1. NCBI lineage: Eukaryota > Metazoa > Chordata > Lepidosauria > Squamata > Elapidae > Naja > Naja naja. Next base: position 10,740,421 of record CM019156.1, on the reverse strand, counting down.
GTTTCTTGTGACACCCTGCGGAAGTGAAAGTCGGACTTTGAAAAAAACAGGATAGAAAAATATCAAAGCTCTGAAATCTTTGTATTGAGAATATCATGGATAGTAGACAAGAAAACAAATAAATGGATCATGGAAGAAAGCAGTCAAGAGTTTTCAGTCAAGGTCGTAAGGACCAGTTCAGATTATCATACATTGGACATGTTATACAAAGATCCAGCTCTGTAGATATCCATAACACTAGGAAGGTGGAAAGAAAAAGAAGACAAACAGCAGCAAATTGAATGGAATCAATTATAGTGGCAGTGAGTGTCCTTTGGAAGTCCTGAAAGATCAGGATAAGGACAGATTGTCTTGGAGAAACTTAACTGCTCCAGGTATATCATCCTTGAAAATTGTTTAGCTTCTTTTATCTTCCTTCATAACTGGCTCATAATTTCCTTTATAACTGGCCCTTCTTCAAAGGATGCTATAAAATCAGGAAAGTGTATTTATGACCCAGCTGCTTGCATTATATAGAAACACTCTGAAATGCATGAAGATATATTTGTTAGCCTCAAAATTATCTGAGTATGACCACTGAATACAGCAGTTAATAAAGACCTAAATATTTAACAACATCAACATGTTAATTTGTGAGTCCCTCTTGGATGGGAGTATTTATTAGGTGCCGCCTAGTTTATGATTAATTGTACTGTCAAGATTTGAAAGCTGCATGATTTAGCAAAGAAACAAAAAAATATTATTCTTTTCAAATGAATCAGAGGTGTGGGGAGCCTGAGGTGCCACTTGTTTGAGGAACCATAGAAGGCCTATGTGGACTTCAGCAGGAATTATGTATATATCTTTTTTGAAGATCAAGCCACCTAGAAGCAATAGATGAAAGGATAGATATTATATAAACAGAGATCTGATCATGGTGATAGCTTGATCTAACAAACCACCATTTATTTCATTATGTTTTGTTTTGCTTTGTTTTTATTTAATGCCATGTATTTAGCATTTGACCATTATTTTAGATACATAAAATACCATCAGCCCATCAAATCAATCAAGTCTTTATTATAGTCAAGACCAACCTAAGGAGGGTGGAATACAGTCATTAGAAAGCATAGAAAGTACATCAAAGGCTAAAAATTTATAAAAGGCTAAAAAGTATAAAATCAAATTATAGATAAAAAGTAAAAGTCTAAAAGGAATCTAAAAGGGTGGGTGGAGGAACATTAGCCATGGTGGCACAGTGGTTACAATGCAGTATTGCAGATAGACTCTGCTCACTGCCAGGAGTTCAATCCTGACAGGCTCAAGGGTGACTCAGCTTTCCATCCTCCTAAGGTTGGTAAAATGAGGACCCAGATTGTTTAAGGCAATGTGCTAAGTCTGTAAACCACTTAGAGAGGGCTGTAAAGCACTATGAAGCAGTATATAAGTCTAAGTGCTATTGCTATTAGATGGCTGTAGGGAAGCCTAATGTTAGAATATGGCAGACTAAATCTGTCACATTATAGTGCAGTCTAGAATGATGAAGTATATCAGGGGTCCCCAATGCCTGAGTTGTGGCCCATTACTGGGCTATGGCCTCTTTGCAACCAGGCTGTGTCTGTGGTGGGTTGGTGCATCTGCATGAGTGCACAGCTCAACTTGGGCAGGTGACAGGCCAGCAAGCGTGCACATGCAGCTCAATTTGCACAACTTGAACTCCATGCGCATGCGTGAGCATGTCAGACTAGCAGTTGCACAAGTTGAGCTCTGTGTGTGTGTGTGTCTGCTGCTCATATGGTCCAGTTCCCTGCTGGCACCAGGCTACCAAGCTGCAAAGATTGGGGACCACTGAATTAGGGGCTAGTTTATAGCATAGGTCACCATATACCAGATTTTAAGCACTGTTTTGCAGAACCTGGCAATGTTACCTTCTGTTGCAGATTGATATCTGAAAGCAGGAGGGAGGTGTACTATTGTACTACTGATGCCTTAATTACTACCCCAAACTGCAATTTCAGTAAATTGTCTTGAAGAACATGCAACTACAGTATTTCCTCAATTTTCTTAAGTGCGGATTGGCTGAAAGATATATGTAACATCCTGCTTTTCATTGTGGTCTACAATCTTTATTGCTTCTCACAGCCCTCATTAGATTGCAAACTCTGGGCAGCAGGGAAGCTGCCAAGTGATCAAGTATGTTCTACCACCTCAGATCAATAAAATCCTCTCAATAATGTCACAAGCAGTACTGTCAATAAATCCTGAAGTATCGTTAGCTCTTGTACAAGGGAGGAAACCTTTTGAGAAACTGGAAGATAAATTTTAGAACCGTGCTAGTATTTTATAAATGTTTCAAGCTTTGCACAGGCATTCACTGAAAATCAAGATGTTAATTCACTGGAGGCATAATAAATACAGTTTTACTGTAGAACATTTGTAGCACAAGACCTTAGAAAGACCATTTAATTAAGATGCTGTATATGCTATGGTTGAACTACAGGGCATAGGCATAACTCTGTTTGGCTTATTCAATTCAGTTTACATTTCTTATTTGTCACAGTCTTGGGTATTTGTTCTATTGTCATTTTCCTGGGTGAAGAAAAATGAAATATTGATAGTCATGGCAGCAGAAAGAAAATGACTTTCCTGTCTAAATCTCAGATTTCCATGGCATGAGTGTAAGAGTGGAGAAAAGTGAGCGATGTAGATGAGAGATGTGTACAGTCCTGGAATGTGATTGAAAAATGATGTCTTTGTCACTTAAATCAAACAAGCTATTTATAACTTCTCAGAGGTCTGCAAATAGACATGAAAAAGCAGGTCTAAAAAAAACCTGCATATTGTTTTGTAGCTTGAATGCAATGGTTACATGATGGGTTATAATCAGTAAATAATGATGTAACTTCAGAATATACAAGCGCTTTCAGGACACATTGCAAAACTTAAAAAAAAGTACCTCTAGAAGACAGTATTTGTAGCTCAGGGTTGAACTGTGGTGTCCTTGATGCTTTTCTGTGCTTGTTTTTTTTCTCTTGCAGATGTTTCATTACCCAAGTAGGTAAAATCTTCAATGCTGGAGTCAATGGGATTTGCTTTCTGTATATATATAGAAACTAAAAAAAATCAAATAGGATTCAAACAGTTAAACATTAGTCTATAGCCAAAACTGGGATCCTAATGTCAGATTCAAATGCATAAAGGGTTTGATTTACGTAGAGATATCATGATGTACATTCATTACTTCCATCTTGTGGGAACTTATGGATTCGTACTATAGATCTATAGCATTTGCAATCCTGCATCTACAAGTATAGTTAGCAAATGGCTATTTTAATACAAATAACTTGACAGAGACACAGTAGCATAGTTATTGAAAAGACCCAGTGGGATATCCAGTGCTTCTGTTTTGGGGATTTTGCTCAGATGTGCTCCTTTAGGATTCAGTGGAATCTTGAGAACCCAGAGAAGTTACAGTTTAGTGGAAAGACAATTGCACTATGAACACCAGGATATTTATGTGCATCTCTTGGTCACATCTTAACTACATAAATGCAGAATTGCTGCACTTCACTCACGAGAATTTCTCCAACATTTTCATGGAAATGACTTTCTAAAAGTTAAAATAACAATATCGCTTATATACCACTTCACAGTGCTTTATAGCCCTCTCTGAGCGGTTTACAGAGTCAGAGTATTGCCCCCAACAATCTGAGTTCTCATTTTACTGACCTTGGAAGGATGAAAGGGTGAGTCAACCTTGAGTTAGAATTGAACTCCTGGCTGTGGACAGAGTTAACTTGCAATACTGCATTCTAACTACTGCACTACCACATTTCTTAGAAGCAGTAGAAAATAAGAGAAGATTTATTTTGCTTGGTTATTAAGAGCTATTCTGCAATGGAAACAATAGCTTGGAAATATGATGGGTTCTTCTATGAAGATGTTCTTAATAATATTTACAATCCAAGGGGTGAAAATTTAATGTAGAATATATGTGTCTATTGCTCCTGACATATGGTAAAGAATGTGAACTGGAAATCAAGCTTTTCTTTTTGGCATATATATGTATTACATCAACCCTTTGATTTTTACAATTGTTCTACAAAATCAGTGGGCTAAGGCCATCACTATCATTTGAAGCAACCGGCGTGTATAAACATTTGCAGACATGACTCATAAGTGCCATATGTTCTTTGAATCAAAAGCAGTATACGAGTTCATCACTTTTAATAATGGTAAAAATTGCAGGATGGTACCCAATTCTGGAAACATACGGCAGCTGTTATATTGGCCAGCTTGCTGAAATCACAACTGAGTATCATTGAAGCCACAATTTACACTCAGTATGTAAATTTCCTCTTTATTGATGCTGGAGCTTACCATTCAGTATATACATAAATATAGATCAATATGTTGCTAGAAAACCAACATTTCTATGGGGTTATAACACAATGTAAATACATTGAGTATGGTTCCCTGAACAATTGATATAGGTCTGGGTGCCCCATCACTATTAGGAAATACCCAAGTTGGACATATTGAAATAACATATGGGATTCAATTTTGTGTTGGTCCTGCAACAGTTAAAGATTTGCTCATGATGGTACTATCCTCATAATGGGGACAGTACTGTGATATAAATGTAGGTCTGTGTAATGATTATTCAATCAGTAATGCTGATTGGTGTTGTTTTCCAGTGTCTTGACCAAGTGAATATGGTGGCTTCTTATTCCATCTTCACTATTCAGCTAGGACATCATAGTACCAGCTGGATATTCATATCACCTAAAGTTTTGTATATAATTGACCAGAGTTATCACCAATTTATTGATATATTCATTCATTATTTAAGTTAATTTTATGAATGAAGCAAATATACATGTCCTAGAATAATGTTGCAAGATCCAAGCTGGGTCAATCACTAGAATGAGAGATTTAGATTTTCAGAACTTTCAGCCTCATGCTGGAACTCATTCTCAGGGAATTTCTCTCTCTCTTCTCTCTAAACTTCTGATCCCAGTGGCCGATCCACATTGGATCTTGAAATTTTATTCCAGTGGTTATTGAATTGGCTAACTGTGAAACACTATATATTCCTTGTAAAAAAAACAACAATGTGGTTTGGTGACATTTACTTCCAAGGATAGTAACTTAATTTAAATCAATTTATGATTTAACATAATTCTATAGCAAAAATTAGATGCCTGGTACCCCTCAGCTATTCTGGATTATCCTTCCATGATTCTTTAGTATTCATCTTAATTGGAAATATACTGGAGAATACAAAACTGTCTTGTGTTTTTCTACCTCTCTCCACTTATAAGTTGTAGACTGTTCCTACTGAAATGAAGTACATTTATAATCTTCCATGCCATAGCCCCAATCCCTTCACCCAGAAGGAAGTCCCTCTCACAACCTTTTACTTGCCATCTGCTGAGCCATTAACCCAGGGCTCTTTTGACCAATGACCTTTAAACTTCCCCATTAAGCATTGCAATTCTAATTTTCCTGTCTACTCAAGGGGCATTACACATGAATAAGCTTTATTTGTGAATAATCAGACTCATGCCCTCTAGTTTGGTAACTCCCACTAGAAAGGATGTTAAAGCATTCACAACAGATCAGACACCAAGATTTCTGTTATGGAATAAATGCACCATTGTGCAGACTTAACAAAAAGCCTGCAATTTACATTGCGGGTTATAAAGTCACAAAAACTTTTGAATAAGACTGATTAAGTCATATTGGAGCTCAGTTCATAAAATTAAGATAGATGTAGATTTGCATTATTTTGCTAATGAACCCTAAAATGCTTTGTTAGGAAGGCAACAGTCCCATAAAATCTTTTTCTCTTAATGTTAGCAGTGAATCAATTACCCTCTGCCCAGGGGTGAGATTCAATTTTTTTTTACTACCGGTTCTGTGGGCGTGGTTTGGTGGGCGTGGCAGGAGAAGGATACTGTAAAATCTCCAGTCAGAGGTGGTATTTGCCAGTTCTCTGAACTACTCAAAATTTCCGCTACCGGTTCTCCAGAACTGGTCAGAACCTGCTGAATACCACCTCTGGTCCTCTTGCTCCTTGCAAAAATGCATATTTTTATAAATTACTTTTGTTTTCCCATGGGTAATATTCTATGACTGTAAATTTTCCATGTTTCGGTTAGTCTTCAACTTACAACCATATGTTTAATGATCATTTGAAGTTGTACAGAGAAAAGGTACTTGCTGCAGTGTCCCTGCAGTCATGTGATTGAATTTGGGGCACTTGGCAACCAGTGTTTATAAGAGTCCTGGGGTAACATAATTGCTTTTATGAATTTCCCCGGTCACTTCTGACAAAGTTAAGGAGCACAAGGAGCTGGATTCACAGGGAGCTGACCATGGTAAAGCAGGTTATAAAATCAGGCACAATTCATTTAATGACCTTAGCAATGGAAGTTCCAATCCCAATATTGGTTGTAAGTCATGGACTATCTGTATATCAGCATTTTAGTATTTAATGAGTATTTAGCCTCACGGTTTATGAATTGATATTATAATATAGTTAGGCCATATGTAACTGACAGACAGGATGCCAAATTGTGATTTTAATAGAGATTCTATCTGTTATTTATTATTTTACTGTATAATTTTTAACTGGATATTCACTGAGTGTTTTTATTTGTTCTGGTCTCTGGTCTTTGACTGTAATAAACTTGATTTGATTATCTGCATATCATATTATATTAAAATTGTATCTCTTCATTCAATGATTTTTCTAGGTGGCAGTAACATTTTTGGTGGGATGGAGGATTTTTTTAAAAATTCAAATGTGCTTACAACAGGCACTTGGATGCCAATACTCCCAATTTCCATATATCATAGAAATATGATCATAAAAATATGATTATCAATGAAAATATGTAAAATCCACTTTATATTAGGGTTGGTTACCTTGCAAAAAGTGTTTGCAGAGGTTATACTAGAAAAGTTTCAGATGAATACGCATCTGTACTTGCATGTGGAAAAGATATATTCTTTCTAAAAATTCATATATCATCATGGAAAAGAGAGAAATAAAAGTATGTTTAGAAAATGAGGCATTGGACAAATACATTGCTGGTAATTTAGACCATCCATTGGAATGTCAGATTAAAGCAAGGACATTTTCTTAAGTTGAGATTTCATAATCGTGACAAAACACTGTGTTGCAATGCAAGTATCAAAGGGATGGCATTTGGGTCACGATTTTGTGTTGCATCTTTATCCATGGATTCCTGGGGGTACAGTTGTAATAAGAGCTCTGGTGGCAGAATGGTTAGAATGCTAAATTGCAGGCTGAATCCTGCCCACTGCCAGGAGTTTGATCCGGACTGGCTCAAGGTTGACTCAGCCTTCCATCCTTCTGAGGTTGGTAAAATGAGGACCCAAATTGTTGGAGGCAATATGCTGACTCTGTAAACCACTTAGAGAGGGCTGTAAAGCACTGTGAAGCCATATATAAGTGCTATTACTACTACTATTGTAACAAAAAGGCAAGGATAAGTTTTCAGCCATTTCACCCACTATCAAAACATTTTTTAAATTTCAGCTGTCTTTAAAAATATACTGCTTGGAAATGATTTTTTTTAAATGAAGAAAAAATAAAATAGCAGGAGACATAAAAAGGGCTGGCATTATAATAGACAATGGTTGAGTGTATACAGACCAACACTTATTATTTTAAAGCAGAACAATGTTTTCTCTAACAGTTCAGTTGACTTTAGTGATACAGTGATAAATATCCCTCCAAAGGAAGACTAGTGATTGAATCAGGATTGTTATCACTTGAATGGGTACAACGCTGTCCTGTCTTGCTTCAAGCATCAAAAGTAACACAATGTGCCACACCAGTTTGCCATTTCAAAGTAGATGTCTTCCACTCATGAAATACTGAGATGGAGACAATCTGACTAGACTGGGGCCTTTGTTTAAAGCAGGGGTGTCAAACTCAATTTCATTGAGGGTTGCATCAGGATTCTGTTTAACCTTGAGGGGCTGGAGTGGGCATGGCCAGAGTGGGTGTGGCCAGCTCAATGCCACTTGTGTTGGGCCACTTGTGGTGGCCCGAGCACTCTGCTAGAGAAAATGTGGTCCCAAGTTCCGTTTTCAACTGCGACGGCCTCCTGCAACACTCCCAAGCTCTGTTTTTCACTGGCAGAGGCATTGCAGGCCAGTCCTTTGCTGTTTCCAGGGTGGCCCCACAGGCCAGATCTAAGCACCCTGCGGGCTGGATCCAGTGCTTGGGCCTTGAATTTGACACCCCTGGTTTAAAGCAAATGACTTGTTATAAAGAGCCATATGTGAACAAGAGACCACTGAAATGCCACAAAATGGCAAAAGTGAAGCAAAGAAACTGTACTAAACTGGTAAAAGCACCTCATCACTTCATACAGCTTCACTTAAATCACCTGGAAATATAATCTTGTATTCAGAACGTGTAAGCCCATGTTTCCTGAAGGACTTTTAGGCAACATGTATAACATTCTCTCCTGCCAATTTTCACCAACACAACAACTCTATGGGATAAGAGTTGGGGAGCTTTCGTGGTAGAAGTAGACCAAGTAGGCTATAGCATAATATTATACTACACTTCATTAAAGCTTAGCACAATTTAGATGAGCAGGATGGCAACAATTCCATGCAACTTCTTTAGATTTTTTTAAAAATGATAAATGTTTTTTAAAAAGAAAAAAAAATGAAATACTAAATATGTGCGTATATCTTTATGTGTATATAACTCTGTGTGTGTATACGTACAAACTGTATATATAGTATTTTGATTTTTGTTTCTTAAAACATCTCTGCTTTAAAAAAAGGTATGCTACAAATAACCAAGTTTTATATTCCTGTTGTATTCACCAGATCTCAAATGGCTTCAAGGATTATTGGTATCAAAACATTCCAATATTCTGGTTTTCTAAAGGAAGGCAATCATGTCTTAGGTTCCATGAAAGTTATAATTCCACTTTTGGTCATCTTCTACTACTCTATTGATTCAATTTCTTTTCAACACACACACACACACACACACACACACACACACAGTAGACACATGCATACACACACAAACACAGGAGGGAGGGAGGGAGAGAGGGAGAGAGAGAGAGAGAATAAAATATATATTGAATATACCGCATTTCCATATCTGCAAATAGATATAGATAGATGACATAGATATAGATATTTTATGTGTATAAAACCATATCTGCAAAGCTGTTGGGTCTCATTTTGTATACAAAGAACAATTAATGAGAAATTCAAAAATGCATACATCTATCTCTAGGTGAGCAGATCATGGATTTCTCCTAAAATAACAGAAGCTGCCCTATATGAGTTTAGTTCAGAGATGTGTTTGAAATCACCTAATTTGATCATTTACAGTGCAATGCACAATTCAGGAATAAATAAAATATGAGCTATAGTGGACCTGAAATCTTTTGCTTCAGCTCATTTATCTATTTGTCTAGCTAGTTCTTCCTCTTGCTTGCTTTCATTAACTCTGGAACAGGGGCATCCTTTCATGCACTTGGTCTTCTTACAAAGTTCTTTAAATTTCTTAGTTAGTATTGAACATGATTTACATAACCTGAAATCATTATAGGCAGCTTGGCTATAATTTCTGAACCTAAGGCAAGAGTGAAAGGCAGCTCCCATTTATAGCTGGAGAACAAACTTCTTCTGTCAAAGTCTCTGTATCTTGTGGACTGCAGCAATTCAAACATGCTGACATGTAGGGCTATCTCCAGTTCCAGATTGGAGATAATTCCAGATTAGTTCCATGACTCATAAAATATGAAGCACAGTGAGTTAATATCTCCAAAGAATGCATCCTACATTTTGTTTCTCTGGTAGAATGGGGATGCAGAATAAGGGAGGTGAACTTGATAGGTGTATGCAAAAAAGAATGTACTAAGCAAAGAGAGTTGAAATCTTCTTTAAGCCCCACAAAACAAAAATAATGTTCAGAAGCAGCTCAGGAAAATGCCTCCCTAATTCACTGGGATATAAGAAAGATGGGAGATAAAGCACAAACACATATACATGATTCTGTTATTACAGGCCATTTCAATGAAAGTGGTTGTGCTCTTCCTGTGGTGTTTATTTTTTCTGACCTGGACTACCCACTGTGACTGACAGATGAACATTTACAGTTGATGTGAAATGTTTAATAATAAGATTTCCTGGAGAAGTCACCCTCTGAATGAATTTTAACATAAGTGATTGATATTCCTGAAATGTGGACTTTTTATAGTATGATTGCATCCTAATTTTAAATCAAGTCTACTTGGTGATTGATCTGAGTTATTCTGAAGCAAGCACTGTTGTGATCAGTGACACTATTCTCATCTGAGAATAGTGTAGGATTGCAACTCAGATTATTTAAGTAGGACATTCGGAATGAACTGCTTGCAAGCTGCATTTTCATCACATGGGCAAGTATCTCTTTATTCATGGTGGATAGAATACCATCAGTCTTACAGTACATCAAAGAAAGATTCATATTTAGCACACAAAGATCTGTACTACATGCATCAGTGACTTTATGTTAAGGCAGTAATTTCTGACCAATTCAGAGTCAACTACAATAGACTTTTTTTGAAGAAAATAAAAGTAAAAGGTGCGAAGAAGAGATGGGCAGTCTTGTAAATCATTCAAATGAATAAATAGCTCTAAAACACTTCTGTCAGTATATCAGAATAAAAAATGTCTAAAAGGAAGTACTAGCTCTTTTAAATTCCAACAAAAGTGTATTTTCATACCTTTCAAGCAAGAATTTATAAGCTACAGACACAATTATCAAGCCATTGTTGCTAAATCATAGTTTATTGAATTATTAAATTGGCTAAGTTCATAAGATATACTCAATCGGAAATACTTATTTAAAAGGAGATGCTTAGTAATTGACAAACAAATCATATTAACACTTTCTATTATCCAAACATGCATGTACCAGTGAATAAAACTGAAATATGCTTCTGCTCATTTCCAGCAGGGACAGTTTTATTTCCTGCCAACAGCCTGGGTAAACTTATGATCAGTTGGGCAAAGATTTCATTTTGAACTGTAACAGAGGCCACACTTTCAGAAGCGTATCGGGTCTTGGAAAAATCAAGGAGAATATTTGTAGATCAGGGCTGAAATGAGGGGTCCTTGCTGCTCTCTGTGTTTGGATATTTTCTTACAGGTGTTTCATTACTCAAACTAGTTTGCATAATGAAACATCTGCAAGAAGACAACCAAGCTCAGAGAGCACTAAGAGGAGCCCTTATTATTACTTCTGTTATCAGTCACTGCCAACTTTTCAATCTTGGGATCAGCAAGGCCCTGCTCATTTTGAAAATATTTGGGAGCCTGAGCAAGACCAAGTGCAGCAACTCTTCCCTAATTAATGAAATAATAATTAATTAATGGCAATTGATGAAATTAAAACTGTCTGCAGTTTCTCAAAGTAGCTATCCTTTTTCTTCCAACTGCAGAGTTGCACTCCATACTTGCAAAGTGGTCCCAGGAAAAGTAGATTGGGTTTAAGAAGTTTCACAGAAGTGGAGAGTATATTCTCATGGATGCAGCAAAGCATCCTTGTTGCCTCTGAACTTGTTTCACATTTGGCAAAAAACCCATATCAGTGGATATACCTACATCTATTTGTGGGAGAGATGCTGTGAAAATACATGTATTTTATTTTATTTTATTTTATTTTATTTTATTTTACTGAGCTCCAAGATCACCACAGATGGGGAATGCAGCCAAGAAATTAAAAAAATGCTTGCTCCTGGGGAGGAAAATCTGTGGCAAATCTAGACAGTATACTAAAAAGCAGAGACATCACCCTGCCAACAAAAGTACGTATATCAAGACTATGGTTTTCCCACTTGCAATGTATGGCTGTGAAAATTGGACCATAAGAAAGGCTGAGTGCCAAAGAATTGAGGCCTTTGAACTATGGTGCTGGGGAAGACTTCTGTGAGTCCCTTGGACTGCAAGGCGATCCAACCAATCAGTGCTAGAGGAGATCAACCCTGACTGCACTTTAGAAGGACAGATCCTGAAGATGAAACTCAAATACTTTGGCCACCTAATGAGAAGGAAGGACTCACTGGAGAAGAGCCTAATGCTGGGAACGGTTGAGGGCAAAAGAAGAAGGGGATGGCAGAGAATGAGGTGGCTGGATGGAGTCACTGAAGCAGTCGGCATGAGCTTAAATGGACTCCAGAAGATGGTAGAGGATAGGAAGGCCTGGAGGAACGTTGTCCATGGGGTCGCGATGGGTCAGACATGACTTCATGACCAACAACAACATATATTATATGTATGTATTTGTATGTATGAGAGAGAGAGAGAGAGAGAGAGAGAGAGAGAGAGGGAGGGAGGAGAGAGAGAGAGAGAGAGAGAGAGAGAGAGAGAGAGAGAGAGAGAGAGAGAGAGAGATTGATTTCTAAATATTCCTTTGGGGAAAATGGATGGCATATGGATTCCTTCAAAAGTATTTACATATACATGTTTCACAGCTACCAAGGAAAATTGCATGTTGATCCCCTGTATTTCCCCGGAAATTTATAGAGAAAGCTATATAAATGAAGGGACAGAATGCACAAAAGTGCTGCATGTTAAAAATAAATTGAAAACAGAAGAGGTTTGCATTTATTTTCAAAACTGTTATTTGTTATTAACACCTCTATTAATAGTAGAACAAATTTATACTGACCTACAGTACATCAATATGCTTTCAACTGCCCTCAAAGTGCCCAGAAATGTGGTGGATTTCATCTACTCTCAACTTTGAACACATTCTCCAGATGCATTCCTTTATCTAGTTTACTGTACCTTCTTCCTATGATACATTAAAGACTGGACTCAACTGTAGCTACTTTATCATATTTGTCTGTATGCTATCTCAACCTAACTTAAAAATGTTTAGGCTTGACAGGGGAATAAAAGCTTGTTTAAACTATAATAAGTTGTCTTCCTATATCTGGTAACGTGAAGTGTTAAGTGGGTCTTTGCACTGAGAGTCAGGCAAGTGATCTACATAGATTTCAGCTAAATACATGAATTTATTATGTTTGTCACCTAGCCATGGAGTTAAAAAAAGAAGAGGTCACTTTCTTCCTGTACCTTAGCTTTAAGTACTTTAAAAAATGAGACCAAAGGGCAGACTGACTAACCAAACAACATCTTGATAAACTTCAAAGTAAGAGCTATGTGACCAATGACTGTGTGTCTATATATATGGTACAATGTCCCTACAGAGATGAAGGCATTTCATCTCAATTCTGTCTCCAAGGCAACTCCATTTTTTTTAAAACTGGGATAGGCAGAAGGTAATACTGAAATCTCTTGATGAGTATATGTAGCACATAAGCAAGAGTACATAATCCCCAAGTGGTTTGACAATAACAAGAACTATGTGTTCCCTCTCTTATTATGTTATACTGTAATTATGCTATTAGATTATACTGCTCCCTCAGTATCTTAATTTCTAACTTGCTTTGATGTTTAATACCTGAGATGTTCATATGTATAAATATAGACATGGCTTATTCAAGGTTCAGCTTGGGGATAAAGAAGATCAGAGATTTCATAAGTTTTGTATCTGGTTGTATAGCTTGATATCTAGTTATGTTTAACTTCTGTCAAATAAAAACATAGTCTGCATTCTGACTACCAAAATCAGCACCTTTCTACTAGTATTTATTGGCCATTCTCATTTAAGGAACCACACTTTAGTTTCATGCATCTCACCAAGCTGTTGTGTTGTATGGGAGAAGCATAGCTATATGCAGCCAAGATAGAATTAAACACTGAAGCAGTATGCTTTATTATTTATTATTTCTATGGGCATTCTTATAATATTTTGTCATAAATTACAGTGTGCAGCCTTTTGCCAATGATATATTTCATCCAGCCCTCAGTCTCATTGCATGCAACTGAACTAAAATGCAAGAGCTTAAAATAGATCTCTTGTAAGATGGTAGCAGACAAAGATGCCAGAAAGTTAATAAGTATTCTCTTTGGCTCTAGTCCCACATGCTGTTTTAGTTCAATTCAATTCATGATGAAATCTAAAATGAATTACCCTATGTGGATGTCAAAATTGGATAGAACAAGAGTTTCATCTCTGACTTTTTTTTTTCATTTCTAGACTGCAAAAATCTGGGCATCCACTGAATGAGGAAACAGATAAAATGTTGACTCTTTTTTATCATCTAGTGGTCATCTGAATTTTTGCAACTCATATTTACTAGTCCTAATAATACTTTTGAATTACAGGCTACTTATACCTCTTTCTTGTCAATAGATTTAATACTTAGGGTTTTTTTGGTAGAGAAGATGAACTGGAATTGTGGCTAAACATCAAATTATCAAGCTTTCTGAAGAATAGGTAAACCTTAATCTATCTTTTTCAAAGACTGATTATTTGCTCTATGTAGATCAGAACCTTTGATAATTGGCTCGTTCTGGCCTTTTTTATTTGTGCCATTCTTAAATCATGTGATGGAATGTGTACCTAGAGAAGCATGAGGGGGAGTTTTAGCAGCAGAGTTTTCCCAGAAAAAGGCCCAAGTGAAGAGACTGCACAATCAGACTAGAACCTTATACCCTAAAATCTCTGAAGATATATCTAGTATCTTAAAAGTTTATAGCTTTAGTTTGACAAGGTTCTGTCCACTAGTCTAAGCAAATAAATTATTGGACTTGATTGTATTTCACTGTGTTTTGGGGCTTGTGTACACCTGTCTTTGCATGCCATGCTAGAGTTAACTACAGAGGGCTCAGAAAATGAACATGTAGCAGATTAGGATTGGGTGGAGATGCTGTTTGTTCCATTTCAATTGGTCAGTATTCATTCTGGCCACATTTTAAACAGGAAGCAGTATGCAGAATTGATTTTGCATCAAGTAGTTTTTGTGATGTCCAATAATATTATATGTTGTAAAATAACACACAGGTGGGGTAGCAGGAGCATACCCTTGTTAAAAACATGTAAAATGATGGTAGAAGCAACCCTGGCAAATAAGGCAGCCATTCAAAGAGCTGAAGTTCATATTAAGGTCAAATGTTTTTATTGGGTTTCCTCCTACTGATGATTGACAGCATCTGGATTAGGAAATGACTTCCACTGGACAGTGTCTAGTCAAGTTAGATTCTTAATTTTTTCTTTGTTAGATTTAGAGTTATCTCCCATGTTCTTCCCAAAGTCACTCAGAATGGCTATCAGTAAGCAAATGCAGATAAAGTTGTACAGTAACTAATACATTAAAAATAACACTACTGAAAAAATGCTTTCAGTTTATATTGTGGGAAGAAACATATGTTCATTTATGGTCAGGAACTGGTGATAGGGCACTCTGATACCTTCCAATGTCCTACTGAACAGATGTCAGGAGAAAGAAAGCACAGATGGCTATCTGTGGATATATGCATTTAGAATTTCTCCTGATCTGGTCTCAAGGCATATGGAAGAATAAGGGAAGAGTACTTTTCATCCAGTCCTCTTGGAATGCTCCTGTTGGTAGCAATTCTGAGCTCATGACAATCAACTTTGCAGCATCCCCACCCCCAAATTGGAGTGCCTTCACTCATCTCAAAAAGGAAAATGGAAACTTTGTGTTAAATTCAAATAGAAATACAGAATGGAAATACAGAATGTTAGGTTCCATATCTTCAGCCTTATTGGCAAATCAACAAAAAATGATTTCCTTGTGTTAATTATTAGGGTTGTGCATGCTTCTTTATAAATTTGGAAGCAAAGGTAGTGCTGTTTTAAGACTATATTAAGGAATAAAAACCTGAAAAGGTACTACTTTATGAATAGCAGTGAACTGTATGACCAAACATCTTCCAGTGAATACCTCATTTATATCTGTTACAATTTTTTTTAAAAGATAGTTTAACTCTGAAATGCTGCATATACAGCATACAGAAACAGGTTAGGTTTTTGTGTCACAGTCATATGTTTATAAGAAAATGTTTAATTCCTCCAAGTTATGTTTTAATGATCCAAAGCATGATTATAACCAGTGTTAGCTGAAATATTAGTATGGCAGTAGAATTCTAACAATGTTGCAAGTGTTCCAAAAAGGTATCATTTAAAAACCAACATTTAATACAATATAGTAACCATTGCTAGATGGCATCTTGGCTTTTAAGGCACTGTGGTCATATACATGGTTTACATTAGAATGTTTTATTACTGCTTCAAGCTTATTATTTATTGACCAGTTACTTTTGGGTGCAATTTGGAGAGCAGAAAGAGTAGGAATATTTCAGTATAGAGCTCTCTGTGGACAATCTTCCAAATATGTACTTGGTGCATTAACTATTTGTCTATAAAGAATGAGTGCAAATTTAATACATAATGTAATAATAAGCCCTCTGAATATGAATAACTCTTGCTTACTACAAAGTAAAGATCTGCCCCACTGCTTGATCAAAAGGTTAGCAACAGCCATGGTCTCATTAGAAGTTAAAAGGGCCTTGGTGGTGCAGGCTGTTAATAGCCTAGCACTTAGTTCCAGCTGCCTGTAATTATTGCAGGCTCGAATCCCACCAGGCTCAAGGTTGACTCAGCCTTCCATCCTCTCGGGGTAGGTAAAGTGAGGACCCAAGATTGTTGGGGGCAATAAGCTGACTTTGTAAAAATGCCGCTTAGTAATAAGCAGGCATATACAATGGAATGAAGGCTATTGCTGAGCGCATTGGGTTGTGCTCCAAAAATTGTAAGCCACCCCAAGTCTCCGGAGAAGGGCGGGATATAAATATGAATTTTAAAAAAAGCCTACAGAGAAGTAAGAGGTGTGTTTGTGAGGAAGCCTCTGAGGACATTGTAGATAAAAGTGCAGCTGGTTGTGAGGCAGGACTCTGAAAGGTCAAGTTATAAAATTCCCCAGTTTAGTTTAGACAGTATTAATGATACTTTTTGTTATTATTTTTCTTACACTGTTCTTTATGCCCTTGACTGAATTGATTTCATTATTTGTAAATCTTAACTTTGAGAAGCTCCTTCACTCAGGCATCTAATGACCTTCATCTTGATCTTTGGAACAGCTAACAATTTCTCTTAACAATCCAGAATAGAAACAGGGTGTATTTCCAGGCAATACATGGCAGGTCGGGCTGTCTTCCTAATAAATTTGTCCAGTTTCTATTTCAGGGATGCTTTTTGTATGGCTAAGATTTTATTATCACTTGAGTGTTGTAATATCTAATTCATTTCATTCTTATGTCTAGCTTATCTCTACTTGTTTCATTCTGTTTATTGGCTTTTCTTATATGTTTTTTTTCTTGATGTTTTAAGGGTGGATGAAAGGTGGGATAATGTGCTTATAAGAAGTATGGATTAGAAGGGTTTATAATAGGTACTCTTACATTTCTATATTAAAGAGAGCTTATTAAGGGTTTCAACATTTTTAATACTGAATTGCAATAGCAGCAATATATGGATGTAATGTCATTTTTGATTATTTGTGATATTCAGCTAGCTGTGTCAGTCAGCCAACCATGTACAATTGAATACAGTTCACAATACAATTCTATGAAATGCTGTGCTCTGAACATTAGGAGCCTGTTGGTGGTACAGAAGTTAGAATGCAGTATTGCAGGCTGACTCTGCCTACAACCAGGAGTTAGATCCTGATGGGGCTCCAAGTTGATTCAGCCTTCCATCCTTCTGAAGTCAGTAAAATGAAGACCCAGATTGTTGGGGGCAATGTGATGACATTTGTAAACCCCTTAGAGAATGCTCCAAAGCATCATGGAACAGTATATAAGTCTAATTGCTAGTGTTATTATGAGCCCAGCTATGCTGCCATTGGAAGATATAAAGAGTGAAGTCAAATATTTCTAATAATTGATTTCTGAAAATCTTGTGCTTTTTCCATTTGATGTCAGTTCAGATACATTTGAACCAGACAGATTAATAGTCTGACTGAAAAGAATTGAGATCATCCATAGTCCTGATTGTGTGTGCGTATGTGTGTGTGTGTGAGAGAGAGAGAGGGAGAGAGAGGGAGTGAGAGAGTATATGTGTGTGTGTGTTATAGATATGTGTGTGTGTGTGTGAGAGAGATGTGTGTGTGTGTTTGTATACATATGTTTGTATGTGTGTGTTTATCCATTTTTGAATACATTGTGAAAAAATAGTGTAGATTGATACTATATGGTACAGATTCCCAATATAAACTTATATTCAATTATAGAGTTGCAAAGGATGTGTATGTCTATGCTAAGTCTTGCATCCTTCTACTACCTCCATTAATCTTCTCCATTGCTTCTGTAAAATCCCAGTAGGAAATTCCTCTTATTGAACTATTTTAGTATGAACATCCAGTGAAACTTTTAGAGTGAAAAAAAAACACGAAAGCATGCTGGCAGTACATCAATTACAAGAATAAACTGAACTAAGGAAATTATCAAACATTCTGAGAAGTCATAGGGCAGAACATTAATTGAAAAAGGAAGATATTGAGCACTGAAAAAGCCATGAAAGGTGGCTGGATATCTTTAATCAGGAAAAACAGAGTTCCACTAAATTTAAAAGATGTATTTACTAGTAAAGGTGTTTCAGATTTCACCTGGTAACAGCAACAAAAAAACAAATCAAATGTCCTTATGTTGAACTATGTATCTGTCTTTCTCTGTCTCTGTCTTTTCTACAATATTTCTATCTGTCTGTCTATTCTTCATCATCATCATCATCATCATCATCATCATCATCATCACCAGTATCATCATATCTCTTTCCCTCTCTCCCTCTCTGTAAATATACTGTGTATTTGAAATAGGTGTTCAATATCTGTAGGGTTAAAGAATACAATTTACCAACCCTTCTATTTCTCACTTGGATTCTTTTCAGATTCTGTGTTGGATGGTATCTTCAGTGAATGTTGAGCATGATACATTGTAGGAGGAAAAATGTTTTTGTGGTGAATTTTAAAAGGCCAATGTTCCAAGTGTTACACAGTGTTGAAATAAGACAGGTAATCCTTGCTAGAGGATGTTTGCTTAAATTTAGATCCATTAGCTTATTTTCCTAAGTTTAGCTTTCAGCCTGTTGTCTTGCTGAACTTTTGAAAATTCTCCTGCATATATCTACTTTAAAGAAGAACTTACTTCATCCATGCTCCAACCCATGCATGACTCAAGTACTTGACTGCTCCATAATTGAAATTTTTCAGCTATTCTCCATAATCTCTACAACTTCTTATCTACATTAAATCAATCTGTATGTCATATTTGGTATGACTTTGATGAAACCAACAAAAATAAACTGAAGTTCCTAAACAGAACTATAGAAATGCATTATTTCCTTAAGAACTGTATATTGGTATTCTCAGAAATACTAGCCATGCTTGACTCTCGAGCTGAACCTCCTTAATATTATTTTCTGGTGGAAGAGATGGTAGCTCAACTAGTCTATCTTTCTGGTAAGGAAGTTAATGAGAACTCTTTTAATTTAAAACTGTTTTATATGGTTTCAGACTAGTGGTTGTCACTTAGCTCGCTATTAAATGCTTTGAATGGCAGCTTCTTCCTAGGAATTGAGGGGAGTACTTTTCTTTTCAGGTGTTATCTGATCCTAATGCAAAATGAAATGATCTTCCCATTAAATTCAGAGAGTGCTTCTGTCAACAACTATCAAACCCTCCTTTTTGCCTGCACATTTTTCAAATTACTTGTATTACTAGTTGTCCTGGGGGATACCAAATGATATTTTCTTATTATGTTTGTTCATCATTTTATTGCATATCATCTAATTTTAAACTATTTTGAGATTTTCCATGAGACTAAAGAGCAGTAAATGAATGAAGAAAGAAGAAATCTCAGAATCTAATATTTTTATTCTGCCAAATATGCTCTTGAACAATAGAATCTCTGTCTTTGTTTCCTACTCACTTTTACTGGTGCTAGAACCATAATGATATATGTTTGGAAAATGGATGTAGCATTTAATAATTTGCAGATTGAAGGCAGATACCCTTTTGAAGAAACATGGTTTTAGTTGATTAGCATCCATTGTACTTTAATATCCACATATCTTCTCCATGTTAGTCATGGGGAGGATATGTGGATATTATTTTGCATCCATTATGGATACAACAGAGGTGGTATTCAGCAGGTTCTAATCAGTTCTGGAGAACCGGTAGTGGAAATTTTGAGTAGTTCACAGAACCGGCAAATACCATCTCTGACTGGAGATTTCACAGTATCCTTCCCCTGCCATGCCCACAGAACCAGTAGTTAAAAATTTTGAATCCCATCGCTGGAATAGACAGTAAAAATCCAAGCTCCATAGTATGTACATAGTCAAATTTTAACAATACTAAGGAGATATTTTAAATGCATGTTGAGTCTTCTGCTTAATATTCTGTTGTCTATGTTCAAACTGTACAGTAAAGCTGGAAGTCTTTAGATAGAATCTCATCAATAGTTTGCTCCCAGCATGATCTAACTTCTGTTATTTATGCCATGGTGAGATCCATATGGCATAATGAAAGGTTTACAAAGCATTTCTGTCCTCTAGTGAACACCCTCAGTGGTAACCAGTTGTGAAATAACCTTCCCAAGCATGTTCATCAGAACTCTAATTTTAGAGGACCAAGGAATGTTTTCTCATTTTCCAAAGCCTTTTAGTGGTACATGTGGGATTATATACAGATTTGGCTGTGCTTTTCATTTTGGCAGAGAATAGAAAACAATGCAACTTCATGTCTCGGGCAGCTAAGCTAAAATCTCCAGAGACTTAGTTGTTTTCTTTTTTGCTCATCTTTCAGTTGGAAATAAAGATTTGGTTCTTCCAACATAGTTTGAGTAGTCATGCTAATCTGATTTGTAGCTTTCAGTTTTTTGGACTAGCATCAACTATATTAAAAGAGTTTGAAACCATCTTATACTATGAATTCCCAGGTAGAGTATATGTATTCAAACTAAAGTAACATGAAACTATATATTAAATGCAAAATGCATCCACATAATGATTATAGAGCATCATTCCGTAACTGAGCTATAGTATGTTCATAGTATGCAAAGCCCTTTCATACAGTGTAGAAATCAGCGGGCAGATTGCAGTCTGTAGTTCCAGTTTGCTGATGTCTGCAGAATAGTAGGAAGAACAGCATAAGTTGCTGATCAGTATTAAACCAGGTGCAGGTGGGCAATTAACAGTGAATGCATTGGATTAGCAAAGTGGGGGGCATTCTTGGGGAGGAAGGTAAAAGAGGACTCTGGCACAAAAAGGGATGGAATGAGGGAGGAAATAGTAGTCAACTAACCAAATAATATTGGAAGTTTCTGTTGAAACACAATAGGTGTAAGACTTGAAAACCATAACTGATACCAGCATCTAGGTGTTATTTTCTTTAGAAAAACCTTACTGCTTAAAAACATCAGCAATATGAAGGAGATAGTTTCTTGTGTTAATTACTGTCCAGAAATATTGTTGTCTGGTTTGGAAAACAAATGAAACATTTGAAATCTGATCTCAGTTTGGCGCTCTCTGTTTCTTTATGATAGTGCTTTAGATGGAACACAGAATATGTTTATATAATTCTATTTTATTATTTCGTTGAGAAGTAAGGCAAACAGTGGGGTTGTTAACTTGCTTTATAGGGGAAATAGTTTTTCTATTTACCTTTGAAAGGCATTGTTTAGCCATAAGTTATGCAATTTTTGCTCATCTGAAATAGAAAAGTTTGCCAGATACATTAATCAAAGTGAACCTGTGGCTGATTTAAGATTGTCATTTGTAATTTTGTTTCCAGACAAATTTCCCGTTGTGCCCTTTGGAAATAATTTTGGTTATTTATTATGATCACTAACCAAATTTCCAGGCTAACCCGCTTATCATAGATTATAAATGATAATGACTAGATTCCATTGGCAGGCTAAACCATGCCCAAACAACTGTATTTGCCGCATTTGCACAACATATTTATCCAAGGCTAATGTGATTTATTCAATTAACCAAATGTTCAGTATCCTGAACCATAAAATAACAAAATGGACCATTTTTTTTTACAATGAGCTCAAGGTGGCTGACTTGCTTAAAGCTCATTACGTAAAAAAAAAAACCACTTATTATTGGTTATTTAACCAAGCCGGGCTGTGACCCTTTGGGGGGGGCTGGTTTTTATCATGGTTTTATCATGTACTTATGTAATTATATCTTAATGGGGCTTGTTAGTTTAATTCTTTTTTAATTATTTATTGTTCTTGTTGTTTTAGTTGTGAGCTGCCCCGAGTCTTCAGAGATGGGGCGGCATACAAGTCTCATTAATAAATAAATAAATAAATACTTATTTAATATTGTTTGAACCACAACAATGAAAGACTGGTGTAACCTACTTAACTATTTCAGATTGAACCTAACACATTTTTCCTGTAAAACATGTAGGCTATCACTGAATTAAGGACTATTGCAAGGGTAGAATATGAAGATGGAATAAAGGTGCATTGAACTAGGCCCGTTGAAGACTATTTTATGCTGTCCCAAAGGTTTTTCAGAACTGAAGAAGCTTCTTGGATGAGAAGCAAAATGTCCAAAGAAAAAACAAAGTCCAATTGCTTTTCAAAAAGCATCTTTGGGATAACTGTGACCTGAATGACTGAAAATCTCCATAGATATTTTATGTTGTCTAAGTCAGGAATGTTCTTAAACATGAGGTTCTTAAATCCATTTTTTCATTTCTTAAAAATCATGCCATTAATAGCAAGTTTAAAAAATGGGGTGGGTTTCCTTCATTTTTTCAGAAAGAAAATTAAAAAAAAAACTGGTATGAATCTTTGTTTTGTCTTAATGCACTATTATAGCCTGGTAACAAAACATTTGGAAACCAGCCCACAAGCTGGAGGAACAAACCTCCACCCACACTATTATAATGCAAAGAATAGATCTATATGAAGCTGATTTAGCTGTGTTTCAACTGAATCAATTCTGTTGAATCAAGTTGATGAATCAAGTTGAATGTCTTCCAATCAATTCAATTCTTCAGTACACATGAAGCCTCCTTTTAATTGAATTTTACAAATTAGAATTTAGTCAGATTATCAGAGAGAAATGCCTCTCATCCACCGATCCTAAAAATCTGGAAATCTTGATAACATCCACTTGTCGCAGCCCTTGAACAATGATACACAAAAGCCAAAACCAACCAACCACCCAACCACCCACTCTTCTAAGGTCCTGATGGATTCTTGCCTCTGCTTTAATCCATTCTAATACTTGATGAGGTGCCACTTGAGATGTGCTATTCTTGGCAGATTCCCAATGATCTCAGATTTCATTCATGATTAGATCATTCTTGGGGACACATCTGAGTAATGTCTTCCTTAGGTATAAAAGCAATGAATTTAAAATCTCCAGGTAGTAGAATGAGCAGACATTTAAACCTACAGCAGGATTAACAGAATTTGATTTTATTTGTTTTTGAAAACAGGAAGGCTCTTGGGCCACATACATGCTGATTATCTCTCCATCAATGGAGAGCCAGACAAATGTTCACTTGCCTTACACATGTTAGGACTATTCATTACCTTCCTTGTATTTGCAAATCTGCTATGATGCCATGCACAGAATCTACTTAGGAACACTGCTGTAGTAATACTGGCATTTATTTTTAAACTGTTGATAAATATTTCAGGAATATTAAGTCTCTTTTGGGTTCCCCCTCCATGTTCTCTTTTAAAGGCTGTGAATTACCTTAAGAAGGACAGCTCCCATTGTATGTTTAGTTAACAATCTCAACCATCCAGTCCTAATGCTTTGCTGAGTAGCAGGGGGTAAATTCCTATAGTGCCATTGCCCGATTGCTGCTAAGGACAGCACAGAAGGGATGCAATTGTTTATGGTAAATCTGCCCTCTCAAATGAGGACATGCTGCTAATGAGGCAGTGTTTGGGAGGAGAACTTCATTAGTCACTTGCTATTCTCCTCAGGGCTTAGAGTGAAGCTGGAATAATCGGGCTGATGTCTGATTACCTTCCATGAAAACTTATCAAAGAGAGATCCAACCTAGAATTAAAGAGAACTTTCCTGTCAGTGAGAACAATTAATCACTGGAATGTCTTGCCTGCAGTTGTGGGTGTGCTCCATCACTGAAGGTTTTAAGAAGAGATTGGACAACCATTTGTCCAGAATGGTCTAGGTTTTCTTACTTGAGCAGGCGGGGTTGGACTAGAACAGTGATTCCCAACCTTTCAGCTTGGCAGCCCAGCAAGAGGGGAGGGGGGAACCATCCACTGCTCATGCAAGTCATGCACACACACACACCACTTGTGCAAGTCGAGCTAAGCATGCATACACCAACCAGTGGTGGAAATCAACCAGTGGTGGTATCCAACCAGTGTTGGTATTCAAGGATTTGACATGGGTCACTGAACCGGTAGTAACTTCTGGCTGGCATGCTCCCAACCCGGTCACTGGTCACTCACTTGCCCCACCTGCCCGATGCTTGCTCACCCCGTCCACCTGGTGCTTGCCCGCCCAGTCACTCCTTAAGGTATTTCTTTTTTCCCCTCCTGACAATCAGCTGTTCCTACAATCAGCTGTGCCAGGATTCCCTTCGCTTACTTACTGCTTTCCCAGGAGGCTTCCCTGAGGCCCAGGAAGGCAAAAAATGGTGGAAGGGGGGGCACAGCCCCCCGGTCTCCATTTTTTGCCTTCCTGGGCCCCAGGAAAGCTTCCTGGGAGCAAAAATGCCCCCCAGGAGGGTTCCCTGAGGCACAGAAGGTCTCAAAATGAAGCATGAGGGTGCTGCGTGCTCCCTTCAGGCTCCATTTTTTTCCTTCCTGGGCCCCAGGGAAGTCTTTTGGGAGCAAAAGCACCCTCCCTGGAGGCTTCCCTGAGGCACAGAAATTCCAAATGGGCCACAGCCTAGAAGACCTCCAAGGTCCCTTCAACTCTGTTATCCTGTATTCTGTATGTCTCAGTTTTCCATATGACAAACTCATGGATTAAAGTCATTGCATTGTATGAGGAGAGGAAGATTACAGTAAATGCTAGCCAAGAGCTTTGGATGAGTTCACCATTTTCAGAAAGTGAATATATTCTGTCTTTTATTGAACAATTGTCTCTCCCATTATCTCCAAATGTCCTGCTTTCAGTTGCATCACAAGGGAATTTCTCCTGGAAGTTGCCTCCTACTCCTATTACTATCACCACCAAGGAGGAATTCTTGAAAAAGATCATTAAAAAAACATCACCTGTCTCTGACTAAATTGTCCACTTGATTGCTCTGCCCACCAATTTAGTGGAGAATTTTGAAGTCATTATGTCCAGGTCTAATTAATTTACTGCAGTTTGTCCTTCATTTATTTAAAAGCCAATAGGGTGATCAATTAAGAGATTAGGGCTGTTGTCTATCAAAACTCTTGCCATGATAGTACTGCCTTAAAGTTTGTGTGCATTATATGATACCCAGGTTTAAAAATAGACATCTTCATCCATCTATTCAAATTTAATTAAATAAAATTATTTATTACAAATCAATGACCCAGTCTAAACAAAAGTTACGAATTAGGGCTAGAAGATATAACATACAGAAGAAAATAAAATGCATAAGATAAAAGATCTGTAATCATACTTGCACTATTTCAGTGTCAGCAATATATATTTTATAATCTGAAAAAAAGATAATTATGCAATGGCTAGAGTTACCTGGGGATCTTTAACAGTAAGAATTGCATTTAAAATTCTTCAGTCCATCCCAGAAATGAAATTAGAAAATGTACTAGGACCTCTTTGCACATGTCTCTCTAGAAATTGCAGTATAACAGGATGTGAATTCTTGTTTCAATATTACCATTATTAGTAGGGCATACTCTTTTTGCATATGAATTTTGCAAAACTTTCCCTTCAGCTCTGCTGACAGTATAATATTAAATTGTACTAATGTAACTATTTCTCAAAATTTATCATTTGTGTTGATCTAGGTACTATGTTGCCTTAAACTGTCTCCCAATTGTACCCTAGGCAAGTGTTTACTGTATTTTGACTGTAATTTTATATCAAGGATCCTTTCTTTAAGCACTGCTATTACTTGATCTTGCCCCATGGACATGAAAAGCTCAATTTATATCTTTTTTTTTCCAGTTTGGAATTTCCAGAAGGAATCATGCTTATTGCTTAATGTCAGATCTTGAGCTTGAAAGTGAACCTTTAGCCAATGTTTAAATATGCATAGCCATGCTCCTGTTTTGATTTTTCTAAGTCTTGTTTGCAACCACAAAGCAGTATTAGGCACATATTTTGGATGCTGGAATGGCTTTCTTAAGGATTCTGATTATATCCTTTCCAAATTCTGCTAATTGATTTCTGGGTTTAATTGGGCTCCATATAACAGCTGGGATAATGTCTTGGCTTTAGGAAGGTTGAGGACAGATGGCATATATTGGGCACCTCTGGAGAAGAAGAAAGAAAGAATTACAGCTGAACTCCTCTGGGCATTTGAAGCAACCTAACCAGTGAACGTGTGACATTTTCCAGAATGGTGCAGCACAAATCTCGAGAATTTGTAACTGGGGACCTGTTCTATTTTTATTTATGTCCTTCAAAAGTTCAAGACAATTTTTAAACCACTTGCAAAATAGCTTTTTTTCCCCCATAATTGATTTATAATGAATGTTCCTCACAGAATTGGGCCAAGGCTCCCACAACCCTTCTAATTTCTATTGGCATTTGTGATAATTGAATTGCATTGTCAGCATAAAGGAGTATAGATACAGGTCTGCTATCCATTTTGGGGTGTTTTTTTAAAAATCTCCATTGTTAAGGTTACTAGCTATTGTGTTGGTATAATAATTAAGAGAGTAATGGAGCCAGAACACAACCTTGTTTAATTCCCTTGCTGACTATCACTAGGTTTGAGAGATGCCTGGCTGGATACTCCAATTTTTGATCTCTCAAATTCCAGCTTCCTTATGATCACTTCTGCATACAAGTTGAATAAGAAAGGTGAAAGAATGCAACCTTGCCACATTCCTTCCTCTATCTTGAACCAATTACTGTCTCTATTTAGTGTCCTTACAGTGGTTTCCTGATTTGTATATAGTAATTCCATTAACTTGGCCCCATGTGTTGGTATCCCCAGGTCTTCCAGGACTCTCCACAGCTTGTCATGATTGATGCAATCAAAGATTTTCTTGTAGCCAATGAAGCAGATGTAAATGTTCTTGAGATTTTTCCATTAGCCAGTGTGGATTTGTAATGTGGTCATGAGTACAAGATCCCTTCTGAAGCCAGCTTGAACATCAGATAATTTATTCTTTTAGTTTCTTTTATTTGTATTCCATATTTATTGTTTTACAAATAATTCAAAGTAGAAAACATAACACACCTTCCCACTTCTATGTTCCCTACAACAATAACAACCCTGTTGGGCTGAGAGAGAAAGTGACTGGCCCAAAGTCACCCAGCTAAATGGCTAAAGCTTGAGGACAATTGAATAGTAACTGGAGCAATCCTTAGCAATCCCTAACACTTTTTGACAGTGGAATAAACACTGATATTGATACCCTTCACTGCTAGTGCTTCACAGATGCTTGAAACTCTTTTGATATATTCTATGTTTATGATAAGATTATGATCCAAACATTGCCACACATATTTTATGTAACAATGTCAAAAGTGATGCTTTGGTTAATACAAATGTTTATACACCCCCCTGACTGCTTCCTCAAGAATAGTTGACAGTTGAACAAATTGTTCAGAAACTATAAGCCAATTGATTGATTCTTATAAATTAAATAGCGTTTTAAAGAGTTTTTCAGTTCTCAGCATTGCAAAACAATCTTTCACATAATGTAAAAGAGGAACAGAACAGACAATTCCAGGCAAAGGTCAAGAATATGTTTAATTTTATGAAACAAGTTTATCAGGCTTTGCAGATGTCAATTTTTTTCTGTCAGCCTGGAGGAAGTTAATTCCATTTTTTCCCAAAATAGTTTAAAAAACAGAAAATACTGTTTGCTCTGAAAAATATTATTTAGAGCATATCTCTCTTTTCTAGAAGTCTAGTAAAATATAAGATGATTTGGCGGGAGTGTTTGTTTCAGGTGAACTTTCAGGGTGTCTGCATTTTTAGACTCATTCTGTGCTGCTTATTTTGATATTAACATTCTCTTCATGTTCCTATCCTAGACCTATGTTAATTGCTTCTTTTCAAGTACAGATGCTAGTTTAGATAATGTTTAAACAGTACTACAGAGATACATAATCAGGAATTTTTGGAACAGCCTCCACTCTTTTAAAATCATGAAATGGCTCTCAGAGTAAGCTTGTTTTCTGTTCTTTGCACATCTGGATTGTCTTTGTAAGTGTATCTATATTTTAGTATTGAGATGAGAATAAGGCAAACAATGCTTAATCACCAGCTGTAAACTAGTTCATTGAACATTTGCAAACCCATCAGCTGTAGGTGCTGCACATCTTCTGTTTCCTTGGTCTCTTCATTGGGATTGCTCTTTAATGTGCATTACTGAGGATTTATATGTCTCCACCAACACACTTCAGTGTGGAGAAGATTCTTGAGAATACCACAGTCAGCCAAAAAAAAAAAAGACCAAGAAATGCATATTTGAACAAATCAACTCAGCATTCTCATTCAAGGCAGCAATGGCCAGGCTCAAATGATGATATTTGAACATATTATACAAGGACCCAACTCTCTAGTAGATCGATAATATTGGGGAGGTAGAAGGAAAGAGAAGAGGATGACTAGCAAGGTAAATTGACCTAGGTACAGAAACAATGGGTGCAAAATGCAAACTATGTCTTTTTATTGTTTCCATTACCAGCTAGTGATTCCCAGTTAACCACTGCTGTTTTTGCAATTCTGTGAATGGCAATATGACAATTTCTGCCAAAAAAAACCCTGCAGGGACTGATCCAGAAAGTTGTGGAGAACCAGATGCGATTGAATGGAAGGGGGGAAAAATAGATAAGTGTGAATGATCTGCTCGTTATATGATCTTTTCTCCAGTAGTCTGTACTCTCCTATTCTCCCTGATCTACATTAAAATTTCAAGGGAACACTTCAAGAAAGAGGTTTTTGTATAGGGCTTTATCAACAGCTGTTCAAACTGACTTCAGCATCATTTTGCCTTTGAAATTGTATTCCATTTCTTTTTTCCCTTGGAAAAATGCAGAGAAATCATCTGTCCTATCTAGAAATTTGCTAATATTTTTTTAACTCTCTACAGTTGCACACAGATAATCTCAAACTTGGAAGATACTTACAACATCAATTTAGAAGAATTTCTATCAGCAAGGGTTAGAGATTATGGATTATGTTGGGTTGATTTACTGCAACACATTTTCCATCATTGTAAGTTATATTACATCATTTTCATTGGTGTGTCCATCAACTTACCTTCTTTAAACACATCTGGAATCTCATTTCTTTCCTTCACATAGATTTCATTCCCAGACACAATAACCATGTGGCTGACACAATAACCATGTGGCTGTCACAATGTTCATTAATCAAACTCTGACCTCTCCTGTTCCTTCACTGTTTCTTTTCCACTTTGATTGCCAGCCTGCTTTCCAAAAGCCACTTCACTTCCATATCCACAACTATATGCTATGTGTTGTTAACATTAAATAAATACCTACAAAAAAACCATGATTAATCCTTGTCTTCAGGCTTTCAACTCAGGAATATATGTAAACAATCAACAGGAAGTTAATTATGCCAGGTTCATTTTGACAAGTGTTTCCATTATCTCAGTCTGGTTATTACTGGTTGTATAACCTCTAATTGGTTGATTAGCAATACTTGTGCAAATGTTCTAGTACAATTGAACTGGAATTGTCTACAATGCCTTCTAGTCCTGTTAACAACCAAATAGCTGCTAATCTGGAGATGGGCACTTCTCATGTCTTCTGGAGGGGGAAAAAAGCAGTTACGTGTATTGAAGGAAAAAGGAAGCTATACTGTCAGAGACGGAGATGGCTGTTAGGATCTCTTCTGCATCATTTCACATATATAACTTATTTCATTGTTAGAACATTTTTGATGTTGAAGCTTTGTTCACTGTAATAAAGCTATTTCTCTTTTCTTTCCTGCCTCTGCTATTTTGTTAATGTTGTGCCAATATTGTGTTCTGTTTTTTCCCCCAAAAAATACAGTTTTTTGAGAAAGGCTTTACTTTCTTCTCTACTCCCCTAGGCTGAATGGTGGAGAAAGAGATTATGGAAGTGAAGTACGGTGAAAGAGGAAACAATGCAATCTATCTTGGTCACTTCACAATAATAAAGCAGTTGCAAAAGCAGAACTGGAAGAAGTTAGGGACTGAGAGTGAAGTAGTAAAGAAGATTGAGATTATATACAAAAATGCTTTTTATTGTTTTAATTATTTTTATGTTTTGGGAATTTTAAGCATCCCACCATCATTTATTGAGACAGACAGCTATAGAAATGAAATAAATAAATACATATGAACCAAGAAAGAATCCTGAAACTATTTCATGGGGAAAATATACATAGGAAATTGAAAACCAAACTTTAATACAGCTCTAAAAATTCAAATGTCTAACACTGTGGTGGAGTTCCAACAATGGTGAAACTGGTCTAATTAACCTTTTTTTGCAACAGTTATTTTTACATTAACAGTTTATTTTGTTGATTTTTCTAGGGAGCATGCATTTCTAGAGCAGAGGGTAAAATCAGTTATTTTTGAATATATTTTAAAAAGAGTTTGATAAAAACAAAAGAGGGCTAAATCTTTACAAAAATGACACTCCTGTGAGCATCACAGTTTTGGATGAGCACAAGTAAGCATTAAGAATGTCTTTGAAGAATTGAGATCACTCTTGACACTTTGGTTACTTAACCAAGAGTTCACTAAAATGCAGTCAGAGAAATGCCAACACAGCAGCCCTAGCTAAGTAAATGAAAATCTTCCCAGAAACATGTCTCCTTAATAAATAGATGGCATTTAAATGTTTAATTAAAAGGTTCTATGTTTTTATTCCTTTGGGATATTTTGCTGTCATTGGGCTGGACATATAGGATGAAGTACATTTTGAGGCCTGAAATTAAGAATGCTTTCTTGTACTAGGGAGGACATTAAATAACCATAGGTTCATTAAATCACAATAGGAAAAACACTTAGGACCTTCTTAGCAATCATTTATAAAGAGCATATTAACTTCAATTCATCCACGGGCACTGTCCTTGGTACTGAACAGTAATGAAGGAATCCCAAAGGTGCTATCAAAAACATAACTGAACTTCCTTGATTTTTCTTGAAGACCTTTCACTTTTATCCAAGAAGCTTTTTCAGTTCTAACTGCGGAAAGGAAAAGATTTATATGGTTTGCAAGAAAACAGTAAGAAAAATCAAGAAAGTCCAGTTGCTTTTTTTGAAAGCATTTTTGGGACAACCAAGACCCGGATGACTGAGAAACTCCATACACATTGAATTAAGGAGTTACCCATTCTACAATGCACCTCTTCCTTGTTCTGTCATGTTTCACTTTTAAAAGAGGGTATATGGCTGTTCTAGGTTGCACAGAAATGCATCTCAAGAGAACTTATTGCATTAAACAGATTAATCAATGCCTTTGAGTTATCAAGGGTCAAGCAAACTTTATTTCTTATTTCAAATGTGCCAATAATTAAATCTTTCTATTGAGAGATACTTCCATGTGCTGTGTCCTTCTTTTGTTCTCTAGCTATAAAAATCAGGGATAGTGCCAAAACATTCAGGGAGTGAAGTAGCAGAATTGTGCTTATTTTTCAGTGTGATGGGTGGCGTGTGAATTTAATAAATGAATAATTTATTTAATCAATTTATGTAGTCACCCATCTCATTAAGGCAACTCTGCACAACTAACAAAGACTAAAAAAATAGAATAAAAATACAATATAAAAAGTCATATCATGACCAACTAAACAATGAATGCCATAAACACTGTACATCAACAATGTGGATCCAATTATTTTCCAAGTCCAATGACCAGGAAAAACAGTCAGATTTTCAAAGATTTCTGAATAATGAGAAGAGTTTTATGGTATAAAACTCTGTTTAATATCTACATGAAACCACTGGGTGAGATCATCCGAGGTTTTGGGGTGAGGTATCATCAGTATGCTGATGATACCCAGCTTTATATCTCCACCCCAGGCCAGATCAGTGATGCTCTCTCCATGATGTCCCGGTGCCTGGAGGCAGTATGGGTCTGGATGGGGAGTAATAGGCTTCAGCTCAACCCCACCAAGACTGAGTGGCTGTTCTTACCGGCATCTCGGTCTTTATTGGATATACCACCTTTGGTCATGGGGGGAGAGGTGTTGCCCCCCATGGATAGGGCGAGAAATCTGGGCGTCCTCCTGGATTCACAGCTCAGTTTGGAGGAGCATGTGGGAGCTGTGGCCAGGGGGGCTTTTGCCCAGGTTTGGCTGGTTCGCCAGCTCCGCCCTTATTTGGACCGAGATGCCCTTCGAACGATTACTCATGCGCTCGTCACCTCCAGAATCGACTACTGCAACGGTCTTTATATGGGGCTTCCCTTGCAGATGACCAGGAGGTTACAGTTGGTGCAAAATGCGGCCACATGGGCTGTGATGGGAGTATCCTGATACTCCCATGTTACACCTTTCCTGCGCGGCTTGCATTGGTTGCCAGTTGTCTCCCGGGTCGCCTTCAAGGTGTTAGTAACAACTTATAAAGCCCTAAATGGCTTGGGTCCAGGGTACTTGTGGGAACGCCTCCTGCCAGCATCACTTTCCAATTGCCCTGTTCGGTCTCATAGGAGGGGCCTCCTTGGGATACCGTCGGTCAGGCATTGTTGGCTGGTGGTTCCCAGAGCTAGGGCCTTCTCCGTGGGAGTGTCTGCCCTCTGGAATCAGCTCCCCGTGGATCTCCGTTTGGCCCCTGACCTCCGCTCCTTCCGCTGAGACCTGAAGACTTGGTTGTTTCAACAGGCCGGCCTGGAATGACCCAGGGGGGGATGAGGATTTTAATTTTCTTAATGTTTTTATTGCATTCGGCTTGTCTTATTTAATTGTTTTTATTGTAAACTTGTTCTGTTTTAATGTTCACCGCCCTGAGTCCTTAGGGAGTAGGGCGGCATACAAGTCGAATAAATAAATAAATAAATAAATAAATAAATAAATAAATAAATAAATATCAGAGGGCATATGCAGCTCTAGAAAGAAATCACTTCCTGAGTCCTGCTAGATAATAACCTCTAATCAACAGAACCCAGAACATGCCTTCCTGTCCTACTTAATGGGATGAGAATTACTATGGTCCCTAAAATGCATTTTAACACATAAAGGATTGTCTTGGTTTTTTATTATTATATTTGATTTTTTTAAATGAAAAAAAATATGGAGATTCCATAAAGAGGTTGGAAAGCACTGCCAATCAAAATAGGTAATACTGGAAAATATGACATATACATTGCACTAGACTTCACTGTGTTTAGCAAGGCTTCAATGAATAAAGCAATGCTTTAAGAGCCATGTCAACACAGTGGTTAGAATGCAGTACTGCAGACTCCTTCTGCTGACTGCCAGCTGCCAGGAGTTCAGCAGTTCGAGTCTCATCGGCTGAAGGTTGACTCAGACTTCCATCCTTCTGAGGTAGGTAAAATAAAGACCCAGATTGTTGGGGGCAATATGCTGACTCTGTAAACCACTTGGAGACCATTGTAAAGCACTGTGAAGTGGTTGATTGGATGTGTTGAAACAAAAAGATAGGACCAAATGTGGATTTGCCTGTGATT
The DNA here is from genome assembly GCA_009733165.1 of Naja naja. NCBI lineage: Eukaryota > Metazoa > Chordata > Lepidosauria > Squamata > Elapidae > Naja > Naja naja. The sequence goes on along the minus strand of CM019156.1, from coordinate 10,706,688 downwards.
TATTTAAAAGGCTGTAGAAATCCTTGGTTCACAACACTAGGTCATCTACAGTGTTCCCATAAAACACAATCCAGTTCAGGTTGTGATATTATCAGAGTGTGTTCTGCTTTGTAGATTGAGCCCAGATGTATTCTTGTAACATTTTTCACTTATTCCTTGGTGTTGGACTGAAATGATATCCTCCCAGATCACAGCTGTCCAAGACCTTGGGTGCCAAGCAATTTTGCAAAAATAACAGTGTAAACATTGCACTGCCCAGAAAACTAATTGCAGTACTAGAGCTTTGCAAAGACTTCTAGGGTAGTGCCAATCATCTAGAATTAAGCAAAGCAATTTTGCTTACCCGAGTCAGGTCACAGAGGGAAATCTTAAATTTACTGTTCATTACAGTCAAAATGTTGAATCTTACTCGAGTAACCCTTGTCCATCTGGTGCGTTGTAAAGTGAGCCAATAATATGGATTCCTTCAGAAAACCTAAATTATTCAGATACAAAAGATAGGAGAGGAAAGATGAAAGGTATCTTCTCCACCAAAAAGGGACAAATAAATTTTTTAAAGTCTTTCTACTTTTTGATAAATGCAACTTACTGAAAGCTTGAATTTACTTTGAGCTTGAATTTGGAGAGTGGGGATTGAAGTAAATATCAATATAACATTAACCGCAACATATCTAGTTGACCCTTCCTTCCTTCCTTCCCTCCCTCCCTTCTTTCCATAGACTTAATTTTTCTTATTCTTTAATCTGGATTCAAAATGTTTTGGATGAAGCCATTATTCAGCAGTTTGGTTCCCTTCAGATGTTTTAGACCATGAAACCTGCAGTCTTCTTGATCTTGGCCATATTGAACGGCATTTAGTTTCCAGCTGCTATCTTAAAGCATAATGAGTCATTATTTGCACAGCTTGAATTTATGGGTGTATCTTCCAATATCTGAAAGTGGTAGTGAGCAAAGATATGGCCCTGATAGATCCATGTCTTCACTTTATCTAAACAAGATTTGGGTACCCTGAAAATGATTTTTTTTAAAAATTGAGCTTGAAATCTGCTTCTATTGCTATGCAGTCTTTGGTGACTGCCTTTTGTGTAAAATATTCTGTTCCTTGTTTCTGTTTAAAATATGTATCATTTTTCAAGGTGATTTGGTGGCCTCTGCTGATTTCTTTTGATCCTGAGACATTCCAATGAAATAATAATGGGATGCTGATTACATTAAAGATGTGGCACAACCAAGATGTAATTTTGTTCCTGTAAAGGCAAAAAGAATGAATTCAGCTTCCAGAGGTTAAGCTAAGATGCCTGGAGACTGAGAATGCAGATAGAATGCAGTGGAAAGGATTGGTAGGACCTCTGTAATTTCCTTCACTTCTGTTAGATGACAATATTGACAGGCAATATTTTGGTGTTGTCCCTATAAGGCAGATAAAACAAGATTCATGTGTAATATTTGAAGACAGGTACCTTAATAAGGAATTGACCTTGAAAATTCTCTTAACTTTGAAGTGGGCCATACCGAAAACAGCAATCCCTATTTGTATGAAGATCTTAGGAGGGGGAGAGAGTGGGTTAAAAGAAACATTGGGGAATTCTGGGAATTGAAGTCTGCATGTTATAAAATTGTTGTGGTTGAGTAACAGTGATTTAAAGCATGGTGTTATTCATGGAAGTGAAGAATGGCTGGAGGCTCTTACTTTGCTTGTAGCATTTCATTCACATCCCCAATTTTCAAAAGAATGCAGTTGTATTTCTGTGCTTAATGTAAAGTAGCAGGAATAGAGAATTAGTCAGCACCAACAGAAATGTTTAAGGGCACATTATCATCCTCGGGTGCTGATTCTTCCAGGTCTAGAATCTTAGAAGTTTCCAACCCCGAATACTGTACTGGTGTGACTAGCATTGTCAAGAATTCTCTAGAGATTAAAATGGAAATGTGTTTAGCACCTCCTGTATTAGAATGTTGGTTTACTCTGCCACAGCTTGTACTCTTCTAATGTGTAACAAAAAGGGTATTTGTTGTCTTAACTGAAAATCTATCAGGAAAATGTCTGTCTGTTTAATATCTATCTATTGAACAGAAATATAAATATTGCACAGAATGCTATCACTAGTTCCATATATTGCTGAGTGCCAGTGTGTGTGAGTTCAAATGTTGTGTACTGCATGTTGGCTTAAATATATGAATCTGTGTACTTGTCTGTGCTTCAGATTAACTTCTACTGGCAAAGGTTGTGTGAACAATTATTATGCTAGAAAAAGCTTGGGCTATTTTTGGTTCTTTTCAGTTTCGTGTTGTTCTTTTAGAATTCTGTTCATTTCCCTTTTTTTGCATCCATCTGCATTTTTATGAAAACAAATCTAACAATGTGTACTTGCAAGTGCATTCCAATATGGACACTCTTTTTTTAATTTCATCTCAAAATTTAGAGAAATGCAACATTTTCAGATAGTTCTGAACTATGTAATAGGATCAACATTTGTGCTTGGAAAATGAATAAAATTTTCAATCATTCATGTATCCCTTCCAAACTTCTCATATGTCAACTGTCACTACCACCAACCTTTTAGTAAGGTATTCTCAAAAGGCAAAGCGAGATAAGATTTTTTTTCTTTAATTTAGATTTTTTAAAAAATTAGGAAGAAAAAAATCCTAAACTTGGGAAATAGCAACAGTTGGGTTTTATTTTGCAATTATTTCATGCAGAGACACACACATAAACACCCAAAACTTTTGAATAGAAAAAAAAGACAAATGTGCAGGGGTTGCTAGGTATTCTTCCTTTATTAGCTGTGCACTCCCAACTGAGTACCTTATGTTTCCTACCCTCCAAGCATAGTAATTTTGCCTGCTAAGCTTAGTTTAAGCTGATTAGAGAATTAATATCCTAGTCAGAAGAATTTTAATGGATGGCAAAGCAGCCATCAGCACATTTCATAAAAACAGTACAAATACCACCTGCAGGTCTTAAATTATACTTTCTTTTTAATATTAAAAAAAGAGTTTAATTTATTTATATGGCTGTGTAAAGCATCAACATAGTGTTTGAGTTGACAGTGTTTTGAGCAAAGTATCCTCTGGTAGATGTTTCATGAAATAATGCAGCTGCCAGTTTCTAAAGAGCAAAGACTGACATACTGCTTACTATTCCATGTGGAACATCCTTCAGCAGATCCCAAGGTGCTTTTGAAGCACCTCAAAAAGAGAAATCACCATCTCTGTACTTGGAGGCAAGCAGCATTTCTTCTGTTATCCAGGCATTTCAACTAGCGGAAATGTGGGTGCTACTCACATGCATACTAACATTGATATTGAGGATTCTATGGGAGCTACAGAAGATAGGCTTTAGTAGACTGTTGATGGCATCCTTTTTTTCAAAGTCAGATTTTAAAAAAATCCTTTTGTTCAAATGCCCTGAGATTTGTCCTCTTGTTTTTAAAAAATAATGAAGAAAAGTGACTTTATAGAAGAATTGCCTGCCCTTCACAAAGTGTTTCTGTTGATTCACTATTCTTAACTGTATATACTTGGCTGATGTCAGTGTCTATCACTCACAAGATACACACAAATCTCCTTGCTGATTTATAGACTACAGCCAAAATATTTCACCTTTTATAGCTCTGCACTGTTGGACAACAAAGGATACCAAATTCTAAGTAAAGGAAATAAGTTTTATATTTGATCCACCAGCTTATCAGCCCTGTGAGCAATAGCAGTGGATTTCTGATTTAAATATCCATCATTGATTGAAAATGTCTTCATTATGCAATTAAGATCCGTTGAGTCAAGCTCAAATGCTATTGATTCTATCTTCTTCTCCATTGTCTTCCTCTTCTCTCTTCCTCAGTCTTGCCAAGTGTAGTTGTTTGCTAGACCATATGTTCCTAGCACAAGCAACAAGTATGAGATATTGGAGTTTTGGATTATTGTCTCAAAGTTGGAGATTGAACTGCTGAATGTTGTTTGTTTTCTCACTTTAAGGAAGAGATTGGCCATATCTACACCTCATGGCTTGGAATTATCTTTTCAAATATTTCAGTTCTTTGAATTTTGTGATATAGTACTTGCAAAGGAAAAAAGTAACAAAATATGTAAGGGAAGAGGGGGCAACACCAAAGGGAAACTGGGAAAAGAAATATTAGCAGAGATAGTAAGATTTTCTGATCAGAGCAATATAGATGCAATGCCCCAGCTAAGAACAAGTTACGTTTTTTAAACTCTGTCTTTAACCCAATTTTAAGTCAGAACTCGTACTTACAAATGAATAGTGATGGACAGCATTGTCCTTCCTTGAGCCAACAAAGCACTGAAACTCTGTGATGCTTTCAGGAAACATCAAAAATTGCAAAAAAACAAGCTGTATATTAAAAGCAGGTGGCTTCAGCCCCTGTTTGAAAGCATTACAGGGCTTCGGTGCTTTGTAGGTTCAAGGGAGGTAAATGCCATCCACCATTTTAATTAATAGAAAGCTCATTCCTATCTTGGTCTTGATCTTAAGACAGACATTCTTAACTGAGGACTGATTGTCAGACCTTTTTCAATGATTACTTAGAATTATGTGGACTGAGATAAAATATTGATGTTTTTGCTCTGATTTAGGAAAACAAAGCGACCACAAATACAATTATTTAAAACATGAAAGTAGTTGAAGAGCTGATACTTTTCAGTTTATACACATTAGTCAAGTCTAAACCTATAGACTGAATGAACAGTTATTTCTAGCTGATTTAGAAAATCACACTCTACTTCCATGCTTGTAGCCCATATAGGACAAAAGGAGAATTTAACATAGTCCTTTGTCTACACCAGTGAAATATCACATACAATATTGTGTATCAGCCAGGATTCTGATATGGAATTGAAATTAATACAGTGGTGCAGTTTCTACTGGAAGTATCAACTGCATGTAATCCTTAGTACCCTGTTTGTAGCCCACCAACTCTGAGATTCTGCTCTCAAAATTTGGTAGTAAATTGGCAGGTTTTCATATGCATTGTTTTTGCTTTGTTTTTCTCTTTTTAAAGTAAGAGTGAAAAGAAAACAGGTTGCCTTTGATAGATAAACAATTTTCATATATTCTCTTTTGAAGGACTTTTAGGGTCAAGTGACTGAAGGGGTTTTAAAAATAAAAATGAGATGATCTTTCCAAAATATTCCTCCTCCAATTCCTATTCTTAAAAATCTAGAAAAGCATGGGTTAGAATTTTCTCCAAACCTCCTTGTGATATGACTGCCCTTCCAGGAACATTATTTATGGGTATCCAGGTAGTTTTGGAGATGAGTTATGGTCCATTCTGCTCTGTAGGGGTGCAATTGGTTTGATCTTCTTCAGAAGTCTACACACAGGCACTTCACAGGTCCAAAAATGGTTGCTATAGATAACCTTGGCTGGGGGTGCTCCTTCCTTCCTTCCTTCCTTCCTTCCTTCCTTCCTTCCTTCCTTCCTTCCTTCCTTCCTTCCTCCATAGACTTCAGGATTGTACATCATAAACAATGGTGTATGTCCTTCATTCTGAAAAAAAGGCCCTCAGATACACTTACCAATAAAGACAAATTAAATCCTGTATAAACTGTCAGTGTCTAAAGATAATCAAGTCTATGTAAAGAAATGTGATAAGTAATTCTTTAGTTTCAGAATGTGCTAGTACTATATTCTAGCAGTAGCTATTAAGTCCAGTTTCTTTAAGCTTGGGTATGTCTTTTTGCCTGTCCTTTATATCATATCTTTGATTGAATTCTTAATATACTGTATTTCTTGTAGTGTTCTGCCTTGAAAACAAGATCATTTGTCTTAGAAGCCACCCACTAGCTGTGCAAACCAAAGAAGGAAAGTGAGAGTGTGGGGAGAGACAGAAGGGGGTTCTGTTCATTTACACTTTATTAGTTACCAATTCAAATCTAGGAAAGAAAGATAATTGCAGAAGCAGATTGCCAGACATTCTCCCATAATGACTCATGGGGCAAAAGAAAAAAAAAGAGAATGGAAGCTGAAATTACAACATGACTCTCTGGAGAATATTAATGAAACTGGTTTTTAATGTGATCCACCTTACTTTTTATCAAGTTGAGTTAATAAAAAAAAGGTACAATTCTGGTAATTTTGCACAAAATTAGATTTTTCTTAGAATAATTATAACTTGGTGTTCATTTTGTGAACTAATGAAAGTCTTGCATCTGGGGGGGATAGGGATAAACCCGTAAGTGAAAAATATGCCTTTGGGCTATGAAAACTCATAGCCAAATGTAATTTTGTTTGGTAAAACTTTCATGTGCAATATTCTTGAAATATTGGTTTGCTAAAAGAATATTACATTTTAAGAGCATATATCTAGAGATGAATGCTCTGTCCTCCAATATTAATTATGTTGATTCACATCCCAGCTTATCCAAGAACATCTGGATGGTTAATTGCATGTACTTAGCTCATTCATCAGTTCAATAACCCTTCCAAGTGTCTAGCCTAATTTCATAAAGAATGCAGCCAAGAACATTGCATAAACTGAGACTGAAATGAAGTCCTTTGAAATCATCTCTAACACAATATATGAGTTTCTTTCTGAAAGGATTTTGTTTATGGCATAAGACGTGCCTGGACATTATCCAAGAGCACTCCCTGATAGTTCATTTCAAGTATTTCACATACCCTGATTCATAAAATGACGTAATGTCAGAATCTCCTTTAGAGTTCTTTGTCTTTGTGGGGTTTCCCACAACCCACTAGACTAGGCTAAAACAGAGTTGAATACGTTGTATTTCAACAAATTATTATACCCCAGCAATGTCTTTGCATATTGTATAAACTTGGTCATCCTGTTATGTGTCAGTATATATGGTTCATTCATTGGGCACAAATGTACTGTATTATGTGGACATAGTTTACCTGGCTTTAGCATGTATGACCCCAATCTTTTTACACTGCCTTTTTGTTGAGAAGTAACATTATGGGAAGGAATAGCAATTCTATTTCTGATTTCCATCACATAAATTAACATTACTGGTAGCATCAACAGGAAAGGGGGCATATAAGGCCAAACCACCTGAGGGCAGGACCAGAAGCAACGGGTGAAAACTAATCAAGGAGAGAAGCAACCTAGAACTAAGGAGAAATTTCCTGACAGCTAGAACAATTAATTAACAGAACAAGTTGCCTCCATAAGTTGTGGGTGCTCCGATACAGGAAGTTTTTAAGAAGGGATTGGATAGCCATTTGTCTGAATGGTAGAGGGTTTCCTGTTTGAGCAGGGGGTCGGACTAGAAGACCTTCAAGATCCCTTTCAGCTCTCTTATTGTGTTAAGTATCACTAGAAAACAGTCTATTTAGTGCAACATTTTGTTTATATAGAGGCAATCAAGTATCTCTCAGTGTCTCCAAAAGTCCACCCAAACAATATAATTGTCATCCTTATTGATGGATTCTCAATAACAATTTTTTGAGATTCCTATAGTATCTGATTTGGAATGTCTTATTTATTTATTATTTATTTATTAATGAGACTTGTATGCCGCCCCATCTCCGAAGACTCGGGGCGGCTCACAACTAAAACAAGAAAACAATAAATAATTAAAAAAGAATTAAACTAACAAGCCCCATTAAGATACAATTACATAAATACACGATAAAACCATAACAATAATAATAATAATAATAATAATAATAATAATATCATCCTGATTACTATTTCTTAATGAGCTAAGTAACTATATAATACTGTTCAGCCATGATTTTTTTTACTGGATTTCATACTTAAGATCAAACTACATGGTGGATTAATTATGTAGAGTAGGATAGGATAGGATAGGATAGAATAGAATAGAATAGAATAGAATAGAATAGAATAGAATAGGACTAGCAGAGTTGGAAGGGAACTTGGAGATCTTCTAGTCCAAACCCCTGCTTAGGCAGGAAACCCTACACCACTTCAGACAAATGGTTATCCAACATTTAAAAAAAAAAAACTTTCAGTGTTGGAGCATTCACAACTTCTGGAAGTGAGTTGTTCCATTGATTAATTGTTTTCACTGTCAGGAAATTTCTCCTTAGTTCTAAGTTGCTTCTCTCCTTAATTAGTTTCCACCCATGGCTTCTTGTCCTGCCCTCAGGTGCTTTGGAGAATAGCCTGATTCCCTCTTCTTTGTGGCAGCCCCTGAGATATCGGAACACTGCTATCATGTCTCCCCTAGTCCTCCTTTTCATCAAACTAGACATACCCAGTTCCAGCAATTGTTCTTTATATGTTTTAGTCTCCAGTCCCCTAATCATCTTTGCTCTTCTATGCACACTTTCTAGAGTCTCAACATCTTTTTTACATTGTAGTGACCAAAACTGGATGCAGTATTCCAAGTGTAGCCTTATTAAGTGGTATTAACACTACACATGATCTTGATTCTATCCCTCTGTTTATGCAGCCTAGGACTGTGTTGGCTTTTTTGGCAACTCCAGGACACCACTGGCTCATATTTAAATGATTGTTCACCAGGACTCCAAGATCCCTCTCACAGTTAGTAAACAGTTAGTTAGTCTCACATTTAGTAAACAGCTGACTTTCTGGACATGAAACATGGAGAAATAATATAGTATTCTTTCATTCATCTAAATATATTAAGTGAGACAAGTACCACATCAGTTGCTGAAATATAATCTAATCATCTTGCATAGGTTCACCATCATATCTTCATTCATTGTTAGCCAGCTAACAAGTACATTTTGGGGAGATGAAACATGACAGCAAATAAACAAATGGATTTTAATACAATTCTCCAGATATCTATACATACTCATGCATTGCTATGATAAGAAGATCAAGCTGTTTGATGTATGTGAATGTAGTCCACAAATTTATGAAAGCATAGTCCACAAATTAAACTATATTTGATGTTAGGCAAATCCAGGTGTATTTTTTGTATTTAAACATTCCCCATGTCAACTTTATCACATCCAAATTTGAGTCCAGTGACAATACAAACATTATGAAATGATTCTCTTCCACTACCATATGAGAAAAAGACCTTCCATAAGTTATACTTAAATTCATAATTACACAACAGCCATTAACACTTGAAAAGTCAATTAGCTTTCTGCTAGGAAAACATAAACAATTTAGCCCTTGTTCATATACTGACATTTTTAATCAAATCTTTCTTTTGCTCTTTTCTGAAAGCAGAAACCACCCTCATTGAACTGAAACTGAAATTGACCTAGAATTCTTTCTAGTTACCTTCCATAGATTCATAGGAATCAACCAAGTTTATGTCAATTCAGAATTGAGGAATGCTGACAAATGTAATCTCATGTTACCAAAACAGAGATTATATTTCTTTGAAAAAGAAAGAAGAACCAACTTTTAATGGATTTCTAATATTTCTTCTAGCACAGTGGTGGCTAACCTTTTTCGGCTCCTATGCCGAAAATTGTGTGCACGCTTGTGCTTGCATGCCAGCACCCAGAAGGCAATACATGCTGGCCCCCCACAACCCTGCACATGCATGAGTGACCCCATGTGCCCTACATTCCTCTGCGCATGCATATGAGACTCCCCTGCATGCCCCACACATCTTTGTGCATGCACGCGCATCTCCCCATCCCCCGCATGCGTGCCAGATACCCTACAATCAGCTGGTGGGTGGGCAGCACATGCACATGTGCAATGGGGGTCTTCCAGGTGACCTCTCGCATGCCAGCAGAAGTGGCTCTGCGAGCCATTGGTTCACCATCATGGTTCTAGCATATTCTCTTTTCTGCACTGTGTTCCTAATATTTCTTTCCAGATCACTATATATATATGTCTGGCAATCGAAATACAAGTAGTCCTTGACCACAATTGAACCCCAAATTTCTGTTGCTAAGTGACAAGTTCTTATGTGAGTTTTGTCCCGTTTTACGACTTTTCTGGCCACAGCTGTTAAGTGAATCACTGCAGCTGTTAGTCACATGGTTCTTAAGTGAATTTGACTTCCTCATTGACTTTACTTGTTAGGAGGTCACAAGAGATTATCACATGACCCCAGGACACTGCAACCATCATAAATATGAGTAAGTCACCAAGCGTCTGAATTTTGATCATGTGACTATGGGGATGCTACAACAGTTGTAGGTGTGAAAAACATACATAGGTCACTTTTTTCAGTGCCATTGTAACAGTCACTAAATGAACTGTTGTAAGTTGAGGTCTACCTGTAATAAACTGGTCAGCAGGTGCTGGTAACATCAGAATAGCAATAGCACTTAGACTTATATAATGCTTTACAAGTGCTTTACTGCCCTCTCTAAGAGGTTTACAGAGTCAGCATAATTGCCCCCAACAATTTAAATCCTCATTTTACCAACCTCAGAAGGATGGAAGGCTGAGTCAACCTTGATCCTGGTGAGATTTGAACTGTCAAATTGTAGGCAGCCGGCAGTCAGCAGAAGTAGCCTGCAGTACTGCACTCTAACCACTGTGCCACCATGGCTTGATTCCACCATGGAATCAAGATAATATGATATGCATGGAGAGATCAATGAAGAACTAATGGGGAAGAAGTTTAATATAACTCTAAATTTAATATAAAACTTCTTCCCCATTAGTTCTTATTTATTTATTTATTTATTATTTGAACTTGTATGCCGCCCCATCTCCGAAGACTCGGGGCGGCTCACAGCTAAAAAACAGAGACAATAAATACTTAAAAAACGATTAAACTAAATTACAAGCCCAAATCCTAAAAACAAATTTACAATAATTAACATTAAAAACTATCCCCCCCAAGGAGGGGTCACAGCCCGGGTTGGTCGAATAACCAGGTCTTTAACTCATGGCGGAAGGTGCGGAGGTCAGGGCCAGGCGGAGCCCCAAGGGCAGTTGATTCCAAAGGTCAGGGGGCGACAGAATAGGGCCACCGGGGACTGCCAGCTGGCATTGGCCTGCCGACAGGACCCCGAGGAGTCCTTGCCTATGTGCTCGCACAGGGCGGCCAGCATTCGATATCGGAAGAAGACACTCCCTTAAATATTGAGGACCCATGTCGTGTAGGACTTTATATGTTAAAACTAAAACCTTGAATCTCACCCGGAGTGCAACCAGCAACCAATGCAAGCAGCGCAGGAGGGGGTAACATGGGAGAATCGGGAACTCCCATCACCACCGCGCGCTGCATTCTGCACCAGCTGCAATCTCCGGATGGTATGCAAGGGCAGTCCTAAATAGAGAGCGTTGCAGTAGTCGAGTCTAGAGGTAACAAGAGCGTGAGTGACTGTGCGCAGGGCATCTCAGTCCAGAAAAGGGCGAAGCTGATGAACAAGGCGGAGCTGGGCAAAGGCCCCCTGGCAACGGCCCCCACCTGCTCCTCCAACCAGAGCTGTACATCCAGGAGGACCCCCAGATTCCGCGCCCTATCCACAGGGGGCAACACCTCTCCCCCTATGGCCAAAGATGGACAATCCTGACTGGGCCGAGATGCTGATATGCACAGCCACTCAGTCTTGGCCGGGTTGAGTTGAAGCATGTTCCCGCTCATCCAGATCCGTACCGCATCCAAACACTGGGTCATCAGGGAGAGGGCATCACTGATCTGGTTTGGGGTGGAGATGTACCTCCCTTGGAAACAGGGTCTCTCGAATAACCACAGCCACCCCACCACCCCTTCCCTGGGCCCATGGTCGGTGAAAAACCCGGAAACCTGGAGGGCATAAATCAACCAGAGGGACACCTCCCTCCGGGCCCAACCAGGTTTCGGTGATACAAGCCAGGTCCACAGCCTCCTCCTCAATGATCTCACGGAGGAGGGAGGACTTATTAGCCACGGACCTGGCATTAAAAAACACCAACCTAAGCCCGGGGTCCCAGTTCTGATGCCCCTAGGGAGGAGGCCATAGGTCGGAGCGCGCCACCGCACAAAGATGGCGGTGCGCTCCCAACACATGATATGGCCCTATGCCTCGACATCCCCTCCCAATCCCGACCACCCTGGGAATCGCGGTCCCCACCTCAAGCCCCGAGCCCCCTGGCCCCCCCCCACCCCCACCATGCCCCGAGCTGCAAAAGACCCTCCATCCCTCCCCTCCCTATCCCTTCAAAATACCGAATTAAAATTTTAAAAGTCGTCCCTTAGTTCCTGATTTAAAATTTAACCCCTTGGTCGCGCCGTGCCACCTCTCGGGATCCCAGGATCCGTCATCAAGGTAGTTCTTGTCTCATAAGGATAAAGAACTAATTGTAACTGGAAAATGCAATTTTGAAATCAGTGAAAACTTTAATCCAGTTACCAACTGAATTCATGGTACCCATTTTCTCTGTATCCCTGCCTGGTATTCCCAGCGCCCAACACATTGGTTCTTTTCGGCTACATTTATGACTACATTTTACTTTCTTTCCCTAATTACAGTTCCCAATTTTTTTCCAATTCCCTCTCTTAAACCAACCTGTTATTAGATACTTCTTATAGGCTCAAGATTCAGATGGATCTTGACATACTTGAACACTGGGCCCTATCTATCAAAATGTAATTCAATATAGAGAAAAGTAAAGTCTTACACTTAGGCAAGAAAAAATAAAAGTAGACATATAGTCTGAGCGAAACCAGTCTTAATAGCAGTAACTGTGAGAGGGATCTTGGAGTCTTATTGGACCACCAATTAAATATGAGTTAACAGTGTGCGTGGCAGCCAAAAAAGCCAATGCAACCCTAAATTGCATTAATAGAGGGATACAATGAAGATCAAGAGAGGTTGTAATTTCACTCTATAAAGCTTCAGTAAGACCACACTTAGAGTACTGCATCCAGTTTTGGTCACCACATTATAAAAAAGATGTTGAGACTCTAGAAAGAGTGCAGAGAAGGATGATTAGGGGACTGGAGGCTAAAACATATGAAGAATGGTTACAGGAAATGGGCATGACTAGTCTAGTGAAGAGAAGGACCAGGAGAGACATGGTAGCAATGTTCCAATATTTGAGGGGCTGCCATGGAAAGGAGGGGGTCAAGCTATTTTCCAAAGCACCTGAAGGCTGGACAAGGAATAATGGATGGAAACTGAACAAGGAGAGATTCAACCTGGAAATAAGGAGAAATTTTCTGACAGTGACAGCAATCAACCCATGGAACAGCTTACCTTCAGAAGTTGGAAGCTTTCAAGAAGAGACTGGACTGCCATCTGTCAAAAATGGAATACGGTCTGCTTGGGTGGGGGATTGGACTAGATGACCTCCAAGGTCCCTTCCAACTCTGTTAATCTGTATCTATCTAATGCATTATACACTCAGCAGTATTGAATATTGCCTATTGTCTTCCTTCTTCCATTCTTCACATTACTTTTACCCAGAGTGCATAATTAGCTCACTCCCGGATTTTATTTATTTATTTAGTTTTTAAATCCTATTGGCTCTAGTTATATGTAGCAGCCCAGATTGTTGAAGTAATGTATTCAGAAAAAGAAAAATTCTGTATTATCACAAAAGGAAGTTCCATTTGGGTATTCATTTGTGCAAATGAGATATAAAATAGGGATTCATTTCCCTGAGGTATGGAACTGCTCATTCTATCAGATGACAGTGGACTGAATCCATTAAAATTTTTAGAATGAATCATCTGTTTTGGTCTGATATCCTTTTACTTACTTGGCCAGGCATTATCTAGATCTTTTCAGATTGTCAGTTATAGCCGGCATGAGATGGTTGGAAGGTATTGCAGCTAATTTTTGCATCCAATAGCAATCAGTCCTACCAGATTTGCTTCCTACCTGCCATCTGCCAGGAAGTGTTAGATCAGGACTAATAGCATATATATTTCCTGGAAGAAATACACACAAACACCAGGCAAGTAAAAACATCATTTTTTTTTAAAAAAAGGAAGGCATGGGAGAGTTGCTATTCATGTTATTTGTAAACTTTCATTGTTATTTAAAATGCTTCAAAGTCAGCTATAAGCATTCTCTGTGTGGTTTATATAAAAGGCACAAAACAATACATCTAATAATAAGCCAATGCACTAAGTCCTCCACTGCTCCTAGACCTCAGCCCCAATCATGTTATATCCAGGGAAATACTTACAGTAAGTAAATAATTTGGTCTTTAGGACTTCCTTGAAAACAGGCTCCAAGGGATTTAATGAGTTAAGACACCAAAAATGAAAGACACCAAAACAACACACTAAAAATGGAAGAGTATTGATTAAGGGTTGTCCCCATGTTTCCACAAGGCTGTCCAAAATGTGCCTCCTTCCATAGAACCTTTTCAATTTCATTGTACATATGTTGTGCATTGACAATAAACATTTGATTTGATTTGGCCATATCTAACAAAATGAAATTCAATGTAGAGAAAAGTAAAGTCCTACATTTAGGCAAGAAAAACCAAAAGTACACATATAGACTGGGTGAAACCAGGCTCAATAGCAGTAACTGTGAGAGGGATCTTGGAGTCTTAGTGGACAACCAGCTAAATATGAGCCAGCAGTGTGCAGCAGCAGTAACAAAACCTAATGCAATCCTAAGTTGCTTTAACAGAGTGATACAATCGAGAACAAGTGAGGTACTAATACACTCTATAAAGCCTTAGTAAGACCACACCTAGAGTACTGCATCCAGTTTTGGTCACCACATGATAAAAAAGATGTTGAGACTCTAGAAAAAGTGCAGAGAAGAGCAACCAGGATGATTAGGCGACTGGAGACTAAAACATATGAAGAACATTTGCAGGAACTGGACTTGGCTAGTCTAGTGAAGAGAAGGACCAGGACATGATAGCAGTATTCCAATATTTGAGGGGCTGCCACAGAGAGGAAGGCGTCAAGCTATTTTCTAAAGCACCTGAAGGCCAGACAAGGAATAATGGATGGAAACTGAACAAGGAGAGATTCAACCTGGAAATAAGGAGAAACTTTCTGACAGTGTGAACAATCAACCATGGAACAGCTTGCCTTCAGAAGTTGTGGGAGCTTCATCACTGGAGACTTTCAAGAAGAGACTGGACTGCCATTTGTCAGAAATGGTGTAGGGTCTCCCACTTGGGCAGGGAGGGGGTTGGACTAGATGACCTACAAGGTCCCTTCCAACTCTGATTGTTATCTGTTATCTGATTTGAACGTCATCCATTGCATTCAGCTGTTCATGGGATGGAGCATAAAGAGATGAGATATCTTCCTTTAGAGGAACTGGTTGAAATAAATATTGCTAGTTTTACACATGATGGAAAGAATTAGTTATTAACTAAAAGACGGGGAAATGAAAATGAGAAGCAATCGACATGGTCTCCCTTTCTGCATATATTCATGCTCGCTAAAAGTCTGAATTTCATGCAAACAGATAGCTACCTTAAGACTTACAGGATGTCTTTGACATACAACCATAATCGAGCCTGAGGTTGTAAGTTATGCTGGTCATTAAACAGAATACCATATAACCATGCTGAATTTTATAGCCTTTTTTTTGCAATGGTTCAATAGCAAATGCAGTGGTCATTAAGCAGATCCATTGTTTGCAATGAGCATTTTTCCAAGAAACAGGAAGTAAATGCCAGTGTCTGTCAAAAACAACAACAATAACACATGACCAGAAGATACTGTAAATGCTTGGAAATGTGGGCCAATTGCTGTGCATCCAACATTCAGTCATGTGACTATGGGGGAAAGGGGCTGGCCATCATAACTTTGAATCCAGGTCATAGGTCAAGGGTCTTCAAACTTGGCAAGTTTAAGACTTGTGGACTTCAACTCCCAGAATTCCTGAGCTAACATGACTGGAGGAGGAATTCTGGGAGTTGAAGTCCACAAGACTTAAAGCTGTCAAGTTTGAAGACCTCTGTCATAGGTAGTCTGGGGATAGCTTCAAATGATCAGTAAACAATCAGTTGTAAGTTGAAGGTTACCTTTGTTATCTTCACTTATAAACTGTGACCCTCCAGTTGTTGAAATCTAATTCCACACAGCTCTACCCAACATAATCAGTACTGAGGAATGTTAGAAGAATGTTGTTCTACCACATCAGAAACAGTAAAGGCTCCCTATATGTTCCACTAGGGAAACATAATCCATTGCTTTTTTTCTCCCTTTAAATCAGATTTCTTCCATCACTCATGCAGCTTTTTTTTTTTGCATATGAGCAGCTGATGTGACTGTGCCACAATTCGGATTAGAATAGAAACAGTTCTGTTAATTTTCTAAAAACCTGTTATTTTAAGAGATGACATATATAATCCTTGCGCCAAAAAATATTCTTTTTTTCCCAATAATTGGTTTAGAGGAAAAGAGGCTCAGAAATAGCATTTTTAAAAATACAATTCCTACGATAGTATGTTCAGGTGGAAAAATAATGGATTTCTATCACATTTAATCCAATAGATGCTGGCAAAATAACTGATCTCCCACCCTACCAAGGGCATTGCAAGGGATAGATAAGGTAATAAGTGCTTCACACAACTGCATTGTTGTTTTTACTTGGTTGTTTTGCTAGTAGTCAAGAGTGGCAACTCCCAGATTTCCAGTGATGCAGGGAGGATGAATGGTGGTGTAGAGGTCCGGCTCTGGGGCTTCTGAAACCTTTTTACTGCTTGGCGCGACCCCTCGGGTGTGCATAGATCCTGTAGAGAACTGTGCCAGTGTTGGGAGACTCAGGCTTTGGTGAGAAGGGAGAGCAACCCCCTACCACAGCAAAGAGATACTCTGCAGAGGTCAAGCAGCAATAGATCACCGGTTTGCAATGGCGATCCCGTAGTCCGAACCTAAGAGGAGAAACAAGTGAATGACAAGTTGTGGTGGAGAGTGAAGAGGTCCATCCGGAAAACTGAGGAGGATTTGACAGAGTGCCTAAATGTGGAAGAGCAGAGCAGAAAGATATCGGAAGTAACAAGAAGCCGAGAGGAGCCTGGATAGAAGCGGCGAAAGAAAGGGGAAACGTGAAGGTGAAAGGGCTCATTGAAGGAGCTGAAGATTAACTGTAGTGGCGGCGGTGAGAAGGAGGCTCGGATCAGGGGAATCGGCTACATGGATATTAATTGAAAAAAAGTTTGTCACACGGAGGGTGGGGGTTTCTGTGATTTGTGATTATCTTTGGCTGGAAAGAGAAAGTTGGCCATCGTGGAGAAAGGGAGAGGATCTGAAGACTGGAAGCGGATTAGAAACTGGTAATTTAAGAAGTGTTTTAAGAAGAATTTATAAGTGAGTAAAACTTCTACAGACAGAAAATAAGTAGCTGTTGGAGGAAATATTGGTGTGGTGATTTTTGGAAAGTGAACTTTTCTCGAAATTAGGAGGATATGAGGAGTACAACCTGTTAAAAAGTAGCAAGAAAATCTTAAATTAATTAAGTAAATCTCTATCTGTACTGCTAAATAGTTTCTTTCCATGTTTCAAGACGACCGGAAATTGCTGAGTCACTTCAGTGAATCTTAAAGCACATTGGGTTGTGCTCCAAAGATTGTAAGCCGCCCTGAGTCTCCAGAGAAGGGCAGCATATAAATGTGAATTTAAAAAAAAAGTGTATTGAGACTTTAAGATTCATTGAAGTGACTCAGCAATTTCCGGTCATCTTGAAACGTGGAAAGAAACTATTTAGCAGTACAGATGGAGATCTACATAATTAATTCAAGATTTTCTTGCTACTTTTTTCTTCTTTAAACTTCTCTTAAATTTTTTTTCTCTTGTGCTTTATATTTTGTTATGTGTTATATTTGCATTGATTGATTGAAGAAGGAAGATATTTGAGTGGTATAATTGAGAGGTGCCTGCATTAATTATATAGTAATATTTGAATATATCCACTTTATAGTGCTAGATAATTAATTTTTGTGGTTTAACTTATCTTTATTTATAAATCTATTTATATGTATTGAGGAATCCTGCATAATACTATGATATAAGATTATATTGATTTATAATGTTCCTAGATATACATTTTGATATTATTTAGACATGTATAAAACATATAGATAGATTAGGGATAGAAGCTGTATATAAATTAAAAGGAAAGGAGAAGGCCTTTACTATTAATACTGATAACTTTTTAGAAATATTAACCTTTTTATAAAATTTAAAGGATAGTAATAGAAATATAGGAACATAACCAATTTGGAATTAGATTTAAATAAGAGACTATATTAGATAGCACCTGTATTTTCAATGGGGGTAATTATATTAGGGAAATTAAGGAGTTAATAAATAGACAGTGTAGAGAATCAGTTGGTTTGATAAATTAGCTTATTGATTAACACGTAATATAATTCAGTATATAAGAATTGGATGCTGATATTGAATATAATACAAAAACAAAAACAAATTCTAGGAGAGATGACCTCCCTGACTACCACAACACTTAAGACGGGAAAGAAGATGACAATAACAGCTCCAATGGCATCACCTTCAACGTCAACATAAAAAACAACTGAAGAAACATTGACAATGGAGAAACAACCTCCCATATCTAATGCCAGTATTTATTCAGTTTTTTTTTTAAATTACATTTATATGCCGCCCTTCTCTGAAGACTCAGGGCGGCTTACAATTTTTGGAGCACAACCCAATGCGCTCAGCAATAGCCTTCATTCCATTGTATATGCCTGCTTATTACTAAGCAGCATTTTTACAAGGTCAGCTAATTGCCCCCAACAATCTTGGGTCCTCACTTTACCTACCCGGAGAGGATGGAAGGCTGAGTCAACCTTGAGCCTGGTGGGATTCGAGCCTACAGTAATTGTAGACAGCTGGATCTTACACTACTTTACTTACACTACAAGAATCTATGTCCAATTTACAAGAAACAATGCTTAAAAATCATAGAGAAACCAGGGCAGATATAAATGAATTGAAAGAAGAAATGGAGAAACTTAAAGCAGAAATGAAAGGAGACATTTTGAAATTAGATGGAAAAATTGGTATGATGCAACAAGCACTGGAAAAAAATGAAATGACAATAAAAGAGATAGAGAAAAGGACTGAACAAACAGAAAAGAACCTGGAAAGAGTAGATGAGCATTTAAGGATGGTAAATAAGGAAACGGATGACTCCTTTGTTTACCTAGAAATGGATAAGGCAGCGTTATACCTCAGATTCCAAAACATTGTGGAATTAAGAAAGGAGGATATAGATCAAGTGATGGCTGAAATTCTGGCAGAGGTTTTAGATAGCGACAAAGAGGAGATGCTGAAGGAATTGGATGATGTCTATAGAGTGAGCACCAGTTACACAAGGAGACATAAATGCCCCAAAGAAGTTCATGTGCGCTTTGTCAGACAGAAGGTACGTGATATATAAAGTAACGAGAGATGAGACAATTAAATATAAGGATAAAGAAATTACAGTGCTTAAGCAAGTCCTGAGAAGAGTTAGGGAAGCAAGAAAGGACTACAAACAACTTGCAACTCAACTGAACTAAAAAGGCATCATATTTAAATGGCTTGTCCCAGAAGGAATGTTAGTCACATGGGGAGAAAGAAAATTCAAAGTGGATTCGTTGGGAAAAGCACAGGATTTTTATGAAAGATTGACAGGTTCGGAGGAACAGATCAGTAAAGACAAATCATTTCTGGACTCTCAGGAGGACCAAGTGCACTTAAGGAGGGGACAGAAGATTTTAGATAACTCAGAAAATAAACAGCAACTGAAAGAGAAAGAAGGAGTAACGACAAGGCAAAAAGCAAGAACCAACCAGATTTAAAGAAGTGAGGAAAAGAAGAATAATCTAAAACAAGGAAGCAAAAAAGACTCTTGATTGCTAAGAAAAATCTTAAATTAAATCTTAACTTTTAAAGTAACACATAGAGGGAAAAGAACGACCAGAAATTAAAAGCAATAGATAGAATTAGAAATATGGAAACAGAAGTGAAACTTCTATCTATAAATATAAATGGCCTAAACTCTAAAATTAAAAGGCAAAGGATCCTGGCAAGGTTGATCAAACAAAAAGTTGATATTGTTTGTTTACAGGAAACTCATATTTTAAAAGCAGAAGAAAAATATTTAGAATGTAATAAATTAGGGACGGTATTTACGGCTTCAGCAGAAGATGAGAAAAAATGGAATAGCAGTTTATATTAAAGAAGAGATAAAAGCAGTATTAGTATTTGCAGATCCTAAAGGAAGAGTTCTGGCAATAGACATACAGATACATTTTTTAAAAATCTTATTAGTGGTTATTTATGCCCCAAATGCAAATCAAAAAGAATTTTATAAAGCTTTGTATACTAAAATTATTGAATTAGAAAGAGAAAATATTTGTATTATTGGGGATTTTAACGCAATTGCAGAATACCAAAAAGACTATAAAGGAGGGAATAAGAAGGGAAAGGAAAAAAAGAAGAGAGAATTACCAAAGATCTGTGGAGAAATGATTAATGAATTAAATCTGATAGATATATGGAGGAAATTGAACCCTGAAAAGAGTCAGTATACTTTTTACTCAAGTCCCCATCAGTCATGGTCACACATTGATATGGCATGGGTCTCTGGAAATTTAATGGAGGAAGTGACTGAAGTAGAAATTCTGTCAAACTCCTGGGCAGACCACAACCCTCTTAAATTAGGCTGGAAAGGTAAGAAAAAACCAAGGAGAAGGTGGACATTGGACACCAATTATTAAAAAATGAAGATTTTATAAGGAAAATTAAGGAAGCATTAGCTTTTTATTTTAAAGAAAACAATAAAGCAGATATATCCACCCAAAATCTATGGGATGCTATGAAAACTGTCATACAGGGAATTATAATATCTTACACTGTGCAAAAAAACAAAGAAAAACAAGCCCAACAAAATAAATTATATCAAAAAATTAAAGAATTAGAAGTTGAATTACAAGAAGCCCCACAAAATTCTAAAATACAAGAACAATTGGCTTTATACAAACATAAAATTAATTTGGTGGAACAGGAAGAATTAATTAGAAATATGAAAATAACCAAACAAATATATTTCGAACAAGCAAAGAAATCTGGTAGATGGCTTTCTTACAAGCTTAAAAAAGAGAAGGAGAAAAGAACCATTTATCAATTACAGGATGAGGACAGAAATTATCAACATATAATAGAAAGGAAGAAAGAGATTGTATATAAATATTTTAAAATTTATATAGGAAAGAGACTGTGGATGAAGACCAGATAAGGGAATATTTAAGAGAAAAAAGAATGATGAAAATTAGTGAAGGCATGAAAGAATTTTTGACAAAAGATATATCTATGATAAAATTAAAACAAGCACTTAAGAATCAGAAAAGTAATAAAACTCCAGGTCCAGATGGTTTTCCAGCAGAATTTTACAAAGTATTTGAAGACAAGTGGGACCAATAATGGTGGATTTATATAATGATGTATTATTAACTGCTAAAATGCCTGACACATGGAGAGAATCATTGATTTCGCTAATCCCAAAGGGGGATTCAGATGTCAGGTTCGCCAGCTTATATTGGACCGAGATGCCCTTCAACGGTCACTCATGCTTGTCACCTCTAGGATTGACTACTGCAATGCTTCTACATGGGGCTTCCCTTGGACGGTCCGGAGGCTTCAGTTGCAGAATGCAGCCGCTGGTTGTGATGGGGGTATCCCGATACTCCCATGTTACACCCTCCTGGCTTGCATTGGTTGCCGTTGCCTGGCGCTTCAAGGTATTAGTTACAACTTATAAAGCCCTTAATGGCTTGGGTCCAGGGTACTTAAGGGAACGCCTCCTGCCAGCATCATTTCCGATACTGTTCGCTTCATAGGAGGGGCCTCCTTGGGGTGCCGTCAGTCAGATATTGTAGGCTGGCGGTCCCAGGGCTAGGGCTCTGTGGGAGCACCTGCTTTGGAATCAGCTCCCCGATCTCGTTGGCCCTGACTGCTCCTTCAACCGACTGAAGACTTGGTTGTTCCAACGGGCCGACCTTGAATGACCCGGGGGGTGGTTGGGTTTATTTTAATTTTATTTGGCTTGTTTATTGTTTAATTTTGTTTTATTGTAAATTTTCGCTGTTTAATGTTCGCCCTGAGTCCTTAGGGAATAGGGGCATACAAGTCGAATAAATAAATAAATAAATAAATAAATAAAATAAAGATACAAAACTACAGACCAATTTCTTTGTTGAATGTGGATTATAAATTATTTACTACAATTATTGCTAGCAGATTAAAGAAAATAATGAATGAACATATACATTTGGACCAAAATGGATTTCTTCCCAATAGACAAATTAGAAATAATTTAAGAATTATAATGGACAGTTTGGAGTATTATGAAGCCCACCCGGAAAAACAAGTAGCCTTTGTTTTTTTGGACACTCAAAGGCCTTTGATAATCTTAATTGGCAATTTATGATACAACAAATTTACGATATCAATTTTGGCACTAAATTTGAGAACATCATTAATGCAATTTATTCAACACAGAAAGCAAATATTATAATAAATGGAGAAAACACTCAAACTTTAAACATAGAAAAAGGAGTATGGCAAGGTTGTCCGTTATCTCCTCTGCTTTTCATATTATCATTGAAGGTACTATTGGAAAGAGTGAGACAAAACCCAGGAATTAAAGGATTGAAAGTTAGGAATGAAGTGTATAAACTGCAAGCGTTTGCAGACGATATGGTTTTTATTGTAGAAGACCCAATGGAAAGTAGACCAATATTAATGAAGGAATTAGAAAGTTATGGAGTGGTAGCAGGACTAAAAATTAATAGGAAAAAACCTAAAATTTTAGTTAAAAATTTAATAGAGCATCAAGTAACAGAATTAGAACAGACTCTTGGATTGCAAACAAGAAAGAAAATTAAATATTTGGGAATTTGGCTAACAGCACATTGTAAGGCGATAAAAGAGAATAATTATGACATGTTATTAACGCAGACAAAAAAAGATTTAGAAGTATGGATGAACTTGAAATTATCCTTAATAGGTAGAATAGCAGCCATAAAAATGTCCATTTTACCAAAGTTTTTATATTTATTCCAAACTATTCCAGTGAAATTAGAAAAAACTTTTTTTGAGAGCTTGAATAAAATAACATCAAAATTTATTTGGCAGGGTAAAAAACCCAGAATAAAATTGAAATATTTACAGGATATGAAGAGCAGAGGAGGATTTGGATTGCCAAAATGGGAATTATATTATAAAATTTAGTTTGGTTGAAAGAATGGATTAACCTAAAAAATAAAAGTATATTAGCTATTGAAGACCATGATCTCCAAAGAGGATGGCATGCTTTCTTATGGGATACAGGAACCACTAAACAAAAATACTTTTACAGACACTTAATTAGAGATTCGTTGATGTATAATTGGATTAAGGTTAAAAAGAAACACTATATGAAAATTCCAATACTATGGAAGCAATGATACATCCAAACAATTTAGATTTGAATAAAATGTTAAAATATAGAGATTTATTGGACACAACTGGAAACCTGAGAATGATAAAAGAGCTACAAGAACAAGGGCTATGAGTGGACTGGTGGGTTATATTCAAATACAAACTCGATATAAAAAAGATATAAAGGATTATGGAATACAATTAAAATCTCAATATTTGGATAAAATTTTATTAGGCGCAGATAAAAATAATATCACTAAAATTTGTAAATATTTATTAGAAGTAGATTTGGAGGAGGAGGTAGTAAAAGGTTGCATGATTGCGTGGGGCCAAAATATTGGGCATAATATAAATTTAGTGGATTGGGAGACGATATGGAGTAGAAATTATAAAATAACGAAATCGGCAACATACAAGGAAAATGCATATAAAATGTTTTATAGGTGGCATTTACCCCCTTCGAGATTAGCGAAAATGTATGTCAAAATGAGTCCCATGTGTTCGAAATGCAAAAAGAAAGAGGAAACATACTATCATATTTATGTGGTGGTCTTGCCCAGAGGCGCGGAAATACTGGCTCAAAATTCAAAAATGGTTGCAAGAAATTACAAGTGAAAAATTAGATCTAGAACCAGAGCTCTTCCTGTTGGGAATCTTGAAAAAAACATATACAAAAAATATATAATATTTACTAATACATATATTAACTGCTGCCAGGATTGCATTTGCTCAAAGCTGTAAACAGCCTTATACTCCTATGGATGAAATGTTTATTCAAAAAATTATGAGCTGCGCCGAAATGGATAAGCTATCATTAAGCTTGAAAGATAAAGAAGATTCAATATTTTACATGGTGTGGGAACAATGGTATAATTGGTTAGATAGGAGATAGAATAAAGATAGGCAACTACTAAATAGAGGTCATAGATAGAATAAAATATACTTCGGCTTCACTATTTGTTAGAATGTATATAGGATTGCTATGTAAATACCACCACAAGTAGTCATCAATGAATATTATACTTTTAATGTTTTAATGTTTTGTCTTTGTTTGATGTTTTGTTTTGTTTCTTTTAATGTAATAAAATTTAATAAAGTGTATTAAAAAAAAGAGTGGCAACTCCCATATCAGTTGCTGTTCTCCATATCTCCATATCATCTTTTCTGACATAAAGAATGGGACATGATTATGAAACAGGATCATTTCTGAAAGTGCTTTTATGTTCGGGTTTTCAGTATACGTACTTGTTTCATGCATGCATTCATCAATTTCTGGCTAAAATGGTAAAAAATCCCATCATTTATAACAATACTAATCTTGGAGTTCACACAATATAATAATGTTCATGCAAGACATCCCATGTAAACTCAGATGTTAGATTTACCTAGAAATCCAAATTCTTCTTATGTAGTCAGCAAGCCATGCCCACCCAGTCACATGACCACCACGCCACACCCACAAATTAGGCCACACCCACAGAACCAGTTGTTAACAAATTTGAATCACACCCCTGATA
Source organism: Naja naja (assembly GCA_009733165.1). Taxonomy (NCBI): domain Eukaryota; kingdom Metazoa; phylum Chordata; class Lepidosauria; order Squamata; family Elapidae; genus Naja; species Naja naja. The sequence goes on along the minus strand of CM019156.1, from coordinate 10,681,933 downwards.
TGTATCCCACCCCTGATATGACTCTGTGTTGTTATTAAATGGGTGATAAGTCACCTTCAATTTAAGTCTACATATGTCCACAAGCTTCTCTATTTTTGTGCTTGCAATAATTGTCCAAACATTTAACTAATGAAGTCTATTATGGGAAAATAAATGTACAGAGAGAAACATATGTAGGAAAATGTGTATTCATGAACTGTTTCCTGTCTTTAGACATCTATGCATATATTTACTGTTGAATTTACAAGTTCTAGTCACTGTTTTTGTTTATTGTTACCAACATCAAATGGTGAAGCAAAAACAAAACAAAACAGTTACTAATTCCTTGTGGGTTTTGTTTTGTTCTGCTATTTAATCCACATTCACCACTGTCTGAACCTATATGTTTTCCAAAGCTGCTGTAAAAGAGTGGATTGAGATTCTGCAGCCAGAGTTAATCAGTTGTTTGAATTTAATTCAGCAGGTCATCTCTATGTTATGTTCTGTGTTATCTTTTAATTCTAGCAATCCATCCTAAGCATTTAGGAAGGCATGACAAATAGGAATCCAACTGAGCCAATGGCCAGATGTTCCAGCTCTTGCAAATGTTTTGACAATGCCCCATGTGAGAATTTGAGTATATGATAGCAACCATTTCCATGATCACAGCTGCTACAAAATATTCAGCTGGAATCATGGATGAAGATGTAGTGCCAGTAGGAGCCTAACTATTCTGTGAATGGGTGCATAGAAGGAATGAAGCAGTTCTAGAGAATGCCAGCAGAGAAATAAAGCTTAGGTAGTCAGCCATTCCAATGCACTTATGGTAAAAAAATTATATGGAATTTTCAGTTTCCTGGAGTTTTGGTTTATAAAATCTGCAGTAGTGAATATTATAGCAGCTGCTGCTTTAGTGTGTTAATGATTTGGTTCACCATAAAGTTATTATCCTCATTCTCATGTCCCTGTGAATACAATTGATGTTCAGTTGTTAAAAAAAGAAAGAAAACAAAATGTAGAAAGGATCGGTAGCAAGTTTTCCTCTCAACCTTTCAGTTATCTTATGCATGTACATTCATAGAGACTCATCTACTGAGCCAATTTTTTTACAAGCTCTCCATTAAATTCACAAAGGTTTCATTTAATGGCAAAGGGAAATCTGCTGTTATTAGCAATGCGAAGATTCTTGCATGGGTTTTCAGGTCCTTACTGCCTAAGACAATTCAGTTCCTATAATGGTATGATAGGGACATGAGATGCTGCCTAGGGAACAGTCAGATAAGAAAGGGCATAACCAGCAGCTGCATGATGGGAGGTTTGTACTTTCAAATTTGCAAGATTTTGTTAATGTAGCCTTACAATAAAGTTGAATTAGCTCATTTGGTTGCGTTTCTTGTATGGTCTATCAGGGAAGATTGACAGTTCCTTCTAAATTCTCAGCAAATTATTTTTAAAGCTGCCCTGAAAATCCACAACTATTGTAACATAAACATATTTTCCTATGTTTCTATACTATGATTGTCAGTATCCTAACCCACTCTAATTTATTTACCATATTTGTAACATATGCTTCCTCCCTCCCGATTGTGACTTTTGCTGACATAATCTGATTTTTATGCAACTTTGCCAAATACTTCATTTCCTCTGACTGGTACTGATGAGGACAAAACCATTAACAGATATTTGTTAATTAGAGAATCTGAGCATTCTGAACCAAAAAAAAATACAAAATTAACATCTATCTGCCCTTTCAAAATTTCAATGGGTTCAGGTAATAATTCTCAAGTTGAGGTCAAAAATGAGCTTGTTATCATTGTTATTCCAGTTTATAACCAAAAGTGGGTATAATTGCTAGAATAAGCCCACATGAGTTGAAAGTTTGAGCCACCTTTCTTACAATGTGCACAGAAAATAAAATCATCACAAAGGAAGTAATATTGCCAGAGGAATTAATTCAAATTTGTTTAAGAAATGTTATGAACTAAATATGGGAAGGCCTCTCAAAATATAAGCCAGACTTGGAGTTACATTCCTCTTAACTGTATTTGTCTTCAACTAAATACTCAGGACAATTCTGAACCATCTATCTATCAACTACACCAAAACAGGAATGGCTTCACATTTCCTAACTGAGAAATATTTTTGGAAATTCCCAATCTTTACACTTTTCTAAAATGGTATTCTGAGCCAGTGGTATCAAGTCCAATTTATTGCAAATATAACCAGATGAGATCACAAACTCTTATATTAAGATTAGGCAGATACATACAGCTGCACATTTAATGTACACAACTTTTCTCTACATATATTGGAATATGGATACTTGTCAGATTATATGTTTAATATGATGAACCAGTAGGGAGGAAATTAAAAAGGAACATCAGCAACATATATAGTGGAAGATTCACATGTTTAAGTCTAGGTTTAAGTCCAAATATATAGGTCAGCAAAAAGTGTTAAAACAGCAGCTTTGATTGTAAGATTGAAGCCATGGTCCTCTTTATGTGTGCCACATAGTGGGTCACTTACAAAAGGAGATAGGGTTTTGAGCATGTTTCTGCCTCCATCTTGACTTTTTTGACCAGCTGAGACATCTCTTTTCTAGCCTGATAAGTCTGTCTCGGTTTTCCCCACATTTCCTTTTTCAAGCTTATATCCCTCCCATCCTATGTATGAAGATAATTTCTTATAATTCATCAAAACAAATTGCTCACTTAATGTAGAAATAGCTAGACAGGTGAGGCTCTACTTATGTTGATGGATGCTATTAAATATATATACCAGGTGAGAGGGAAAAATTACAGAAGCAAAAGGAAGCTTAGAACCTGCCAGTTTGGGTAAAAGTCTGAGACAAATGAGAGGACCATTTGTGAATGAAGACTCAATCATTCAGGTCAAAAGTATCAAAAGGTTGAATCAGGGCAACTGGACCATTTTTTTAAAAATCTGAGACTTGATCAATCAAACAGCTTCATCAGTCCAAGCAAAATTAGTTAGGCAGAAAGTCAGAAAGTTGTCACAATGTACCTACTCTTGCCACACCAACTTTAGAGGTTCCTCCCCAAAATGGATTAATATGTTGATGAAGACTCCACTCATCCAAGCCAAAGGTGTCTAAAGGTTGAGTCATGGCAACTGGACCAAACTTTGTTAATCTGAGACATTTCAAGAGGACAATTTCTCTTTCTAACTCTAGACTTGAAATAGTTTTTCTTGAGCAATGTGAAAAATGGGGCATTCAGTGCTACCATTGGTAGGTAATAGTTTAATAGCAGTAAAAGTTTAAAAGAAAGGACCAAAGTGAGTTTTTTTTACAAAACAAATGAGTCAAAGAGCAGCTTTCTGAAATAAAGGGTTGACCTTTATGATAAAGGATGTATGATCACCATAAGTTTAATTGATTTCAGAGGCTGTAGTTCTGCAGAAGCCACTTATTCTGTTTTTACTGAATTTAATCTTGTAAAATTGGTGAACCTGGGAGCTGCAAACAATACCTTTAGAACAAAATTATATTTTAATACTAGTGATCAATTCTTGTAAAGCAGTCGCTTCTCATTTTGTACCTTGTTGGAAATTTAATAAAGGAAACACGATGTTCTGTTTTGGGAAGAATCATGCTAACAATTATTTAATTCAACCAACAAGCCCTAGATGGGATTTCAAATTGCCTTTTTTAGCTTAAGCCCCTCCAAGAAAGTAAAATAACAAAAATCAATGTGTAAGAAAACCTAGGTGCATGTATTCTATCAAATGCTATAAGGCACATTTTAACTCATAAATCAATGTTTTTTACTTTAGTTATTTAGTAACTGAAACTTTTTATTACTTTTTTTAAAGTCAGGGCTTAAAAGTCTGTATATTTCCATGCTAGTCTTCCAAATTAAGGTTGATACCCCCACCATTCCACTCCTCAACAGTTTCTCCACTTTTAACTGCTATATTGCATATAGCAGTTATATTGATGTTTTCACATGGGATTGTTGTATCTATTGAATTTCTGCAAAAATTCACAAACCCACGCATGATATTTTGCTTAGTTTTCAGTCCTGTGTAATAAATCCACCTTGCTTGCTTCCATTATATACTTACACTAAACACGGTTTTGGTCTTAATGCTGTCCATGGCTTTGGGTTGTTTTTTTTTTTTGAGTATTTTAGGATTCTAGTTAATACACACCTATTCCCAATCAGGAAACTAAAGTTTCCTTGCTAACATTGTTGATAGTGAAGGGTCATCTGCATGTTATGTTTCTTTTCAAGTAGGTGATATACTCCAAAGCAGTAAGATATATAAAAATGCTGGCTGGGCAACTCTGAGTGTTGAGGTCCTCAGATTTTCAAGTTACCTACCTTCCTTCCTTCTTCCTTATCTGTCTTCCTCCTTCCCTCCCTCCTTTCCTCCCTCCTTCTATCTCTCTCTCTCTCCCTCCCTCCCTCCCTCTCGCAACACACACTAACACACATATAGAACAGAATCCACATGGTGAATGAACAAGGAATGCTTTATATACTTAGTATATCACAGCACATCAATGGCAGGAAGCACATTGTCACCCACGTACATTTTTGAACTACAGAATAGGAAAGGTGTTAATTTCAGTCTTACAATTCTTTTTTATTCTCTTTCAGGCAACTCTTAGAACAGCACCCTGCAAATAAGTCCCCAAATTCCACTTTATACAGACTTTCTTTATACATGAAACCTGTACTAAATCCCTATTATAATTATCTACCTCTAGCTGTGGTCATGGGTTGGAAGGTTAATTATTCTTTGTGCATTATATCAGAGCATGACACTGGCTTTTCAGTTAGTAGAATTAGCTAGAAGAATAAGTTCATTTCCCCCACTGAAAGGTCTGTAAACAATGATGCAAGGCTTTTCAGCTTTTTTCAGCACGATGACGAATATATGGTACCCCAAGCAGAATATAAGTTCAAACACTAGAGAACAATTCTGAGTATATTTGAGACTGACTGCATGTAAGAAAATCGAGTACTTCAATTTAGTATAATTTGCTTGATTTCAAGATGATTTCCATGTAAGTAGTGCAAGCACAGGGAAACTGTGGCTTAAGTAATCATCCGTGCATTACACTATTTGTTTGTTTGTCTGTCTGTCTATCTATCTATCTATCTATCTATCTATCTATCTATCTATCTATCTATCACATTTTTTGACCGCCCATCTTCCACAGAGAGGAACTATGGCTAGTGTACAATAACATATATACCTAGGATCAGTGGTGGGATTCAAATTTTTTTACTACTGGTTCTGTGGGTGTGGCTTGGTGGGCATGGCAGGGGAAGGATACTATAAAATCTCTAGTCAGAGGTGGTATTTGCCAGTTCTCCAAACTACTCAAAATGTCCACTACCAGTTCTCCAGAACTGGTCAGAACCTGCTGAATACCACCTCTGAGCTAGGATTGAACTCACAGACTCCTAGTGGTGAGGCAAGAGCTCCATCTGTAGACCACCATGTTGTGCACACACACACACACACACACACACACACAGAGTTGCATTCAAGAACCCATTCCCTCCCCTTTCTTTAAGCTTTGCTTGCCATGTCTATTACATCCAGGCGTAACTATCAATAGGGAATGGAGTTTTTAATCCATTATCATCTCCAAATGCTTTGAGATTCACAAGGGAAATGCACCACAGGGCAAAACCTAATTATTTTTTCTCCCTTGTTTTTATTTAATTTTGTTTCTCTCACAGTTGGTGCTGTAGGGTGCTACCGAAAGTGTGTTTTATTTTCCTCCCACTTTACAAAGTCACTTTATAATTCAAGCTGAAATGGTGAGCTTGTCCTTGGAGCTTGGCCTCATTAATTTCCAGAATTTTGCATGTAAGCAGTTTGAGATTGCAATCCTAAGGCAAAATCCACTGTTGCTTTCCCAACAGTTACAGTAGCTGTATTTCAGAACAGGGGCCAATGGGCAAAGCAGTGAATATCTACATTTTGGGGGTTCCTGAAGCATGAGTAATATTGGTAGCTAAAGAAAAGGTTTTTTTCTCTCTCTCTGTCTCTGCCCACTCCACCTTCCAACCCCAGTAAGTTTAGACTATTCTCATTAAATGTAATAGAAATGGCTGAAAGGACTCTCAGGTGATCCTACTTTTCAGTGTTAATCCAGCTTCCCAGCAACTTAGTCTCCCTGATTGTTAGCCCTGCAAGGTACCAGACACCAGAAGAACAATCAAAAATAATAGCATTATCTTTATTGTAAGGCTACATTAACAGAGTCTTGCAAGGTTGAAAGTATTTTTCTTCTCTTCTCCTTTTACTCTCCAGAAAACCAGGGAGGGTCACTTCTGAAATGTTTCCCATGCCCACCCTGAGATACCTTTTATACATCAGTTGTCCAGTCTGCATCCTGTCCTCCAGTTTGCCAAAGTCTCCTATTTTTGCATACCATTACACTGGCTTCCTGACTTTCCATTAGAAGCAAAAGCTATAAGAGAACAGAGTGAGAGGAGGCTGAAACAGCTAGACAGGCTTCTCGGTGATTGAGATATGCATTAGAGAAAAGCAACTTCACTTAATGCTTTTCTTACGGAGTAGCAGAAAGGACTGTTGCCTTTCTCTTAAAAGAGAATGAAATGGAATGACGGGCACCTTTGTCCAGCAGCAAGCAGGACAAACATTAATAGGGGCATTGTGATATTGTCATGCAGGTGACATGGTCATGGTCTCAGATGACATGATGCATATTACATATTGCATCATTGGATCATTGACATCATGATCTTATGTCATATTGATATTATTGGAGCTTGTTACAGTTGGCCTTATTGCCAACATGTGCAATATTTGTATGGCTCCAAAATTTGCATGGCTTCTTTTGAACATTGTTGGTCATTAGGAGATTGTCATGCTTACCTAGATTTTTTATTATGTGCCATCAAGCTTTTTGGACTCCTAGATTTTCTCCAAGATAACTAAGCTGAACTCCAATTTATTTTATTGCTTGATTTCCCTATTTGTAGTCTAATTAATTTGTAGATATAGTCCATTCAACAGCTGCTGTCTACCTTTTTATTTCTGTGAGTAGCTTAGAAACTCATTTATCAAACTGAATGGGCAAGTCTCCTCTTTAAAAAAAATGAAAGGAACAATCTGGCATCTTGCAAGACAACATGTGGTTAGCATTTTCAGCATGGAACAATGAACACTTATATTTGGATTAGCCAGGCAATTCAGAAAATTCTACCTTTCTACCATTTATATCTGAACATACTGTAGATAAATGCATTAAAGATGCAATACCACTTTTTGGTGAAGTGCAAATAACTGTAACAATAATAGAGAAGAAAAGTTTTCTCATATCCTTAGCAATAATCTCAAAGATTATTCTTGTTCTCTCATTTTTCCTTCATGAGAAAATAACTGACGGGATAAAATACTATGCTTTGGAATAAATCCATTTAAACTTTTCAAGAAATAAAAACTTCAGGAAGTTATTCACTTGGTTTTTTTTTCCTGACGCCCCCCTCCCAAATTTCAGAGTCTATAATTCACTTGTAATTTAGTTCTTTTTTTTCTGGATTTATCTACATATACATACATTCAATAAGCATGCCACAGACTAGCTGTATAAAATGACCACTATGTAAAACTCCACACATATTGTTAATCAATCTACTGATAAAACTGGGAGGAGGGGGCCAGACAATTTCAATTAAGATCCTTTTCATGGCAATTAGTGGTGCGTCAATCAGTCAAGATACAATTTGATTCAGATCATGAGATCTGATAAAAAATATGTGAGAATACACAAAAGTTGAATTGTCAAATTGATTCAGGAATATTGATTCAGCATGTCAAATTGATTTAGCCATTTGATGCAAAGAAGAGTTTCAGTAGCATCCTTTACAGAGTGAAATTTTGTACAGCATTAATGGTGACAAGATTTTTATTTTGCATCTCCTGTTATACATAATGGTGTAATAGTAAACCATAGAACTGACTCATTACAGCCAAACATAATAATATTGCAATCACATAATTTATTATTTCAAATTTAATTTTGTGATGGTTTATCTATGGACATAAGTCAATACATCAGTACATGTACTACAGCAAAAAATAATTGACAAAATTTCCATCTATCAATTACAAAAAAACCCCACACTGCTTGGATACACACACACACACACACACACACACACATATACACACATCACCAACATATTATGATATCCTAGCTTCTTGGAAAGAGCTTGATATGTAATGAAGGCTAAGACCAGCTAAAGAATTGGCAGCTGTGATTTCACATTGTTGTGCATTTATATTTAACAATTGACAAAAATCACCATTGGTCAATTGCAAAAGGCAGTGTTACTTGGAGCAGCTTACATCCTGTGGCAATACCTTTAATGCCATCAAACAGCCACATCTGCCTATCCCAGGTCTTTGGGAAGAACTTGATAGATGGACAAAAATACCAAATCCAGTCTAAACTTCTGACTGTGACATGTTAATACAGTGATAAATATAATCATCTCAAGATGTCCCTTTCTCTACTTTTATCAGTTAGCTAGAGGACATCAGTAATATGGAAAGGGGAATTGGTAATGTGCAAAAGAGAATAAAACACAAGAAACTTCTTATAAAATCCAGTTTCAGAATCAGTTTTAGAAGTTATCCCAGTTAAACTGGAGTTTGGAATAAATATCAAAACAAAGCACAACAATTCAAACACAATATTATGAAAATAAGGAGGACTAGAATATGAAGGGTGGAAGGGTTTCAAGTTTTTTTAAGGCAGAAGTGTTTCAATAGCCCTCTGCAAAAAAACCTTGAAGTCTTTTAATCTCGTGCCTTTTAATCTCAGATCCAAATAGAAAAATAGGTTGAATCAGAGGTGGTATTCAGCCAGTTCTGACCAGTTCTGGAGAACCGGTAGCGGAAATTTTGAGTAGCTCAGAGAACCAGCAAATACCACCTCTGACTGGCCCCGCCCCCATCTATTCTCTGCCTCATGAGTCCCAGCTGATTGGGTGAGTCTTCTTTTGAAGCCCTGCACAGGAGAACGGAGCTGGAAAGCAGGTTAGTGGGGTGGGGAGGGAATTGGGATTTTGCGTAACCTCCTCCCAGGAGTGGGGAGGGAATGGAGAGTTTACAGTATTCTTCTCCTGCCACACCCACCAAGCCACACCCACCAAGCCACACCCACCAAGCCAAGCCACACTCAAGCCATGCCCACCAAGCCATGCCCACAGAACCGTTAGTAAAATTATTTGAATCCCACCACTGGGTTGAATGTCCTCTAATAAAACAAGCTGAAGAAGTACACAAAAGGTGTTATCAGGCCATGTAAAACTGGTGGGATATATATCCTTGCATCTGACTTAGTCTAAATCCTGATAGGTATAGTTTGGTGTAGGTAGATAGATAGATAGAGATATACACAGAGAGGAGGGGGGGGAGAGAGGGAAAAAGGGGGAGAGAGACATAGAGAGAGAGAGGCATACACAGAGAGAGATACAGAGAGGGGAGAGAGAGAAGGAGGGGGGAAGGGTTTCTGTGGTTCCCAGTGTTTTTAACAACCAGGTCTCTTCTCTAATGACCAGCTGGGTAGGCATGGCTAGGTGGGTCATGTGGGAGTGAGTGACATTGAATTGGCGATGCCCACCCAGGTTTTGTGGCTCCCAGTATTTTTTTTCTGTGGGAAATGGGTCCAAATGGCTCTTTGAGTGTTTAAGGTTGCAGTCTCCTGGTATAGAATCTGCACATTGATGCAGTGATTATATACTTGCTTATTGCTGAGCACATTGGGTTGTGCTCCAAAATTAAACGCCCTGAGTCTTCCATATAATTAAAAAAAAAAATGTTGCCTATCCTCTATTTAAATCTGGGATCCCCAAACTCCTCAGCTCATCAACTCTTTCATGGACTTTAGGTTTATTGACCCCCCCACCCAATATTTATTTTATGAAAATAATTGAATAAATACTACTGTGATATTATTGTGAATAATGGTAATAACAAAAACCCCATGGACAGTCCCATTGACCCCCCAGGGGTTGATATTGATGACTGTGGGGAACCCTGATTTAAACACTGCAGTAAAGGAAAATGTGATGTCCCGGGGCGTGACACAAAAATAACCAAGTCACAAAAATAGAAGAAAGTCCCTTTAATTATTATTATTTATTATTATTTATTTAGACTTGTATGCCGCCCTTCTCCCTAAGGACTCAGGGCGGCGAACATATAAAAAGAGAATACAATTACAATAAAAAAAATTAAACAGCTACAAGTCTATAAATGACTAAAAGTTAAATTAAAACAATTTAAAATTACAGTAATTAAGACAATGCAATTAAAACAACCCACCCCCGGGTCAATCCAGACCGGCCTGCTGAAACAGCCAAGTCTTCAGGTCTCGACGAAAGGAGCAGAGATCAGGGGCCAAACAAAGATCCGCGGGGAGCTGATTCCATAAGGTGGGCACTCCCACAGAAAAGGCCCTAGCCCTGGGGACCGCCAGCTGACAATGCCTAACTGACGGTATTCCCAGGAGGCCCCTCCTATGGGAGTGCACGGGGTGATCGGAATGTGATGCTGGCAGGAGGCGTTCCCGCAAGTACTCTGGACCCAAGCCACTTAGGGCTTTGTAAGTTGTTACTAACACCTTGAAGGAAACCCGGAAGGCAACCGGCAGCCAATGCAAGTCACGCAGGAGGGGTGTAACATGGGAGTATCGGGACACCCCCATCACAGCCCGCGTGGCCGCATTCTGCACCAGCTGCAACCTCCGGGTAATCCGCAAGGGCAGCCCCAACTTGGCCTCCAACTTGGCCCCAATGTCCAATTATCCTCGGCTGGATATCAAACCCTTAAAGAAAACAGTTCATGGAGGGAGTAAATGCAGTCCACACCCAAAGTAAAGTTAATTCAAAATAAAAAACCCAACAAAAATCACACTGAAGGAATTACTACGGCAGGCAAGAATGATTAATTGCAGACTTCTACCAGATAACACAGGTACCAGTTGGGAGGAAGCCAAAACATAGATAAGCTCCAACAAGAATAAAGCACTCTTTGCTTCCAGCAACTTTGCCATGTGCAGTTTGTCCTTTTAGACAGTCCTTCCAGCTGCAGCCCATGAAGGGGATCAGGACCACTTCCTCCCCCATAGACCACACCATTCACGTTTCTCCCTTATCCGCTCCTCCCTGCATGCCCTAGGATGAAGAGGGGATGGGCCTGGGTCTTCCTCTGAATGCCCATCTGGCCTGTGCCCTTCCCCAGTTTCCTCCACAACCACCAGAGCCACACTCCCATTCCCTGTCAGGTGTTCCATCTCTCCCTCGGAATCAGGCTCCAACAGGGGAATGACAGAAAGCCTACATTTTCGTATAAGCAATTTTCTATGTTTGAAGATTTCTCCTGATGTTTTCCTGAAAATGTTCTTTGTATTTTCTACTCATTCAATCTAATCTTGTTCTCAAGGCTACTTCTCCTTAGAGGGAAAAAATATTCAACTACAAATATGCACAATATTACCATGCACTAGTAGAGATATCTGAAAAACAAGGCTATCAAGCAAGAAATTTCCAGTGTGACATTTCTTGAAATAATTTCTTGCACCTTGAGAATATCAAGGATAAACCAATATTCTTACCTTATCTGAAGATTATCCCAAGATGCAAAACAAACATTACCGGAACACAATGAAACAAATCACAAAATGAAATACTATTACTCAATGGCTACTTTCATTTCTACAGGTGTATGCATATTGTGTAATGCAACCACAGTTCCCTCTAGGCAACAGTTATGGAATGTATTCACTTCCTTTTGTTCCTTTCTTAACTACTACTTTAACTACTTCAGTTAAATCTTAAGGGAAACAAACTTAAGAATGTCAGGGATCTGCAACTGAAATTCAGTTTGATTGCCTTCTGAGGAAGGAAATAATTTTTCAAAAATGTTGTATTTCAAATTCTATACAGTGGTACCTTGGTACTGAACTGCTTTGAAACTCATCAAATTTGGTGTTCAATACATTTTGACATGAAAATTTTATCCCGGTACTCATGGTTTCTTTAGTATTCAATGCACAAGGTAGAACATATCAGTGCCGGCTACCTTGTGACTCACTACATTATTTCTTATGGGAAAAATGTGTTTGGTACTCATTGTTTTTGGTACTCATTATGCCTCCTGCAACAGTTAATGAATACTGAGGTACTACTGTAGCATTGTTCATTAATGTTGATGCAATTAGGCAGAAGAATGGCAAACACATCATTTTCTTTTGTGACTGTTTCCGAAGTTGCATCAGACCATGATAATCTGAAGTGATAGCAAAGAAAAGAGAGTGATGGAATGATTACATGGAAATGGGGTTTTGGGAGGACATAATGGGATTCCTAAGTGGATCACAACCTAAGAAGAGATTGGGCTCATGAAGCCTCTACATTTGTTACTATATCCATGTCCTTGAATTAGTTGAACATTTCCTGGCAGCTGCAAGAAGGCAATATTTAAAATTTTTCTGTGGTGTCTCTCATCTAGCTGGCTAGCTATATAATTTTATTTGGACACTGAACTAAAAGAAAAATAAATTTCTGAAATAACAAGTCATATATGGGTGTGCATGCATACATAAAAAGAGAGAAGGGGAAGAGAGATAATTCTTTTATTAGTTGGGAATGAAGGAAAAGTTAACATTTATATATGCTGATAATTACATGTCCTATCTCTTACAAGTTAGTATTAATTTGTTTCACTCCTAGTTATGCACTTTCTATCTGCTATGGTGCCACTTTAATTAGGATTCCATTGTTTTAAGGTCAATAGTTTGCTGATCTGGCACAATATCTCTTTAAGTGTGAGAATATACACACTTAAACTGGCTTAGCTCTAATGAATTGATTTCAAATAAATTAGCACAATATTCATTCTGAAACATTAAAACCAGAATGGCAGAGGCTGATTATGTCATAATGAATTATGCTTTATGTCATGTCCAAAATAATGTTGGGTTAAGGTTGACAGAACAGTCTGTCTATTACTGTCTATGTCAGTTTTCAATGGCCATCCTCTTCTATGCATCCTATGCATTTTTAAAATGGCACATTAAACAACTGACTTAAGTGGGATTTTATTTTCTACAAATAAAAATAAAAATAGCAGATTTTAATATACCTTGTCCTAAAATACATTTTAAAACACTGATTAAGTCAGGAACTGCACTGTAAAATCTGGAGGTAATCTGAAAAATAATTATTAGTTCAGATTTTTAATTTGGGAGGTGGCAGAAAAAATCCTCAAGTAACTTTAATTCTAGATCTGTTGACTTTTAGATGACCATAAATGCATTGAAAGCGTCTCCAAAATTCTCTATCTCTCTACAGTGGGAAAGATAAATAGCGAGGATGCATCAGTGTCTTTCAGAAAAAAACATCTTGTCCATTGCTGAGGACAAGTTGACAGATACCCGTATGAGCTTTCAGGCAAGCTTGTGTTCTATACTATGACTGACAAGGTTTGAGTGTATCTGGAAGGTTATAAAACAGTTCCTATGGGACATTCAGGCAGAATAATAGTGGCCCGGCCAACCATGATATATGAATATACACACCTAGTCCTTGTTGTCACTCTTCCTCTATCTGCTGTGCAAGGAAGGAGTGTAGATGATTCTTAGTAGAGAGGACACTAATAATGCAGTTCTGCAAGCTGTCACCTATTGCTTTAATGTACCTGTACAACTTTACCCTAGCCTGAGCTAGGCTTAAGAAATTTTTTCCATTATTAAACTCTGCTTAATTCACACATCAATTTTTTAAAGACACAATATAGATGACATAGTATTAATTGTAATAAATCATTTAAGTGTGATAAAAAGAAGAATTAAAATGGATTTGCTTGCACAGGCAGATATGGAAGGAATGACCAAGTTTTAATCATCCAGGTAACACCCACAGATCGGTGAGGCTGCTCTTCTTAATTCATTTGCCTGTTGTTGCCTGCTTGTAAATTAGTCATTGCAAATAATAAAATACTTTAATGTAAATACTTGGACTAAAGATGTCTTGTCCCTTGATTGGCACATATGTAAACCAGTAGCTCACCATGTGGACTTAGATTGTGCTTATAACTAATTGTAAGCAAATGACTTTGTGAAATCACACATCCTTTGGTTACCAGAAAATTTTTACAGCTGTCCTCCTGAATTTCCCCAAAGGAAGGATTTTTTTCTAAATCTTTTCCATTTCATATGTAGCAGTTTTTTTATTTTTAATAAGCCATCTGGGCCTTTGGGAATAGAAAACATGTACATTAGTTACATAAGTAAATAAGTTATTTTAAGTGACAGTAGCATAGCTTCTTTGAACTTCCAAATTTAACCCAAGGAAATCCTAGGCAGTTTTGACTGTTTCTATAAACAACTTATCTCATGTGCAAAAACTAATAGGAGATTCTCTTCCAGTGGTAAATCAGGCAGGAAGTCTCTGAATATACATTCTTAAAATTGAACTTTCAAGAACAAGATATCTATCTAGGGTTCATTGACAGAATTACAAATGCATGGAATTTATTGCAGGAGAGGAGCATCTTGATCAAAGATACCAACAGAGTTTTCAAATCTCCTTCCATCATATTAAAAATAATATGTTTGGGTGGAAGCTGTTCATAAGCTTTCATTCCATACACATCTGCTAGTTGACTGGAAGTCCATGTGAGTGTGGTGATAAAAGCACTTTGTGGAAGCAAATAAGTAATGAAAACAATACATGGGAGATAAGCAGATGGAAATAATACTTCAAAAATTGATAAATCTAGCTTTATTAGCTAATGTTAAAATAATTTGTAATAGGTTTTATCCCTGTCTCACAATTCTAATTGATTTAGCTTCATATCCAGAAGTAGAATGCATCTAAATGTGGATTTGTGTACTGTACATAAACCTGTAATTTACAGGTAATTTACCTGTAATATACAAGTAAGATGATGTCACTTTTGATTGAAGATAAGTTAAAATATAAGATATTCACCTGTAGTATCAGACTCAAACTTTGATTAAAGGAAGGTTGATGTTTTGTAGGAATATTATTTCAGGTGTACCATATATGAACTCATCCAGAAGAATGCCTTATGGAGTTCCTCCTTCACTACAGAATAAATTGACTGAGGAGATAGAACTGGTATTTTCATATATTGCTGGTTGGTTGTCCAAATCAGAGAAATTCTCCTTTAGGAGCTTATATTTGTGGTGTTTCTGCATGGTATTGTGTTTCAAGGTTGCTGACCCGTATTCATAAGCACAATACTTGAGAAGCAGGAATATTCACAACGGTTTAGGCAGATAACAGTGGACAAGAATATGATTCAAATGCCTAGTAAAGAATGCTTGCCCCAAGGGAGCCAAATAGAAGTCAACAAGCAATAATGTAGTCCAGAAACATTCTAAAAGTCACAGGAAGCCAAACCAAGAATCACAAACAAGAAACAGGAACACAATTCAAGCACTAAATAGACAAATAGTTTTCTCCAACAAGGACTGTCAAGCACAGGAGCTAATTAAATCTCTCTGCAGCCACTAGCTACAATTATTCATGTCTTGCCCTTTGTTTTGCAAGGCACCTCATTGAAAAACATTGCAGCCACAGAAATCCATTATTAGATTTTAATTTCCATCGTTGGTCAGAAAAGAGGCAGTCATGCCCACAGAAGGAATGGGAGCATAGCTAATGTCTCACAAGAGATTTTTTTCCCCTTAGTTTCTTGGGCTGTAAAGGAGATGACTGGAAAGATGTACTGTCAGATTTGTAAGATTCTAGTAATGTAGCCTTTTAATAAAGTAAAATTAGCTCACCTGATTGTGTTTTCTGTCTAATCTATCCCATAAGACTGGCAAATAACCTAATATTCCATTCAACAGTTCTACTGTATGTGTTCTTCATTGGCTAATAGAGTTGGTGCTGCAGTTGAAATCTGGAATGTCATCATCCCAGACTAGGGCTACCATTAGTCATTTGAATTTCTGTTTTAAATTAGTCCTTACCAATCAACTTCTAGTCATTTTGTTGATTGGAATACATTTGATTCACCCTGTGGGGGAAAAATTCAACTTTTCATATTTTGCCAGGTAGAATTGTTGGGTTTTCATTTCCAATTCCACTGACCAAAAATTAAATAGCTATTAAAAAGGGCACTTGTTCCCTCCCCATCCTGCTTAAATGGTAACTCCATTTACTTCCTTTGTCCTATAAAACATGGACCCCCTTTAACTATTTTTGTGACCATGGCCATGGACCACCAAGATTTAACTCAAGATTTAAAGCACTAGATTGCAATAAATATTCCCGGACCCTTTGTGATGACACCATGCCCCCCGAGGGGCCTGGCAATCACAGGTTGAGAACCACTGCTATATGTTACCCAACCTTTGAAAAGTAGATTGACAGTGTAGATTAAAAAAGAAAAGAAATAATAGACCATGTGCTATTTTGTTGTCTATTCTATACATGGTTTCAAAATGAATTAATATAACTGCTAATTACCATACACCCAAGTAGATCAGAGAGAATATATGAATGTATTATTAGAGAATTGGTTTCCATATCAATCAAAGGTGGTCACAAAATTTTGCTCAACTGCTGTTTCTACATGAGATCTATTCTGTTGAGAAATTATGAAAATCTAATCTTTTATGATCTATTAATTCA
This sequence comes from Naja naja, assembly GCA_009733165.1. Classification (NCBI taxonomy): domain Eukaryota; kingdom Metazoa; phylum Chordata; class Lepidosauria; order Squamata; family Elapidae; genus Naja; species Naja naja. Next base: position 10,665,263 of record CM019156.1, on the reverse strand, counting down.
TTTAGCATTTCTTTTTCTTTTAAAAGATGGTCCTCTTTAGTATTTTGTATTAGAGTTTTTTACGTAGATCTTTGATTGTAATAAATTTAAGTTGAACTGGAATTCAAGAGCCAGTGATTCATCAGTTTAGAAAACAGAATGCTGGATAAAAGAGATATCTGCCCTCATCTGTGAGGGCTTATTTGATATTGTAACTTGATATTACTCTCCAAATACATTGAGATCATATCTCCCAATATTTCCACATGACCACTTCCTAGGAACTTTAGAAGCTGTGGTCTTAACAAATCTGTTTGGTGCCAGGAATACTGTTCTATTACTCATAGATGGCATTTGTGGATTACTGGTTGTCAATCGCTATTTAAACATAAACATGTTCATACAGAAACACACACACACATTATTGCTCAATAATCACATCTGACATAGAGCTATGATACACAGAATGTGAAAATCCAGACAACCTTTAGATGTCAGCAAAGGAAGTACTATTTTGCTTCTCTCTACATTGCCCAGATTTTTATATCCCAGATTTAGTTGTTGTCCCTTCAAATTTTCCACCTGAGCAATTCCGAAATATATTATAAACTGCAATATCCATTGTGCAACTGAATAAGAAGCTGAACCCTTCCTGTCTCATGTGAAGTGGAAGATATGCTGATATGACATCAAATCTTTGCAGCAGCCATTCGACACAGCCCCGTAAGATTGCATTGCTACAAATACAGCCATCATTACAGCTATGCTTTATGAGTCTGACAAGTCATCTTCAAGGATCCCAGTTTCAAATTGATAGTGTAGGCATTTTTTTTATCTTTTATGATTTGTCTTTAAACAGGAAGGCAAGCGAGTGGAAAACAGCTATAAGCACCAGTGAGCTTAGCTTTTCTAAGCTAGTCGAAGATTCACATAGAACTGCTAGGTAGCAAATTCCCAGAAGGGTAGTTTGCAGATTTTCAGAAAGATATATTATAATGATGATTCACCAGACATCACTTCTTGGTCACATGGGGAGTACTCTAGAGTCAGTTGGCCTCTGCCATATATTGACAGTTAAGTCTTATTTTCACTGGTAGTAGAGACAGGGATAATAGCATCTCCCTCATGCAGTAAACAAGCAAGAAAGTCAAGGGAAATAAAACTCTCCTTCTATGGCACAACTTTATAGTATTATTTCTTTATTCAGAAACAATATTTGCAAACCCAGTGGGATCATTATTAAGCTGGTTCCATTGAACTTTCCACATGAAAGGGGGAAGATAAAGAAAGAAAAAGAAAAAAGTGAATGTGTGTCATAGGGTTATACCCTCAGCCTAAATAAAGTAGAAATAAGAAGTGAACAATCCTTATGCAGGTTTCCTTGTAAATTTAAGACTCAAAGAATAATAGAAGTGTTAATATAGTATGGGAGGCATGATGGCTTAGTGGTTAAAGACTCTGAGCTTGCTAGGTGGAAAGCTGAGTTCAAGACCCAAGCACCTGGCAATGGGGTGAGCTGTTGTCCTTGTTCCAGTTCCAGCTTACCTAGCAGTTTGAAAGCATGCAAATGCAAGTAGATAAATAGATACTACTTCGGTGGGAAAGTAATAGCATTCTGTGCACCTTGGCTAAGAAACAGAGATGAGCACTTCATGAGTCAGAAATGACTGGACAAGAGAAACCTTTGCTTTTACTATATATAGTAAGGATCAGTGCTGATAATAAATGCAGACAATGATCAATTTTTATTTAATATAAGATTGCAATTGGATATGTTTCATTACTATAATACTTTGAATGACTTTTTAATTACTTAATTATGTTAACGCCATCATAATAAACTTATTTAAGATGAAATGCTTTTAAATAACAAAATCATCTATTGTACATGTACACATGACTACTGTACATTAGAAGCTTAATAATCATGACTGGTGCTCTGCAGAAATTCATCTGTTGGGGTAAAACAGAAATATGCTTTTGAAATAGGTCAGTCTACAATGGTATCAAAACTGATGCAAAGAGCTAATTTCAGTTATTTTTCATTCCTCTGTTCTGTTGAGTGTGGTTTACAAAAATAACTCTCTCTTAGAATAAGAGTTGAACCAGGTCAGATCTGAGCCTATTTATGCCCAACAAGACTCTGACAAACTCCAGACAGAGGAAATCTGCATAGCCCATTAGAGTTCTTATGCAGATATCCAATTGAGCATCATCAACAAATTCCTTCCATTAACTTCACAGAACAGGGAAAATGTTCCTTCCATCTTCAACAAAGGATCCAAGTGTTCAACCTCTTCCCCCCATCCCACCCCATTCCCACACCCTGCTGAACCTGCCTTTTTAAGGAGAAGCACAACCATTATAAAAGGGTACATCTAATTGATAATAGAAGGATGGTCTTATTCCATCCGCATCTCTACACAGGTCATCCACAAGAATGACTAAATGTTATCTTTCCTGTGCACATATTTGAATCCAATCAGCCAAAGTCTAGACAATTTGTCAAGAGCCTTGTGTAGTAATTTTACAATCTTCCTCAAGACAGATAAACCTAAGGTGGAAGTTGTTCATTTCCATAGGATACAAACTTGGCATCTTGAGAAGTGGCTGGGTTTATGCCTATTTCAGAGATGTTAGAACCTCTTTTTTCCCAACGACAGCCCAGGTCCAACTAATCATCTTTCTAACCTCTTCCTCAACTAGGTAGGTGATGAAGGATATTTAACAAAACCACCATCAAAATTAGTAAATAAGACCCAAAGCACCATGTACCATGAAGAGGGTTTATCTTCTTTGTTTTGCTTTCTCACCCACAATTAATTCATTGTGAGATGAGATTTATTGCAGGCAGAATTGGTGTTCAAAGGTGTAAACCTGAGTGATCTGACAGGATTCTAACTGGAGAAATGATTTGAATCCCTACCTCCTTGAGATTGCTTAAGAACGGATCGGCTGATTTTTTCTTAACATCTCAAAAATAGAAGATCTAAATGCTCCCACTTATCCTCCTTTGGGTTCTCTGTAAGACATTCTGTTAGGCATTATCACAAGCAAGCAATCACAAGATTTTCCTTTCTTGCATTCTGTACTAACATAGTTTCAATATGGTCAAAATGTATTCTCCAGTGAGAATACTTAGATCTGCTCTCTGTTGTATACATAAGCAGTGATTGTGCTTGCATAATAAAGTCTTTTTTTCAGAGTATGGTGTACAAGCACCGACCACATTGCTAAGTACTTATGATATTCCCTGGAGTCTTTTCTCACTCAATTTGGTTCATGCTGTGCATTTGTCTTGACTGCTTGTGACACATCCCTTGTCCTCTTCTACTCTTTCTGCTTCCTCTATATATCATCTGTACATCATTTGAGAGAGGGAAAAATTATCTTGTCATTCAAAGTGCTGGTGTTGCTTTTCTTTCTTTCCCACTTAAATCTTTTGGGGAACTACTATTCAGCTCTATGACTATTCAAAGCAACAGTAAAAGTGACTGGGATCTCAGTGAAATTGTATTATAACAATATGCTTAGAAATAAAGCTTACCGAAGTTATGCATATTTATATAATAAAGATACAGAATCTTTTCAAATTCTATTCAAGGTACTATTTCTTACTGTGTAGAATAACTGAAAAGCTTCTGAACGACTTATCCAATCTTGCCCCACTTTATCTTGACACCAAATTCAGCACATCTAAAAGGGTGGGAAGCATTTTATGGACATCCATGAAGAAACACTACATTGCTGGTAAAAACTGGAAGAGAGATCTTGTTGGAACAGATTTAAGCCAGGTTTTAATGCTTTGGTGTGTTCTATCCTGTGCCCCAAACACAGGTTATGTTCAGGTTTTTTTACTTCACATGGCACAAAATAGTATGTTAGAACTGTAAATTTATGGCAAATACACCATGTGCTTTTATATTAAATGCCCCAAATGTAAGATATGGTATTAAGTAGGCTTTCACGAAACAAAACTGGAAAGTGGTGAAGGATGGATTCAATGTTAACCTGGGTCATATTACATGCATATGTAATGCCATAACATGGTTTCTCTGGATATGAAGTAGCATGTTTTATACATTCAGTCACTAGGTATGTAAACAGTAGTTTGTAACAAATGTTTTGGTTTGGATTCAAGACCCAGCTCCTGCCTGTCTAGCAGTTTGAAAGCATGCAAATGCGAGTAGATAAATAGGTACCATTTTGGTGGGAAGGTAACAGTGTTCCATGTGGTTCGGCATATAGTCATACTGGCTACATAATCATGGTAAATGTCTTCAGACAATGCTGGCTCCTTCAGCTAAGAAAGGAGATGTACTCTGCCCCTAGAGTTAGACACAACTGGACCTGGGAAAGCTTTACCTTCAAAGCTACTTATCCTGCTATAGGTTTGTTTGTACAGGGAAGATTACACTATTCTACCAAGCCTTTCATTGGTGTGATCTTTCAGATGCCTGGGAGCCAGTGGTGGGATTCACTTTTTTTTACTACCGGTTCTGTGGGCGTGGCTTGGTGGCATGGTGTGGCTTGGTGGGTGTGGCTTGGTGGGCATGGCAGGGGAAGGTTACTGCAAAATCCCCATTCCCTCCCCATCCCACTAACCTGCTTTCCAGCTCTGCTTTCCTGTGCAGGGCAACAAAAGAAGATCCAGCTGATCATCTGGGACTCTGATCAGCTGGGACTTGGGAGGCAGCGAACAGATGGGAGATGGGGCCAATCAGAGGTGGTATTCTGAAAATTTCTGCTACTGGTTCTCCAGAACTGGTCAGAACCTGCTGGTCTGAACCTGCCTTTGCTGGGAGCCTGTGGAAAGTGATTTCTTTGCAGCATGGGCCAGATACTGATAGCACTAAAGCAAATTGCAAGGCTTTGGGGAAGTTGTATCATTCTTTGTGGCCTTTTCCTGCTGTCTCTCTGACATGCATGGCAGCATAATGAAATGATGCATACACTGCCATAAAGACAGGATGAAATTTCTGCTGGGTTATATTGATGGCCTAATCACATCATCTGCTCTTCTGTTCTGCCATACGGCCCTGTGAGTTTCTGTGGGGATTTGTGGCATGTGGACAACACTTGACTCTCTGCATCCAACACACTAAATTTTTAAATGCTGCTTAGACCATGCATCACATTCCTTCATTAGCAGTAAATGCACCCTGCCAAAGGACCTCTTCCCTGAGCTGAACATAATGGTTTTTTATTTTCAGTGCTGAGTCTTAGAATTAACAAGCACATAAACAATTCAAATCTTCCAGTGCCTGGTTGCAAATTAAAGTTTGGATGCAAAATTCAGTGCTGGAATTTACCCCCCCCCCTCTTTCTTCACCCTACCTGATTGTGCAAGCACACACCCACTCATCTTATTATCTGATTCATTTTCCTGCAGCAAAATCTCTCGATAGCTTTCCTGTCCCATTTGGCTCTTTTGGAAGAAAATACAGGAGAATGAAAGTTTATCAGTGACTGACAGCCTCTTATGGAGCCAGGTTTCTCTTTGTCACTACCTCCATTTAAATCATATGATTAAATCTTGGGACTTGGAAAACTCTTACGTGAAATAAGTGCTATGGTTGTAAAATTACATGTTGAATACATCTGGAGATGGGATGCATGGTAATCAGTATCATTTTATAGGGGTGTTGAACTGACTCACCAAATTGAAGCAGAACTTCAAAAAACCTAGTGTGGAAAGCTCAGAGGAGCTATGCTACTTCATTTTGCCTGCTTCTTTGCCCTTTCAGCAACCTATTGCTCATCAGCAGATGCCCCTGGCCTCAAAGCAAAGCAGCTGGGAAACAGACCAGCCCTCTTGACATTTTGCAGAGGCCTATTACTTTACTTGCTCATTACTCAAAATGTAACCAGCTAGTACCTTTCCAGCCCACTTCTTCTTAAACAGCTCTGGGGGAGGAGTTGGTTGATAACACCAATGTCTTGGCTTCTCCCTAGATATAAATCTTACCTTAGCCATACATTCACTCAGTGTGAAATCTATTAATTCTCTGACTGTTCATTCACAGAATTTGAATAAAAATATTGAGCTACCTAAGTTGGAATATTATTTTTATATCTGCTCATTATGCTGCCTAGCTCCTACCTTATTAGCCCATTGTTTTGTGATGTATCCTAATTGCTTGTTTCTCCGAGAGTTGAAGGAAATGTGCATAGCTCTTCCCTTTTAATTGGTCTACTATAACACTGGAATAAATGCAACAGATAGTGATCCCTCCCTCCCTTCCTATAAGGCTGCGTATTTCAACCTAATGACTTTAGGTAGATAACAATACAGTGACAGACAAAGAAGAATATATAAAAACAAATTAAATCAAAACTCTCCCATAGCATATTATAATGCATACTGTACATACATGGCTTAACTAATGCTGTGAGTTCAGTGCCTTGGAGAAAACCAGGTCTTCACATGGGTATATATGCATATACCATATGTCATGCCTGGGCCATTTATTTTCTTTCTTATTGCTTGATATTTTAAATAATTATCCTAAGAACCCAGCTTGTGCAACTTACGATGATGATGGAACTAATAGTACTGATGCTACTTCCATTAATAGCAATAGTACTTAGACTTATATACCACTTCACAGTTCTTTATTCAAAAATTCTGTATGAATTTCCTATGCTTTTTTACTCAAATTTCAGTGCATTCCAGAGATGTGGACTCCAGGATTCCAAGCAATTCTTAATCTAGCTGGGGAATTCTGGGACTTGAGAGGCCTACCTCTAAAAGTGACCTAGATGGGCTATGATGGATAAAAATCTATTCAGTGTGGAAAACTGTGGCTTTAGATAATAATTTCTTCTTAATACACCATTTTTACTCCTGCATATTTTTTAATATAACTTTACTGATTTTCAAAACATAACCTTAAAAGTTAAAGTATGCACACATACCCACATGAAGACCTGGTTTTTTTCTCTAGGCAGTGAGCTCACAGCATTAGTTAAGCCCAGTATGTACAGTATTCATTACAATATGCTATGCAGAGATGGTATTCAGCAGGTTCTGACCAGTTCTGGAGAACCAGAAATTTTGAGTAGTTCAGAGAACTGGCAAATACCACCACTGACTGGCCCCGCCCCCATCTATTCTCTGCCTCCCGAGTCCCAGCTGATCAGCTGGGTCTTCTTTTGTTGCCCTGCACAGAAGAACGGAGCTGGAAATCAGGTTAGTGGGATGGGGAGGGAATGGGATTTTGCAGTATCCTTACCCTGCCATGCCCACCAAGCCATGCCCACAGAACTGGTAGTATTTTTTTTTGAATTTGCTATGGGAGAGTTTTGATTTAATTTGTTTTCATATATTCTGCTTTGTATGTCTGTTTCTGTTTAAAAGTTAAACAGAAAAGAAAAAAAGTGAAAAAGAAAAAGCGATCAAAAGAGAGAAAAGATAGATGTACAAAAAGGAAAAAAGGTAAGAAAAATAGAAAAAGAATAACTTCCAACTTTCTTTGGTACTGAAATGAATTACTCCAAGGTTATAGAAAACCCAAATAATTCTAATCAACCATTCCCAAAATCAACATTTTGTTTCTTTTAGGTTTTTTGTAAAAAAAAAAAAAGCAGTTTCCAAGTTGAAATAAATTTAAAGTCTGTCCTTTAATCAATGCTGCAAGTTCACGATCTGCAACAATTCTACCATCCAGCTTTACCATCCATAGATATTTGTAAGTCCTTCCACCTTTATTCATATAAAAGTCTCACTCCTGTCATCAAATATAAAAACAATTTCCATAAGATGGTTTCATTTTTTGTCCATTAAACCCCATTTTTTTTACTCATGCACACTCTTCTATAGGCATACACACACCTGCCCACAACAACTTTATATTGCAATAGGTACAAAAAAGAAAGAGAAAAAAATCTTAACCATCATCTTGGAAGCTTCCCCCAGATTTTCACAGCTGTGTGCATAGAATTCTATGCCCCTTCATTCTTTTGTGTGCAGTTTATTATATTACCCAAAGCTCTAGTTGTTCTGAATCTGTTTGTACAAATAAAATGACACTCCTAAACTCTGCACTAAAACAAATTAGATTTATTTTGAAGAGTTCAATGAACAGCCTTTTGAATGGGTTCCATAATGGGTTTTTTAATTAAATGAATATAGTCATTTCATAGAGGCAGTTCTCATTAGTGCAGCAATATTGAGATGACCATTTCCTTCTAATTGCATTGTATATTCATGTAAGTGGCTCAATTTTAGGGTTGGTTTGAACAGATTTATATGTAATCAAGCTTTGACACTTCAACTTGCACTGAAAGAGAAGGTTCATCTTTTTTTTTCCTAAGGAAGATGTCATCATGAAGGGTTGGATTAAAGACTTGATTTCTGAACCATCCTTCTGATAGGATGGAATGTTGGTTGAGCTTGGTCAGGATTGTCTATTCTAGCTCCTGATGATTCTTATAAAATCTCCACAGTAAAGGTCTTCCTTTCCTCCTTCAATCGAGTTCCTTGTACTAGAAGATTCCAGAGTTTTTATACTGGTCATATCTATTTTGGTGACTTGCCAACCAAAATTACTCAGAACAGACATACAGTACATCCCATTCTATGAGTCTCTACTATTTAATTATGATAATTTGGGGTCCCGTCGGCTGGCTAATGCCCGGTCCCCGACGAAGCCTATTCTATCGCGCCCTGACCTCTGGAACCAACTCCCCTGGGACTCCGCCTGGCCCCTGACCTCCGCGCCTTCCGCCGTGAATTGAAGACCTGGTTATTTAACCAAGCCGGGATGTGACCCTTTGGGGGGGCGGTTTTTATTATGGTTTTTATTATGTATTTATGTAATTATATTTCAATGGGGCTTGTTAGTTTAATTCTTTTTTAACTATTTATTGTTCTTGTTGTTTTAGTTGTGAGCCTCCCCGAGTCTTCGGAGATGGGGCGGCATACAAGTCTCATTAATAAATAAATAATTTCATGAGGATTCACAAAATAGGTTTTAATATAGGACTAATGTTTTGTAGTTGATTGATGTTACGTCATTGTACTGGAAGAAATCTATCAAGCTCCTCTCAGAAGCAAGTGTAAAAGACACAATGGATAAGAGAGCTTCTGGTAAGCAGATTAACTGTAGAAAAGCTAGTGTAGCTATTGTGAAAGAACCCCCACTGATGATTATATCTCAAATGCAAATCATATTTAGTGTTATGTATGCAGGTTTAAAGTCATTGGTTTAGTTTGAACTGTTCTTGTAAAATGTAAGAAATAATTGGTTTAAAAAGTGCGGGAAAACCCTGCACTCTGATTGGCTGGCAACTGCGGCTGCTGGCTATAAGTAGCAGCTGCAGCCCAGCCAAAGTGGGTTCGTTCTGAGCTGTAGTCACTAATAAACAAAGAGCTTGAAGCACTCCGCGTCTGTCTCTTCATGCAAACTTAACATTTAGAATTAAATCAAGGCTTCATTCCTGTGCTAGCTTCAAGCTACTCACTTTCACAGAGAATGGCCAGTTTTCATTCTGTTAACCCTTTTTCTGTTAAAGATGGCATGATGATTCAGTAGCTAAGATGCGGGGCTTGTAGGATGAAAAGCCTCAAAACCTGAGCACCATGGGATGGGGTAAGCTCCCGTCCTCGGCTGAGCTCCTGCCAACCTAGCAGTTCGAAAGCATGCAAATGCAATTAGATAAATTAGACCGAGTGGCTGTGGGTCCTGCTCCCTCGGTCTCCAGTTGATTATCCAACTTTCATACTGGGGGGGGAGAGAAATTACTTCCCTCAGAACGAGATCGCAACTTGGGGGTCCTTCTGGATCCACAGCTACAATTTGACCACCATCTTATGGCTGTGACCAGGGGGGCCTTTGCACAGGTTCGCCTGTTGTGCCAGTTGCGACCTTTCCTGGACCGAGGGGCTCTACACACGGTTGCTCATGCCCTTATCACCTCCCGATTGGACTACTGCAATGCGCTATACATGGGGCTGCCCTTGAAGAGCACTCGGAGACTTCAGCTGGTGCAAAATCTGGCCATGCGAGTGATTATGGGCGCACCTAGGTGCGCCCATATAACATCTATCCTCCGCGAGCTGCATTGGCTGCTGCTGGTCTTCCGGGTGCAATTCAAGGTGCTAGTGACAACTTTTAAAGCCCTTCATGGCTTAGGAGCGGGATACCTTCGAGACCGCCTACTGCTACCATATGCCTCCCAGCGCCCAGTTAGATCCCACAGGGAGGGCTTGCTCCGGATACCATCGGCCAGACAATGTCGGCTGGCGGGGCCAGGCAAGAGCCTTCTCTGTGGCAGAACCATCCCTTTGGAATACGCTCCCTGCAGAGATTAGAACCATCCCCAATCTACTTGCCTTCCGCAAAGCCGTTAAGACCTGGCCTTGTCGGAGTGCATGGAATTGAGACCTTTGTTCTTGCCCTCTTGTATGTTTGGATTGTATGAATGAGTTTTGATTTTATATTGTATAGGCTACTGTTTTTTATCTTGTTGTATACCTCAGAGTTCCCTGATGGGGGAAGAGAGGCGGGATATAAATTTAATAAATAAATAAATAGGTACCACTTCAGTGGGAAGGTAACAGTGCTCTGTGATATCATGCTGGACACCTGACCACGGAAATGTCTTCAGACAGCACTAGCTCAATGGCCTTGAAATGTACTTGAGCATTTCCCCCTATAGTTGGCAACAACTAGCAGAGTAAAATCCTCAGGGACTCCTTTTTTAAATTTTATTAATAGATTCAGGTTTTCTGGTTATTGTTTGGATTATTGAGTGTTAACTCCCATACATCCTTTGCATTAATTTCTCAAGTTTTTCAATGAGATGACATAATCACTTTTCAATTCACACGAGCTCCATTTGTCTTCACAGCATTTTATTCTTCTTGCTGGCAGTGGTAGTGGTAAACCATTTCCTATCAAGGAATTCTTGAATTATGAGAGGTATGAATGTTGTCATTTTAACACCTCAGGCTACACAAATAGTCTGATAAGGGGAGGCAAAGATGTCAAAGCATGGTTTAAAAATGTTAATTAAGTTTCAGTCCTTGCAGACAACATTCATATTCTCTGTAATGGAGTTATTCAGCTGCCTCCATTTCATATTTCATGTCATATATCATTTGGAGAACTATTCATTTCCACTCTTAAATGAAGTCTTGACCTTTCTCCACTTAGACTTTTCACATATGGTAGCGGGGAGCAGAGAGGGAAAAAATGTGTCTCATCTTATTGACCATTACGTTTTGAAGTTCATCCAGATTCCACTTTTTTTTAAAAAAAGATACAAGATATCTGTGATCTCAATGCCTTTAATTCCATGGATTTTCTTAGAATATGAATTTGTTTTGTAAATCTGTATTTTCTTATAATTGCATAAGGAAGTAAGTACATCTATTATTCTATATCTATACTATCTATTGATTGTTTCCCTTTTTAAACTGGGAGGGACAAAGGAGTCTGGGAATATAAACCACAAAAGAGCATTATTATTATAGAATAGAATAGAATTCTTCATTGGCCAAGTGTGATTGGACACACAAGGAATTTGTCTTGGTGCAAATGCTCTCAGTGTACATAAAAGAAAAGATACATTCATAAAGAGTCAAGAATCATAAGGTACAACACTTAATAATAGTCATAGGGTACAATAAGCAATCAAATCATACTAGGAAACAGTCAATATAAATCGTAAGGATACAAGCGACAAAGTTACAGCCATACAGTCAAAGGTGGGAAGGGAGGGGCAATAAGGAGTGATGAGAAGATTAATTGTAATAGTAATGCAGACTTTGTAAATAGTTGGACAGTGTTGAGGGAATTATTTGTTTAGCAGAGTGATGGCGTTCAGGTGTGCAGTGCTCTATAGTGTCGTTTTGAGGGTAGGAGTTGAAACAGTTTATGTCCAGGATGTGAGGGGTCTGTAAATATTTTCACATCCCTCGTTTTGACTCATGCAGTATACAGGTCCTCGACTGAAGGCAGGTTGGTAGTAATTGTTTTTTCTGCAGTCCTAATTATCCTCTGAAGTCTTTGTCCATCCTATTGTGTTGCAGAACCAAACCAGGCAGTTGTTGTTGTTGTTGTTATTATCATCATCATCATCATTATTATTATTGTACTATTACATTTACAGCCCATGTAAGTTTGCAGCCAAACAAAGTCAACATGGAAGCTTTGAAGAAGTTGTAAATGCCAATCATGTGACATCACTCTTAATGACTATGTTGCTTAGTGACAATTACCATCATTTAATGAGGACTACCTGAGGACTACCTATATAATTTTAACAGAACAAGTGTGAAAAATCCAGAAATTTGTACTGAATATATGGCAGAATGAAATATTTGCCAGACAACCAAATATATGTATAACATGTCAGCTATCTTTAGTGGTTCAAAATTCAGGGTTCATCCAGAGAGAGAGAGAGAGAGAGAGAGAGAGAGAGAGAGAGACAGACAGAGAGAGAGAAAGAGAGAGAGAGAGAAAGAAAGAAAGAAAGAAAGAAAGAAAGAAAGAAAGAAAGAAAGAAAGAGAAAGAAATGTATCCAGTAGTAAGATGAAGAATGAATCTGCATTTCAAGTGAATAATTCTCTGAGCTAATCCTTTGAAACTAATGGTGCTCTGTTCCCTAAGGGGTATCCTCCCAGAGGATCAGTCATAAATTAAACTTCTGGCTTTTTCCTTATGGAGCTGCATCGTCAATCAGACCACTAATTTTTAATTCAGTTGCTAAATGTAAATGTGATTTTCTTTTCTAGTGTTGTGACCAGAGTCTGAAAAAGCTCCAAATGACAAACAAACAAACAAGCAAGCATTTTGAGTTCATGGAGAAGTACTATGTTATTTTTTCCCCCTCTTCAAATAGGAAAATAAGTACCGGTAATAGAATAACAAAAGAAGACAATATCGGTAGCTCAGGACTGAACTGTGGTGTTCTTGTTGCTATCTGAGTTTCATTATTTGAACAGAACAGGAGATGATCAGAGTTGTAAGGGACCTTGGAGCAACAGACCCTATGCCACTGGAGACAAACGGCTGTCCAGTCTCTTCTTAAAAGCGTCCTGTGATGGACAATCCAAACTTTTGAACTCAAGCTGTTTCACTGTCAGGAAATTTATCTTTAGTTCACAACACCTCTCTCCTTGGTTAGTTTCCATCGATTGCTTCTGGTCTTGCCTTCTGGTGCTTTAGAAAATAAGTTGACCCCTTCTTTTTGATTCCCTGCATTTGCCTGAAGTTGTTTCATTACCCAACTAAGTAACATTGCCAGTTTTAACAATGCATGCATGTATGGCTGTGTGCACACAAAATAATAGAAGATTGTCAGTATAATATCAATAACTCGGGGCTGAACTATGACGTGCTTGTGGATTTCTAACCTTGGTTGTTTGTTTGCAGATATTTCATTACCTAACCAGACAGCACCATTAGTGGAGTAAAGCAAACCACCAAGCAACAAATAACCAATGTCATAGATCACCAATGGCTCCGGAATGATGAGAGGATGGTGATAATACTTTTGGCTAGGTAGCACAGAATATGCATCCAATTAATGAGGAACAATCCAAGTGTTAGTAGAAAAGTTTAAAGGATTGTTAAAGTTTATGAACTATAAGAGGACAAGACCACTTTTACTTTTGCTGGTGTAAATGCTTCTTAAGCATATTAAATATCTGTTTCTTTATTTTTAATGAGTTTTAAAGAAAGAAGCCATTTTTCTTTTCTTCCTGATGGATGTTTCTGCTTATTTTTAACTGTTTTAAACTGCTCTTTTAAAAGCAACAACAGATTTTTTGTTATCCCATCAAAATGGACGGCAATAAAAACGTGCTTTTATCACATATGCCAATGGACACACCCACTAAACCAATGTCTCAATCAGTTTCCTTAAAAGTGCTGTCATAAGTAAAATTTCATGAGTTTACTTATAGGAAATTAACATATTTTAGACATATTTATGTATGTAACTTTACTCCAATGCATTTTTTTCTACCAACCAGCCCTCTTTTCTTCCCACTTCTTATACAATTTCCCCTAATATACTATAAATCAGACCTGGAAATGTGATTTAGCTACATTTCCAAGCATCCCCATCGCTGTCCCTACTACTTCAGAAGGTGGTAAAGTTTTGTATTATCTGGGAAACCATAAATTTTCTCTATCCAATCTAAATGGTGTCAGGAAAGAGAAGAAAAAGATGACCATCCAGAAAGTGGATAGATTCAATTTACAGCAACAGGATGCACCTCCTGGAGAAGTTCTGCCTCTATGGTTGTTAAGAGTCAACACCAACTTGCTAGCATACCATCAACTCAAAATGCAAGTTTGTTTTTGAAATGCAGCCTTTCAAAATGTCAGGAAATGTTATCATTTTATGAATTCTTCGAAGCAAGAGAAATGAATAGTGTTCCTGTAAACCATTAGTAAATCCTAAAGTAGGTGGATCACCTATGTTTTGGGTAGAATTTCAGGATCATGGCATACTGTCTTGGGTAAATTAGATGCCTTTAGTTGTCTAATTGTAAATTTCTGTTGTGTGTGTGTGTGTGTGTGTGTGTGAGAGAGAGAGAGAGAGAGAGAGAGAGAGAACTTCATTGTATGCTTGGCCATTGTTCATACTGACTAGAATTTCTAAAACCCAGGGACATTGTATTGAATTGCACTAAACACCATTTTCCTTTAAGAAGTAAGATGTTGGATATTTGTTCAACAGAAAAACATGGCTTAATGACTGTGATTGTCTTTTTTATGTTTTAGCTCTTGGCAACTTTTGGGGGAGAGGGGGATACAGATGTTGTCTTTTATGCAAACATTGCTTTCTCCAGCAAGCTGTGCCCTGCACTCTAAAAATAGACATCTGTAGGAAGGAAAGCAAAAGAGGAAATTGTGTGCAAAGTGGTGTCTTGCTGTTTAAGCCATTTGAATAGAGAAAACAAAACTATGAAAGGAGAGTGATCCTATAGTCTTAGGAACAGAAGGCAATGGCGGGGGGTTGGCACATGGCAGCTGCAAGCGAGAAGGAACAGTGATGCCTTTTTTCCTGCAAAGCATCCTGAGGAAGTATTGGATTGAAGAACATAGAGAATCATCACTCAATGATTTTCTTCATTTCTTCAAGCATGGCCCTTCTCTCTCTTCTCTGAGTCAATCTATCTCTTCCTTTACCAAAAAATGGAGCCAAAGCTTAGGAGCTTATTATTGTCATTTGCCCATTAAAAATGGAATGGAGACCTTTTTGTGGGTCTAGCTGCCATAATTACAAAATTGGTTTGGTTTCTCCATGGGAAACATGAGTGGATGGGCCCAGTTTTTTAGATCTTGGTTGAGTTTGGGTGATTGAAAGTATAAGGAGTGGGAAAGATTGACTATCCATTTCCCCCCTGAAATTCTATAAGCAAAATCATCCTTTTTAGGGAAGACTCAAGTGAGGAAATAGGAGGTTTAAGCCTTAAGTGATGAAATAGGAGGTTTAAGAACTATGGTGGCACAGTGGTTTGAGTGAAGTATTCCAGGCTAATTTCTGCTGACTGCCAGCAGTTTCATTCTGGCTGGCTTAATGTTGAATCAGCTTTCCATCCTTCCAAGGTCAGTAAAAAGAGGACCCAGATGGTTGGGAGCAATATGCTGACATTGTAAACCACCTAGAGGGTGCTGTAAAGCACTATGTGGTGCTATAAAAGCACTAAGTGCTTTTACTTGTGCTATTGCTATTGTTTTGTGAAATCAACCCAGCCATACAAAATTGACTTTTAGAATAATCTCATTGCTTATATGGATTGTGACATACATCTAGACCCAATAAATGGTAATTCTAGTCTTCAGGAGAAAATATTCGTCCTACCAATTGTTTATCTTCCAACAGTGTCCCATTGGAGGCATTGTGAAAGGCATTTTAAAAAGACACCCCTTTAATTTGTTATAAAGATAGACACCAATTTGATTCTGATCAATTTAGTTTTACATATGTTCATTTCCATTTCCATTCTGTGATATTACCAAGCTGGATGCTGATTTTTATTTTTAGAAAAGCACAGTTCCTTTCCTATCATGTTCTTATAGGCAGATTTTTGTATACTCTTTTCCATAACCTGTAGGTTATTTATATATGATTTTCAGAGAACCGTATCTTTCCCTGCACTGAGCTAAAATAAAATTCCGAGAGTGTGCAATCCAAATAATAACCACATGGCAGAATAAAATATTCACAGGTCCACCAAGCAATCAAATAATTTTCATCAAATCAATACAGAGCAGATGTAGGATTCAGAACAACTGCTTGGCAAAAAAAAATCCCATTTGACCCTATATCACCAGC
Source organism: Naja naja (assembly GCA_009733165.1). Taxonomy (NCBI): domain Eukaryota; kingdom Metazoa; phylum Chordata; class Lepidosauria; order Squamata; family Elapidae; genus Naja; species Naja naja. The sequence continues at coordinate 10,648,984 of CM019156.1, read as the reverse complement.
ACTACCCTCTGTGGAATACAATGAGTAAGCCTCATGAGACTTGCTCCTCAAGACTTGAAAAAAAGATAATTGCTCACAGATAAATGTAGGATTAATAAGCAAGGTGTTACCAAATCAGCTTCAGTGGGTGCCTCCCATCAGGAATTCTTGATATCTTAAGGGAAAATATCCAACCAAAAACAGGTTCAATGATGAAGTCTTAATTCTCCAGCTTTCACTCATCTGAAGAACGTGTAATTTGAAGAGCATAACTTTTGAAATGTTTTACCATTTGGGAAGCTGCAGAATGAGGAATGAGTATTTTGAAGTTATTTAGATTTTTTTCCCTTCTAAAACTTAGAAATACAGAAGAGAAGAGAGAATATACAAATACACATTTCTTGCATGAAATATTCACAAATATTTAAAGTCATAGCACCCAGTTAAGTTTACTTGATCTCCAAAGAACTTCAGCAGGATCAATATTATTTAGTGTTTAGACAGCAGACCATATGAAATCCCAGGGCTGTAAGTAAAACTGAAAAAATCGAACAGTTATTTGGACAATATCAGTGACAAATTTCTGTCATATCATTTGCAAGAAAATAATGTAGATATGTCCATATCTTCAATAGAAGTCAGGCTTTCAGGCCATTATTTCCATCTTTACTGAAAGTGTTCATTGCCTCTTTAAAAGTCTAGTTAACTTTATTTTAATGGGTAAGAGCAACCAGTGAGGCCAATTTCACACCACAGTAAGTTGAAATTTTAGATAAGCTGAAGGGAATTCAGATGCAATGATTTTTTTTGAGCTCATTCCATATAATTGATTATATACCTATTGCATTTTCATGTCATTTTTGTTAATTCCCTTTGTCCTTCCAAAGAAATCCAGAGTCCACTGCAATTCAAGGCTAGTAATAAAATTTTCAGTAAGAATACTTGTAGGAGTCTGACAGTGAACAGTGAAATAAAATAAACCTACAATAGATTTAATTAGAAATAGATTTGTGAGTGCTGCTAAAATGGCTATACTGTGAACCCAGTTAAGATTAATGAATATAGATTCATCTTTTGCCAGTTAAAAATTCACACATTAATTGCATGTGAAAGATGCATGATTATCTATCTATCTATCTATCTATCCTGTTGTGATCCCCAAAATTCTGGGTTTATATATTCTGAAGGTTTCATGAAAAGGGGAGAATTGTGTAAAGCAAATTTAAGTTGGCAAAATTTATATTAAAAAGTACATAAGGAAAATTGCATTTAAAATGATATTCAGCAAGTGTAGTAGATTAAATTATGAAGTGTGGAAAAATTTGCATGCAAATCTCCATATGTTAGAGAAAGTTGTCTCTGAGAGAGGGCATTGATATTTAATTCATTTTAAAGAATCCATAACTGCACTCAAAGACTGAAACTTTGCCCTACAGTTGTAAATCACAGATGGTAAAAGGTTTAATTCATGTATCTCCATGTTTATTCTTTCCAACCCAAAGGGGGAAATATATTATGTAAAAGAGGTCAGCTCTCTGTCCACGATCAGGATGTTTTTCTGAAAACCAAACAAAAAAGGAGCAAACAAAAAAGGGCCTTGGTGGCTCAGGCTGTTAAATGCCTGCACTTAAGTTCCAGCTGCCTACAATTACTGTAGGCTCGAATCCCACCAGGCTCAAGGTTGACTCAGCCTTCCATCCTCTCAGGGTAGGTAAATTGAGGACCCAAGATTGTTGGGGGCAATAAGCTGATTTTGTAAAAATGCCGCTTAGTAATAAGCAGGCATATACAATAGAATGAAGGCTATTGCTGAGCACACTGGGTTGTATCCCAAAATTGTAAGCCGCCCTAAGTCTTCGGAGAAGGGCGGCATATAAATGTAATTTTTTAAAAAATTATCACTGAGTGGGGTAGAGATCAAATTTATGTCTGGATTGGAGTTGGATCTGCAGAGAAAAATACCCCCAATATATCCTTATGGAGACGCTTTCTAAAGCCCCCTCCAGAGCAAAGTCCATATAACCCACCCCATGTTTCCCAATACACACACACATATCAAACATCACAAATATAGCAACAAAGGGGAAGTAGACACAAGCCTGTTACTTCGCTGCAGAGGAGAAAATTCCAGCAGCAGGCACTGTATGCTTTCCTTACCATGTTAAGTTACTTATTCAACTTTGAAGTGGTATCTATTCTTGATGCAGTTTTCTATCTCTGGCTTCAGAATTATTGACTGGATTTACATTCTATCTTTATTTTGTACAATTCAAAGAGATGCTTCTTATTTTCCCTTGTGAGGTGGGCAGGGATGGGCTGAGAATGACTGACACAAGTCACACAGCTGGTTTTCATTCCTAAGAGGGGACTAGACATCAGACTGAGGATTTCTTGTCCAGCACCTCAGTCACTCCACCAGTTAAATGTTCCTACCTCTCTTCTGCTCCTAAGGCCCATCCACCAATGGTTAGTCCTAAATAAATAGATGGATGGATAGATAGATAGATGAGGGAGGGAGGGAGGGAGAGAGAGAGAGGGAGGAGGGAGGGAGGGAGAGAGAGAGAGATGCTGTAGATTTGTTAGCATATTCAGATTTCATCAGCAGGGCACTCAATTATTGAAAAGTATTTAACAGTTCATTATTGGTTGTCTTTGATATTTGTGCTGGTCAGCTGTCTCAGTGTAATTGCTTTCACACTTCCAATGGATCCCTTCCTTATAGACAGTGGACGGTGGCTTGGAAGATTGCTGACCATTTATTCTTAGCCTTAGTTTTCCTAGAAGTGAAATAAACTGTGGTGTTTGGTTTCCCTTCAGGTTTCAAACTTTAAATGCTTTGAATATAACACCACTGGGCAGTATGGGGCTTCAGGATTTATTGACAGTTCTCTAGGGAACAGGGCTCTAGGGCTAGGGCCTTCTCTGTGGGAGCACCTGCCCTTTGGAATCAGCTCCCCATGGATCTCCGTTTGGCCCCTGACCTCCGCTCCTTCCGCCGGGACCTGAAGACTTGGTTGTTTCAACGGGCTGGCCTGGAATGACCCGGGGGGGGGGGTTGGGTTTTATTTTTAACTGTATTCGGCTTGTTTATTTGTTTAATTCTTTTTATTGTAAATTTTTCTCTGTTTTATTGCGCCCTGAGTCCTTAGGGAGTAGGGCGGCATACAAGTCGAATAAATAATAATAATAATAATAATAATAATAATAATAATAATAATAATAACAAATTTTCTGAGGTTTTGTTGGCAACCGTGGCTGACATCTACATAGTCAAGGTGATGTCCTATACAGACCATGGACAATTCAGGTGCAGATCACCTTACTTCTGAAGATACCAATCACAGTTGCTGATGAAACTACCCAACTGATACCAGCCATGAAAGCTTACAAAATAACACTACTCTCTCCTGTAAAACATCACAGAAAATTTTTGAAGGGAAATGTTTCATGAATCTCATTAAGTAAAAAGGAAGTCCTTCAGCATGGAAAATGAAGAACTGTAGTGGCATCATACAACATTTGATGGCCAGGGAGCAACCAAAGTAGTCAGTAATGTGTTTTGTGATTGTTGTGATTGAGTCCTTATCAGGAAATTGTTTCTGTACCAGTATCTGAAGTCTTTCCCACTTCTTACATCAGAGGTCCTCAGGATGACATCATAATTATTGGATTGCTATAGGGGACAGAAGGGGGTCATGTTTCACAGTTGCAAGGTAGGAAGGCTTACTAAGGAAAGTACAAGAAATCTGCATTGAATTTTCTAATGCTAAATATGATCATTTGCCAAAACACACTTTGCCCCAGTGAAGATGGCAGATGTCCAAAGAACTCAGAGGACATAAAAAGTGTTCACCGGGTTGGGAGGCGTGTCAACTAAAAAGATACTCCTTTGGTCTTTTTAGCTGCCAGGAAAAGGGAGTGGGGGGAAATAAGGCATTCCTTAAATGCCTAGATAATCACCCTGGCAGCCCAAAGTTGTCAGAGCGTAAGAAGCTTATTGAAGAGCATGATGGATGACTCTTGGAGATGGACGTGTCCCTTTGGAGAAGTCACATCCAGGGGATGCGGGGAAGACCAGGGTCAAGGGAGAAATGTATGATGTAATTTAGTATCAGCTGCAACCAACTAGTCGCCAACATGGCCACTTCTAATAAATCAATTTTCTTTTCTCTGAGATTGGGCTAGAGACTTTTGATTTAAATGAGGGTGGATTTATTGGAGCCCTGACAGGGGGTTTATAAAAGATTAGCATGTACTTATAAAAGTTTAACAAAAACAATATACATTAAGGAAGGTTGCATTTAAATAACCATGATACTGTGGGTGATCTCTCTCTTTCCCTCTCTCCCTCGCCCTCTCTCAAGAAAAGTTCTACTAAGATATTTATTGTTCTTAAGTTGAAAAAAAAATCCATTTCAGAAAGGTGCAACAATTTCTTGGCTTTATAACTTTTGCTGAGAAACTGATGGAAAACAATTCCATGTGGCACTGTGTATGATTTGCATTGATCCCACAGTAGTTTTACTTGCCTGCACATCCATAAGTTCATCAATGTAATAGTAGGCATTTGATTAAAGGTTGGAATGGATGAAGTTGCCAACCATTAAACTACTGTTAACATAATCTTCTGCAAACCTGTTTTTATTATATACTATGTCTAGATGAGTATAATTCACCAGCTATGAACTGTTGTCTGGCACTGCTTGACTATCTGACTCATTTTTTTATAGTTCTAGTAGGCAGACAAACCAGGAAATCTATCACATAACTCTTGTTTCTCCAAATGATCTGCTGTGCATGGCTGGTGAATTCCATGGCTTATGATTTTTATCACAAGCTGTAAACTAGTACTCTCTCACACTCATTGCAACCTTAACAGGCATTCACAAAGCTATGGGGAAAAATGGAAGGCACTAGATATTTTAGCCTGGAAAAAAGATGACCTTGGGGAAACATAATAACTGTCCAGCTATCCAAAGGTCTTGTTATAGTGTAGATGGGGCAGAAATATTTGGAGTTGTTCCAGAAGACAAGAAAAGGTTTAAAATAGAAGGTAGATTTTGGCTGGGTATCGGGAAAAATAATTTTAAAGGTAACTTCCACTTAGCAATGGAATGCATTCCCAAAGAAATGGACTGCATCCTTTACTGAAAATATTTAAACAGAGGTTAGATAGCCATGTAGAGGATTCCTGCACCAGGCCAGGGCTGGACCAGATGATCTCCAAGATTCCTTCCAACCCTTAAATGTTTTAATGTTAAGATCATGATACAGTCTGTTGCACTAAGCTAAGTCTGTCTGGTTCACTGCCAATACACAGCATTCCATTTTGACTTCTATTTAAGCAGCATAAGGAAAAGTATAAACACTGAAGACTATTTATTTAATTCAGTTTTGGAAATCATCATCAATATTTTGTTGAACTCTAAGCTTCTGTTTTCATAAATTTTATCAAAATTTTAAAAGGAAAGATTAAAAATTAAAAAAACTCATAGAGAAAAGAAAAGAAGAAAATCAGGAAGTCCAAACTGCAATATATATAGAACATATCTCTTTTTTCTATAATCTACTTTTTTTTCTAATCACCAAACCATAACTCATAAGTTCATTTGTTTCTATTTCACCCAAAGTCTATAAAGGGTATCAAGCCATCCATAAGCAATAATAATGTCCTTTCTCTAATTAAAGAGGTCAATCCGGCCCTCTTAGCAATTTCTATCCTCTTCATCATCCATTTTTTTTCATTGTGGGTAATGTCAAATCATTCCACCTTTGTGCATTTATTCTCAGCAATAGTCATGTAGAAAAACAAAGTCTCGTTATTATTTTCCAACAGCTTATCAATCAGTCTCAAAAGAAAAGCCTATGGTTTCAGTTATATATTAATCTTTAAAATCTTCTGAAATAGTGTATGCATTTGATTCCAAAACTTTCTGGACTTCTTTTATATATCCATCAAGCATGATAGATTGTCACTTTTTCTTGTTGATATTTTCTACTCTTAATGTCTTAAAAATTCAGCTCATTGTAGCTTAATAACCAAGCCCAATTGATTGAATTCTGAGTTTTTAGAAACATAATGCATTCTGATTGATGTTCAGCATTCTTTCATTGTGAATCATTCCCAGAATGTATTTGGAGGGTTTATTCATTTGCATACCTCTTCCTGTTTTAAATGTTTGCAAAAGGTCCTTTTTATGCGAATTATGAGGTATTTCCCCTTTCCAGTTTTTTTTTAAAAAACCTATCATAATGAATGTTTTAATTATTGCAAATGTGTGCATTTTTTTATTTTTTTCATTTTGGCAATCAGAATCATGTCATTCTCCCATTCCCTGATCTTAATCATTCACATGCAATTATATACTTCTACTAGTGAGCAATACAACTTAATGGGCCATCTCAAAAAGAACTCATTCTCTCCTCCCCCCCCCATAAGTAATACTTATAATGCATCAAACAGAGTGGTATTACTCAAGCTTACTTAATTGAAGTCATAATTTTATTTTTATGGTGAACAATTTGAAATGTTACTTTTTTTACTCCTATCTCTTTAGGGAGTTGTAGAAAATGCCATTGATGTTAGCAAACATTTATTTTCATTTTATTTTCTTTCATCTGTAAGAAGATGGGATCTACACCAAGTAAACTAGTCAATGCTAAGCTTATAGAGAAGTTGAGTTAATATTGCCATAAGACTTCACTTACCTTCTGACAAGTTTTAAGAAAATTTTATTCTGTGATTATTTGCAAAGAGGATACATTTAAAACTAAAGCCTTCCTTTGAGTTTTGATTTAGTTTGATCATCTAAATGTCTCACTAATCATTGGACATGTTGAAGTAGTGAACAGAAAATCTCATTTGATTGTATCAAGATAAAACCAATAGAATTTGCTCTTAGTCACTTCTTCTGGATGTAAGAATCATCATATTGCTATCAGTGAGAGCTGGTTTGACATATAACGGTAAATAGCATGAGTCATGAACTAGATTCGCATCTGCCATTAACCTACTAGCCTAGAAGGGTGACAAAGATGATTATAGAACTGGAGACTAAAACATTTGAAGAATGGTTTCAGGAATAGGGTTGGTCTAGTGTAGTGAAAAGAAGGACTAGGGAAGACATGACAGCTGTGTTTCAATATTTGGGGGGCTGCCACAAAGAAGAGGAGTCAACCTATTTTCCAGAAAGCAAGACAAGAAACAGGGGATGGAAAATAATCAAAGAAAGGACCAACCTAGAACTAAGGAGAAATTTCCTGATAGTGAGAACAATCAATCAACCAACTTGCCTTCAGAATTTGGAGGCTTTTAAGAAACTGGACAGCCACTTGCCTTAGAACGGTATAGGGTTTCCTGCTTGAGCAGGAAGTAGTACTAGAAGACTTCCAAGGTTCCTTCCAACTCTGTTACTCTATGTTCTAAGACAGTATGTAATGGATACTTAGAAAGATCTAGATTCAAAGGCCTTCTTATGCCATCTAATACAAGGGTTGCATCCCACATGATCTTCATTTTTGAAAAAGCATACCAAAATTTAAATATGTAACCTTCTAATTCTAAAACCTCAACTTTTTAATTTTGCTGCTGGAGAGTAGGTGGTAAACAAGGAAAATAGGATCAGAAGAATAAAAGGTTAATCCTGCATGGAACAGCATGAAAGTTCCTTAACTGCAGTTGCTTTCCTGAACTCCCCCAAATTAAGAAGTAACTGAGTTATCCATTTTGAATAAATGAAGAGGCTTCTGTAAATTCCCCTCTTGTATGCTACCCAAAGTAATAGTTGACAAATATTTATTATCTGAAAATTTATTATTAGATTTATGATCAGATAAAGCATTCTCTTTAAATATCTTCTTCAAAGTACTAATTTCTAAAGTAGATTTAGGCACCAAGGTAACAACACTTGAATATTTTGAATATTTCAGCATATTTTCTGCTTACAATGCTGGTGTCCCTTTTTGTATTATTTTGCCTATCTGAGGACCAAAATTAATTTATGATTTAAATATCCATCATATTATTACATTTTCTGGTTCAGAGTGACATCAAGTCAGAATTGTTTTCCATCAAAATATTTTTAGTCTTTTAAAATCTGGGTTTCATCGTCGACTGCTTTTTCATGCAGATAGTCTACATTTGATTCACTAGTAGTCTTATGCACACATAAAATTTCTCTGTCTTAAGTTTAATGCTGTTTTACGTGATCACATTTCCAAATCAGTTAACACAGTGTTGTTATTTTTAAGCAACATATAACAAGTATAAATAGAGAATTTCAAGGTGTTTCAAAATTACCACTTTATCATGTTTGACTCAGCTAAGCATTATAGGTGATGTGGAGAGCTAATTTCACATGATGCCCTCAGTTTTGAAACTTTCACAGCTAGATTTGTGACTTATTCTGAGAGGGTTTTGACAGCCAATTAGTAGTATTCACATTTTAGACAGCATAAAAGCATAAAGCATAAAAGCATTAAGCATAAAGCCAGCTAGATGACCTAGGGCCAATCCATTTCTCTTAACCCTGGGTAGGACACAATGCCAAAGTACTTCTGAAATCTTGCCAAGCCAACTGTGAAGATTTGTCCAGGCAGTCTCTGAAAATCAGGCACCATTTAATTGGAGGGAGGGGAAATCGTTTAAGTACACATGAACTGATGGCGATTGTGGGAAAAAAATCAGTTCTTAAATGACTGGAATTGATTAAATCAAGTAGATGTATAGGGATATCAAGAGAGAATAGCACATGAGTGGCATGGTAGCCTAGAGATGAAGATGCTTGCCTCCCATTCAGAAGGTTGAGAGTTCAATCCTAGGCAGCAACAAATGTTTTATCAGGGCTCAAAGAGAAAATATCTGCTGTGAACTCCATGTAGACATCAGGAAGGGCATCCAGCCAGTAAATGCTCAGCTCCATTCAGCCACCCTGATTCCACCTTGATAAAAGAAAAAAAAATCAAGAGACAATAGCATACATACTCCCTAGATAAACCATCTCAAGCTACTATATGTAATGGAGCTCTTGTGTCTGTTTTGCTTCAGAAACCAAAAGGGAGGAATAAAATAAACAGGGAGAAAATAAAACAATAAAACAGGGAGAAAAACATTTCCTATAAATCAAAAGGAGGTGGCAATTTGGGAATGCCATACATCAGGGGTGGCGAACAAGTTTGACACAAAGAGTCACAATTTTAAACTGTGAGAGTCAGAGAGCCACACCACCCTCGCTGGCCTGCAGTTGTTTCCGGGATGGGAGACGGATGACGAGCCGGGGGACTACGCGCTCGGAAATCTCTCCTCAGAGATCCCTCCTCAGAAGCAGCATAACAAAATCCAAACTTGGCAAAGAGCCACAGTATACAAAATAATATAATATAATAATAATATAATAATAATATAAGAGGCAAGAGTGCATTCATTTTGGTCGGAAGCTGCATGCGGCTCGAGAGCCGCGTGTTCGCCACCCCTGCCATACATCAAAAGGAAAAAAAACCAAACTCTTATATCTCAATATAGCAACTTGAATCAATTCCACTCATTTACATTTATGAACTGATATTTCCCATGATATACAGATGTGCTCCAACAATTTGGGATGAAAATAAATTTGATCAAACTCAAACACTTATCAGTTGGATCCAAGCAATACATGGTAATTTGCCATGTTTGTATATGGGTGTGTTTTACTAGTGAACTGCAGGATAAAGTAGAGAAAAGTATGCATCTGCAGTGTTTTCCCACTTCAGGTTTACAAGTTCAGCTTTAGCTATGGCTTCTCTTGCCTTCCCCTAGAATTGACTGTCTCCTCCTTGTCCCAGATTTAATTAAAACAATAATCAGAAGCCAGATTTTACTTCTTGCTTGTACCACCACCTCTTTGAGCTCTTTAAAGCAAAACTCATTTGTTTTTTTTTTTTTTTTTTAACAAAAATGAATCACCAGCAACAGAAGGATTTCCTCACCTGTTATTCGTGGCAGTGAGTATGTCAATATAAAACATAGCTGCTAAAAAAATCCAAAAACCTGAACAAACTGTTCAGGCAGTGTAGTGAATATGAAGAGTTTTCAGCTAGGTTATAAATGTTTTCAATAAAGATTTTTAAACCTAGAGAACTTAAAAATGTCTTTATTGAGGAACACATTTACCGTATTTCCATAATTAAGAGAATTTTCTTTGTTTACTGGCCTTTTCTTTACACATACCTGCTCCCTGCCTTTTAATGATTCCTGAAGGGGCTCTTCAGTATGTTTTTCTGCTTTTTAAAGTTCAGTCAATTATCTAATCAATTCACTTAATAAATTTCAATGTATGTTGAAATCAGAACCCTGATTCTGTCTCTCTGCTCCCAATTTAGTTCTTAGTTAAAGTAGGAATTATTGTAATTTGTTTTTTTGAAGCTATGATTTAGATTCAGTTTCCTTCTTATATTCCTGAGATCTGATTGGCATTTTAGCATTTAGAAAATTGAAAGGAAAAAAGAAGCATTGCCAGTTGAATACAGGACATATTAGGAAAAATAACTTAGAGATATCAGACCAACTGCCAGTTGAACCAATGAGATTTCTCATTGTCAATTTCAATGCAGATGGTGTTCTAAGTTTCAGCTTTATGGAAACAGTTTTCAGGGTGTAAAACAGATCAAAGAGGCTCAGATTAGAAGAATGAAAACTGTTATTTACCAGCTGTTTATAATGGTTACATATATTTCTGGATAAATTTGATGCATTAACCTGGTTCTAAGCCAGGGGTGTCAAACTTAATTTCATTGAGGGACGCATCAAGATTGTGTTTGACCCATGGGGGGGCATGGCCAGCTCAACACCACTTGTGTTGGGGGCACTTATCATAGCCCAAGTGCTCTGCCAGTGAAAAATGGCTCCCGAGCTCCGTTTCCAGCTGTGATGGCCTCCTACAACCCTCTGCCAGCTAAAATGAAGTTCACAAGGATGCACACAGCCCTCCTGAGCTCCATTTTCACTGGCAGTGTCAACACGGGCCAGTCCTTTACTGTTTCCAGGGTGGCCCAGTGGGCCAGATCTAAGCACTCCATGGGCCAGATCTGAGTATGACACCCCTGTTGTAAGCCAAGGCGTTCTATGGTCTAAAAACAAATATCTGGATTGGACAAAACAAAACAAAATATCCCCTGCATCTCCATCTATTTAGATGTTACTGAACTTAAAAATATCTCAATATAATTCTCTGGATGATTTTTATCTGACTTTCAATATATACATTTTTGCAAATATGCAACCAGGGCACAAGCAAAAGCAAGCAAACTGCCAGGCACAAGGAAATAGTACCACTTCAACATCCTATTGAATCTCCTTTAAATAATGATTGTCTCTGGAATAATTTCCATCAAATTGTATATAGTTCCTTGTATGGAATCTTGATAACAATGAAATTATAGCTCCATTTCCAGGTTGTACAGGAGCTGTACTCCAAGTAAGTGAAACAGGGAAGAGAAGAAACAGGGGAAGAAAGTTAAGACATCCTCATAAAATAACAAATTATAATATTACTTTCCCAGCCCTTGAAAGTTGGTGAATTGTTCTCTCATTCCAGTGAAAATAAGGGCTGCAAGAGAGAGAGGAATTAAGGAAAATTTGGAAAGAAAATTCAAAGCTCCAACAGAAGCGATTTGAGAAATTTCACCCAATCTTAATAACTTATCAGCTTATGAATACAAGGTTAAAAGTATTTATTTATTTATTTATTTATTTATTTATTTATTTATTTATTTATTTATTTATTTATTTATTTATTTATTTATTTGTGTGATGAATAAAGAAGAATGAAAAAAGTTGTTTTCATATCCAAGAATTAGCCTCTGGCTATGGCTCTGATAGGCATCCTGAGCAGACCCTGCTAGTATTTATCATTCTCTATTCAAAATTGCACATTAAGAAAAGTATGTTTTGGAAAGATGTGTTGTACAAGAATTGCATACAGTATATATATATTTTTCAAAATACAGAAATTATGTGGATGTTGCATAAAATACGGAATGAAAGTTGCATGGATGGATACCTGGTTATAAAATGCATGAATTGTTCTCTCATTCCAGTGAAAATAAGGGCTGTAAGAGAGAGAGGAATTAAGGAAAATTTGGAAAGAAAATTCAAAGCTCCAACAGCGATTTGAGAAATTTCACCCAATCTTCATGACTTATCAGTTTATGAATACAAGGTAAAAAGTATAAGTTAAGACATCCTCATAAAATAACAAATTATAATATTACTTTCCCAGCCCTTGAAAGTTGGTGAATTGTTCTCTCATTCCAGTGAAAATAAGGGCTGTAAGAGAGAGAGGAATTAAGGAAAATTTGGAAAGAAAATTCAAAGCTCCAACAGAAGCGATTTGAGAAATTTCACCCAATCTTCATGACTTATCAGTTTATGAATACAAGGTTAAAAGTATTTATTATTTATTTATTTATTTATTTATTTATTTATTTATTTATTTATTTATTTATTTGTGTGATGAATAAAGAAGAATGAAAAAAAGTTGTTTTCATATCCAAGAATTAGCTCATCTGAATAGCAATTTGGAAGTAATTTGCAACAAATTTCTGTGAGAATGAAATGGCATGATCTTCCAAAATTAACTCTGGCTATGGCTCTGATAGGCATCCTTGAGCAGACCCTGCTAGTATTTATCATTCTCTATTCAAAATTGCACATTAAGAAAAGTATGTTTTGGAAAGATGTGTTGTACAAGAATTGCATACAGTATATATATATTTTTCAAAATACAGAAATTATGTGGATGTTGCATAAAATACGGGAATGAAAGTTGCATGGATGGATACCTGGTTATAAAATGCACCTCAATTCTATTGGGAAATGTTGCATCCACAACTATCTATATTAGGAAAGCTGCATGTAATAAATGCAAATTTTAACTCTTTAACATAAAGCAAAGTTGAATTAATAAATAATTAAATTAGTATTTAATGAACATTAATATGAATGAATGATTATTAAATTGTGAATTAGAATTTGCAATGCTGGATTTGACTGGATTTAGCCTGATTCATTTATTCGTATATCCATAAAATAAATTTTCTGTTTTATAATATCTACTGAACTGCACATAAACATATATGAACATATGAATATATGAATAGGCCTACCTATCATATATCAAAATACATGCTAGTGCTATGTATGTTTTCAAGTCAGTACAACAATGAAGAAACTTTTTTTAAAAAAATTAAGAATCATCAAGTAGCAGATTATTTGGGGATTACTGCCATAAAATTATAGGACTCATGCTGATATAAGGGTATCTGGTGATTATGTCCTTTTCTTTCTCCCTCCTCTGTAATGATTAAGCACTAGAAAAACAGTAAACTCTATCAGATACTACTGTAATCAAAACCAATCTCGAAAGTCATCATCAAATCTTTACACTAATATGGATTTCTATACTTGAATAAGGCAGAGGAAGGAGGAAAGATAAAAGGATTAGAAAGCTGATTTAAGTCTTCTAAATTATAGCTACTTGTTAAATAGCTCTTAAAACAAACACATCAACAAAAGTCATCTTAGAATGTTTGCTATATATTGCCCCTTTAAAGTGTAACACTTTAAGTATAATAAAGTATAATACTTTAAAGTATAAAAGATGAGAAAATAAATTCTGCACAGGAATCCTGCTTCAAGTAGCTTGCTGGAATTTAGTTCAAATGCGTTCTATGTATTCGGATATACAGGTAGTCCTTGACTTAAAACAGTTTGTTCAAAGTTACAATGGCACTGAAGAAAAAAGTGACTAATGACTGTTTTTCACAAATGACCATTGCAGGATCCCCATGGTCATATGATCAAAATTTGGATTTTTGGCAACTGGCTCATAGTTATTGTATTTATGATGGTTGCAGTGTCCTGGGTTTATGTGATCTCCTTTTGCAACCTTCTGACTGCAAAAGTGTTTGATGTCACTCTACCATGCCATACCAGTCATTCTGAGTTGAAACCTCTGGACGTCTTCAGGGGCAGAGAACCCATGTAATAACCTAGATATGACACTCATAGGAATGGATCACTATGCTCAAATCTCTGCAGTAAATCCTCATTTCAATTATTATTAATTTATTAGAGGGAAAGGAGAAAATGTGAGTCATTTAGAGAGTGACAATTTGCCTAGTAGGCTGGCAAGTGGCTGTGATGCTTCATGCATTTGTGTGCCAAAATAATCTTCAATTTCTTAAACTTTTTTTTGCCCTTTAAAAAGCCTACCAGTGTTTTGACAATCAGCCAGTAGAAAATAGATATTATGGAAAAGGATTTAAGATATATGGGGAGTGGGGAATGGAGAAGGTTATTCTCCAGATTTTGTTTCTTCCATCAGATTAATATATCATACAGGCACTGAGATACCACAGTATCTACATATACATCTCTGCACTAATTTGAACACAGGTTCAAATAATTTATTCTAACAAATTCAAGAAGAAGTCTGCAGAGCAAAGCATTTCATTCACAATTCTGTTCCTACTGCTGGCCATTTTAAGCTTATCCATTTTTTAAAAAGGCAAAACACTTTTTTTCAAGTTGAGCTCAGTTTTTGGTGAGTGCAGGAATATGAAAATGTCTCCTCCTTGGTAGCAACACAAAACTGTTTTTTATTAATCATTGCTCAATTATCCTTCTTCCGATTATTAAATAAAAAACAACAACATCACATGCTGGCCTGTGATTGGTAAATAAAAAATAGCTGAACATAATTCAAATCTGTGATACAAAAAAAAGAGGAGTCCCTGCAGATTGTACTCCGCTAGTCATTGCTGAGTATAGACGGTGGTGCTCTATAAAATAATTTATTGTTTTATTTGATTAGTGTGTTTAGAGTGTTTAGTGCAAATAGTGTGTTTACTGATTAGTTTAAAAGATCAGGATTCGTGTAATTTAATTGACTAGTAAAATTAATGATTTAGTGAATTTAATTAAATAGTGTGATTAGCGATTAGTCTAATTAATTGATCAAGCTGATTGTCACTTAGCAAAATTATTTGAGTAGAGAGATTATTGTAATTGATCAATTGGTGTGATATTGGCTATATTGATTACCCAAAATTGTTTCATTAAGCAATCTAATCAATGTAATATCGCAACAAACCTACCATGCCAAGTCAAAAATCCAATACCAAACCACTACCTAAAGAGAAAGAAATCCCCACCAATGAACCACAAGACTCCTGCACATGCCTTATAAGCCATGAAACTCTAAAGGATAATGGAGATTCCTTCAAATGTTCTCTATGTGACAGCTACGCTCATCATGGCTGCTTGAGATTAACCAAGCAAGTAATTCAATATCTAGAATCCAACCATGCGTTTCCATATTTCTGCCAACAATGCAGACCCAAACTGAACAAATATATTGCCCTGTTTGAAAGAGTTGATACCATAGAAACACGAATAACATCCCTTGACACCATAGTAGCATCCCTGGACTCTTTAATAATGAAAAAAAAGACACAACACAAAAACCTGAACATCCAATAGCTACAAACCACATCTCTACCCAACAACCACAATCCAATCCACAAAAAATCATAAATCCAACAAATAATGATATCCCAATCCTCATCACAGAAGCTGTCGAGTGCAAATGGAAATGTCCAAACGCCATCTTATTTGATCTAGAAGACATCAATGAAAATGATGACATCACAATTGTCCGCAACATCATGAGTGACTATCAAGCATCAACCATCTCCCCTGATGAAATACTTGATGTTTCCCGAATTGGCCCAGAGATCAAAAACAAAGACGGCTCAGGGGCCTCACGCTTCTGCAGGGTCATTTGCAAAAATGAATCAAGCAAACATAAATTCATTTATACTATAAATTCACTTGCCAAAAACAACATCAACCATAAGAACCTCCATTCTCACCCTGACTTAACCACATAGCAATGTGCCTGCTCCCGTGTACTCTGCACAGAACTCAAAAAAATGTCTAGACAATGGAGAGAAGGACCTGTACATTGACTACCATGCTGACTGTATCAAAAGTAAGTCACACAACCCACAACTCAGCATCCAACCCTACTTCAACCAATCCACCATCACCCAAGACTAGGCATGCACATCCCCAACTACCTCAATTCCAACCACAGCTGGCCTTAAATGCAAGCTACTCAATGCAAGAAGCCTTGTGAATAAAATACCTGAATTTCTCCTCTTATTAAATACGGCTACATTTGACATCATATTTGTCTGTGAAATATGCCTCAATGCATCCCTCCCTGACTCCATTACCACAGTAAGGGACTATCATGTTTACCAATCAGATCGTGAAATTCGTAGAGGAGGTGGTGTTGCTATCTTCTATAAAAAGTCCTTACATCTAAAGAACATCCAAGTTACCCAGGAGCTTGCTCTTCCTGAGACTATCGTCTGTGAACTGTCCTTAAATATCACATTTCGATTCTTACTACATTACAGAGCCCCTGATTATGATATCGAACATGTAAACAAGCTAAATTCACTACTAACATGGGCAACATCCTGCCCACACGCTTTTATCTTTCTTGGTGACTTCAATCTACCTCATATTAACTGGACCCTAAATGAATGTAATACTGAACCCATACATGCAACCTTCTACAATGCTGTAACAAATCTAGGACTGGAACAACTAGTAACCAACAATACTAGACTTAACAACTGCCTCGATCTCATCTTCTGCAATAGTTTGAATTCAATTTATGGAATACAAATTAAAGAACCTTTTCCAACAGTAACCACAACATGATTGACTTTTGTCTCAACATACATCCACACAAAATCATCACAACAATGATATCCCCAATTATAACTTCAAAAAAGACAACTATGATCTTATAGACAATGATCTCTCATCACTTGATTGGCAGTCTCTATTCACTGGATGCAATACTGTTGAAGATTATTACAATATATTTTTTCTTGAAGTCAAAAGAGTCATCAAACTATATGTACCAATAACAACTCCCAAAACAAAACAAAACAAAAAAACAGATTACACATAATAATAAGGAAACTTCAATCCAAAAAAAGATCACTTTGGTGGAAAAACAAATCTGGTCACATTGCCAACTTCAAAAGCCGATACAAAAATTTATGCCACCAGATAAAGACTGAATGCACCAATTATCTCATTAAACAAGAGGAAACCCTTCTACGCACCAATTCCACCCGCACTTTCTACAATTTTGTAAAGAACAAATTAAAAGACTCAAGGTCCATCCCACCCCTGAAAGGACCTAATGGTAAAGACTGTAATGACGACACCATCAAAGCCAACCTCTTTAACACATTCTTTGGCTCAGTATTTGTAAACACCAATGGATCATGCCCAGTATTTCCTAGTCGAACTACAGACAACTACAATGGTCATATATATTGATTTTACAGAAGACAATGTTGAAAAAGCACTACGCAACCTAAAACCATCTCTATCTACTGGTTGGGATGGAATATGTGCCTACTTCTTTAAAAAGCTATCCACTGCCATAGCCAAACCTCTAAGCATAATCTTTGAAAAATCTTTTAGGACCAGCTCCTTGCCAAACCTATGGCCACAAGCCACGGTCATCCCCATCTTCAAAAAGGGAAATCCCAGCCTAGTTGAAAATTACAGACCAATCTCTTTATGCTGCATCACCTGTAAAGTCATAGAATCAATTATTAACCAATCCATTTTCCTCTACTTAGAGACAAACAACCTACTCTCAAATAAACAATTTGGTTTCAGAAAAAAACTATCCTGTAATCTGCAACTCTTACACTGCAAAAACATATGGACTACACAAATCGATCAGGGCAAAGCAATAGACGCAATCTACATTGACTTCTGTAAAGACTTCAATTCAGTGGTACACGACAAACTACTACTAAAACTAATATCTTATTGCATTTCTGGACAACTGCACAACTGGATAGAATCATTTCTGTCAAACAGACAACAAATGGTCAAAATTGGGAGTGTCCTATCAAATTCTGTACCTGTCAACAGTGGTGTCCCCCAAGGCAGTGTTCTAGGACCAACTCTCTTCATACTCTACATAAATGATCTCTGTGATCATATTAAGAGCAAAATATTATTAAGTCCAAATAAACCTAAACCTATTCAACTATTCAACACCACAGACAATACTGCTACCCTTCAAAAAGACCTCGACTATGTATCAGAATGGTCAAACAAATGGCAACTTCAAATTTCAACAAATAAATGCTCTGTCTTACATATTGGCAAAAAAAATCAGAAAATAAAATACAAGCTGAATAGTCAAGACCTTGTTGATGATCCAAACTCTGTCAAGGACCTTGGAATACTCATCTCAAATGATCTAAGTGCTAGAGCCCACTGTAACTACATAGCCAAAAAGGCATTAAGAGTTGTTAACCTTATCCTACGTAGCTTTTTCTCTGGTAATATCACACTACTAACTAGGGCATACAAAACATTTGCTAGACCAATACTCGAGTGCAGCTTATCAGTCTGGAACCCATATCACATATCTGATATTAACACAGTTGAGAAAGTCCAGAAATATTTCACAAGAAGAGTTCTACACTCCTCCACTCTTTCAGAATACCTTATGCCACTAGACTTGAAATTCTAGACCTAGAAAACTTAGAACTACACCACCTTCAGTCCGATCTAAGTATAGTATATAAAATCATACATTGCAATGTCCTACTGGTCAATGAATACTTCAGCTTCAACCATAACAATACAAGAGCACACAATAGATACAAACTCAAGGTTAACCGTACCAATCTTGATTGCAGGAAATACAACTTCAGCAACAGAGTGGTCAATGTCTGGAATACTCTACCTGACTCTGTAGTTTCTTCCCCAAACCCCAAAAACTTTAACCTTAGACTTTCTACTATTGACCTCAGCCCTTTCCTAAGGTCTGTAGAGGGCGTGCATAAGTGCACCAACGTGCCTACTATCCCTGTCCTATTGTTTCTTTTATTGTTTCTTTTATTGTTTCTTTTATTTTTCTTACATGTATTCATTTCATGTATTCATAACTATGTTTACCCTTATACTTATTATCTTGTAAGCGATTGACAAATCAAATCAAATAAATAAATAAATAAATAAATAATTCAAGGCCATTGAGCCAGTACTGCCTGGAGACATTTCCATGGTCAAGCGGCCAGTATGAACTCATGGTGCACTGTTACTTTCCTAGTGTAGTGGTATCTATTTATCTACCTGCATTTGTATACTTTTGCATTGCTAGGCTGGCAGAAACAGGGGTAAGGATCGGAACTCACCCCGACATGTGGAGCTTGGGTCTCGAACCTGGGCTGGCAGCTTTCCAGCCAACAAGACAAGTGTCTTAACCACTGAACTACTGCACTGCCAAATTTATATCCAGCATATAATACATTCCAAATAATTCATCAAAGTGAGATATTCAACGTTTGATTTTATAAATCTAGCAGAATTTCTCTGATAGATATTCTACATGCATATTTGATCCATTATATATTTTGGCATGGCAAAGATTGAACTATTTTATATTATTTCTTTACTTTACCATTTTCCTTGTAAATCCCCTGTATTACTGTTTATTCTTCTATTACTTTTATATTACTTTTTCTTGAATTTGCTATATTTCACAAATAAAAATAACAAGTACATATTCAATTAATGTTGAAGTTGAGCGTATTACTCAGATTTAATATAGGGTAGTTAGTTGACATGCACTAATTATACTTTATTAAATCTGAGTACTTCATAGAGATTGGGATGAGTTTAATGTAATGTTGATTCATATTAACATGGTTGCAGTGTAAAATAAAATTACTTTTATATGTTTTGCTAGGTGCATTGTATCTTCAATCCTAAATCTTGCCAAACCCACAGCTTGAAATATCTTGAGCAGTGGTGGGATTCAAATTTTTTACTACCAGTTCTGAGGGCATGGCTTGGTGGGCATGGCGGGGGAAGGATACAGAGGTGGTATTTGCTGGTTCTCCGAACTACTCAAAATTTCCATTACCGGTTCTCCAGAACTTGTCAGAACCTGCTGAATACCACCTCTGATCTTGAGGCAAGCTTAATGGGTGTAGAGTATAGGCAGTTTGTCTCTACTAATTTGGATGTCAACAATACCTGCCCTGCTTAATAAAATTGGGTGAGTGACCAACATTCTCTTCTAAAATAGTGAAGAGTAGAAATCCATGCTGCAGCCTGCTCATCAGAATCCCAGTTATTTCCTTTCAGATGACTCTTTTAGAAAAGAGTAGTGGCAGCTCTGTCAAGCACAAACAACTAGGTTCACACATGAAAGGTTCAATTTATTGTTTCATTGCTCAAACCTATTCACAGAATAACAATTTGCTTCTAGGTAAAACTAAATAAGGTTTTAATGGCATTCAAGGAGGGGTTGGATTTGTTCTCTTGTGACTATGTAAAGATCCTAAAGTAATTCCCTGCTTCACTCCTCTCCCTGCCTCTGCCAGTCTTTCCAAATAACTGTTAACAAGAAGTAAATTAAGACTATTAATAGATAATAGTATTAATTTTCAGGAATATAATAGATGAAATGAAGTTGTTAGTAGTTAAATATGCTTAACTTGGATTCAATAGCACCCCTCCCCCAAAATACCTGAATTTTCCCCTGAATTTCTCTTTCTTTTTCTCTCTTAATTGCCAAGACCATCTTATAGTTACTGTCAACATTCTTGGCTGAACTGAATAATTTACCCTTTTAAACTGACAGCAGCTGTCATTATAAAAATTTCAGGGGCCACGTTTGACAGGATCCACACAATGGGGAAACTTAAAACTTTTAACCGGCTTCGCAACATCCCAGACTTCTCCTGAATCTCTTGTCAGTCTCTGCATTATCTCATCTTTGCCTTGTAAAAAGTTGGCAGATTAAAAGATTATATCTGACAGATCTGAAGTGGTGTTGATGACATTCCCTGACAATCATATCAGTAGGAGAGAAGGAAACCACGGGGATAAGAAAAGAAAGTATAATGAAAAACCATCTTTGAAAATTTGTTCAGCAATTTACAAATTAAAAAAAAAAGCTTGGTCCTTCCAGATAACCATTTATAACACAATAGAGTTTTGCTAGGTGAAAATTGGAGATGGTTAATATGTCAGGTCCATTAGTCCCCACACAGAAAAGAAGAAAATACTTTCTTCCCCTCCCCACTTTGGGCACCTTGGAATTATATTTCCAAAGTTAATATTCTTCATTGACTATTCTTAGTGGTGAGGATTTAGTATGCAAAATGTTAGTGGTCAATGCAAGACAATGCTAAGAATTTGTCAAGGCTGTTAACGTAAACAGAGAACAGTAGAAAATGAACAAGCATCATTATATGTTCTGCAGATACCACAGTAGAGTTATTGTACATCACTTTCTGCTTTCTTTCTCCTCATGTGACAAGCACCACTTATCATGTTGTTTACAAACTTAAAGGAATCTCCTTCTTGCTAGAAAAGTGTGAAAACAGATGAAAAGTTAGAACTGAAGAAAAAAAGTTGGCATAAATGAACAGCTGCAATCCTAATCATTGGCATCAATACACTGAATTCTAAAATGTATATTCATACATGTTCTAAGTGGAGTCAGAAAATAATCACAATCAGCTCAAGAACCAACTAAGTATGTACTTCCCAAATTGATGTATGAATTAGCAGCTAGATATTACTTGGTTTATCTTTCATCTGAAGGGCAGAAGGTTGCTGCAAATATCTGTCTTTTAGCATCAGGTTAAGACCCAGCTTTATAACCTCACTTATGCAGTGTTCACAAATCTAATAATGACTGTATCACTAAACGTAATCACACTGCAAGAGAAGCAGTTAATTATTGTGATTTTTTAAGCATTATTTTTTATTTCATTTCACCATCTCATTTGTTTTATAGATTCTCTAACAATTCCATTTTTCCTTACAAAATGCATGATATATATATATATATATATATATATATATATATATATAAGTAACAGACACAGGTCTTGGTGTATTGTCTTGTCCCTAGATTAAAAGGGAAAAACAGCCACGATCACACACTTCTCCCAGGAGAACGAAGCTGAAGATACCAGCCTGAAGATGACGGATGAGATTTTCGAACGTTGCCAAGGTATTCTCAATCTTACACGGGACAAGACCTGAATACACCAAGACCTATATATATATATATATGTATACACACACACACACTGTATACAAGAAAAACAAATGTGCTATAAATTTATTTGTTACTAAAATTAATGTACTTTTCATTTTTAAAAAATAAAACAGCTCAAAAATGCTTATGTTAAAAGTAATCACATTATGCAATAAACCCAAAGCAGACCATTTTTGATCCATGAACATTTTACTTCAATAAGTAACTTCATCTCATTTAAAAATAAGAAATAAATAAGGGGGGTTAGTAGTAGCTTCCATTGTCATTTCCTCCAGGGCAGTGTGATAGCACCAATTATAATTCTTAGAATTCTTAGAAGATTAAAAAAAGATGTTTATATAAAAAAGGGCTACAAAAAGGCTGCCCAAGTTTGCCGTCAATGTAATAAGACACAAACATATAAAACCATATTAAAAACAACAAAGCCAAGACAATTATTAGAGATCTTTTGCAAATGCAAGCAATGAAAAAATGTCTCAGCAAACTGATAGGTTTTGAAGTTACAGTGAAATAGTTCAGCTGTGGATCTACTCCATGAATGCAGTGAGGATTCCACATGGTTGGCATGACAACTGGAAAATATTCAAGGATGTGTTCAAAGAGTGCTAATATTTTGGGAGGTCATTGTAAATTAGAAGAGAATGCATAGATATACAAAAGTTGGCATCGAAATAAAACTAAAGTATTTGCAAAAAAAAAAGTTGGTAAATAAGAAAACTTAGAGACAGCTATTCATAGTTTTGAGCTTACAGATAGATATCAGTTTTCTTTTTACAGAGTTTTACTTCCACCCCCAAAAAGCATGGGAATAGATCCAGCATATAATACAATCTGAATTATGGTTGCTAGGTGCACCTTTTCTTTGTTTTTGCACAGTCTTAATTTTATAGATGGCCAGCATTTGAATAGTGCTGTAGACGAATGTATGACAAAAGGATTTGTGCCCAATAATCTGTCTTTGTATTGATAGAATTACACACAAAACTAATAACAGTAATGGGGAAAATACTGTAGAGATGATGATGATGGTGATGATGATGACGACGACAATGATGATGGATCAATCCATCATCTACTGGGTCAATCTTTACTCTTAGTAATGTCTTGGTTCCCTGATCCCAGGCCAACATCTTAATTACTGTGCCATATTGTGACTATTAAAACAATTCCAAAGATCTGAATATCCTACCTTAAAGCAAAGGCAGTAGGGATCAACTTCAATTTCAAAGGAAGTACACTCCAATTTGAAAATAAAGAAGAAAACAGGCTCTAGTGTGTCCCGTTTTTCCAGATGGGGACATCTCCTGAATGGTCTCTTTGGACTGGTTTGTAATCTGCTGGTCAGATCTCCAGAGAAATGTTGTCCAGAGAAGACTACTTAACTCAGTTCTATTTTTCTGTGTTTTATATGTATGCATGCAGCTGAAAAAGCTTCCAAAAGCAAAATTGTTAACATCATGCATGAGTCTGGATTACTTCATAAAACACACATCTGGCTCCTCATTAATGTTGCCAAGATCAATGGAAGTGTCTATGGAGATTCTCAATCATCCAGGTCATGGTTGTCCCAAAGGTGCTTTTTCCAAAAGACAACTAGATTTTTTTTTGTTTTTTGTTTTTCCCTTTGAAAATGTTTTTCATCAGTGGTGGAATGCTGATGGTTTGGACCGGTTAGAGCGAACTGGTAGTTCTGACAATCAGCTGGCCCCGCCCACCTGCACCCACCCTATCCTGTCCTTTATTTCCTGCTTTGTAGCTCATCTCAGTCATGCGGCACAGATGATTCCCCCCCCTTGCTGTTCTACATACCATTGCTGACTTGAAAGGTAAGCAGCTGAGCTTCTAAAAGCTCCATTTTCAGCAAAGCACATGCTCACCGAACTGGTTGTTAAACCGGCAGCAGTTCTAACTGAAGTGGTTTTACAGCTTGCTTCAAGTTGGGTGACCTCTAGAAGTAAAAGCAGAGGTGGTCTTCAGCAGGTTCTGACCAGTTCTGGAGAACCGGTAGCGGAAATTTTGAGTAGTTCAGAGAACCAGCAAACACCATCTCTGACTGGAGATTTTACAGTATCCTTCCCGTGCCACACCCACCAAGCCACACCCACAGAACCAGTAGTAAAAAAAATTGAGTCCTGCCACTGAGTAAAAGACTTTATTCTCAAAGTCTTTCCTTAGCCCTGCTACATGGAATTTTATGAACTGGAAACTTCTCAAAGGTTTATTTGTTTTTGGCTTATCAAGATGTGCTAATTCACTCATTATGTATGAACAAGGCAACAGTTATTAAAAAAACAGGGCTGCTAAAAGATTTCTACATGTCCATATTGTGTGATTTTTGCTCATCCAACTTTCTCCTGTTAACCAGATGAAGGTTCTTTTGTTAAGGAAACAATTGAATTCTTTCCCCTGTTTGGCCTATTATATCTTGAATTCTACTCCACACTTTTGTGCTTACCATTCACGTTTCAATTTATTGAAGATTTATTTTAACAACCTACTAAGCCAATTACATTTTATAAGTGTTAAAAGTGTGAAATGCAAGTGAGTTTTGTCCAACTTTTGTTTCTGCTGCCTTTTTACTGGTAAAGATCAACATTAAATTCCAATACCCACTTTGTTTTCCATAATCCTTGGCCTAGCTAGCAGCTTCCTTTGGGACCTTAGGACAACTTCCTCTGTGACCTTTGGTAAAACTATCAATCTGTGTACATTCTCATTCTCTGACATTGCCTGCAAACGGGAAGCAGGGAATAAATATCTTACTCTAGGAAGTGAGCAGTAGAATGAATACTGCTTGATAATTTAATGCTTGAAAAGCAATTTGAAGGCCTGTTGAAATAAACAAGGCAATATATACCTCTCCTCTTGCTATCAATCAAGTAATGCAGCAGTAAGGTTTGCTCTCAGTGGACTAAGAGTCATGAGTCACCTAAAGACTTACAGCATACTACTCGAACGCAGGACTGCTAATGTGATGAATCACTGATGCTACCGAAACAAACACCTGCCTCTTCATTGGCACAATTCTAGGAAAGATTATTGCTAAGTGCTGAAACAATGCTGAATCTTTGGATTTAGAAGATCTCTACTTGAGCCAATGGTACATCTAGTCTTTGTATAGAATATCAAGAAAAAGGGTCACTTCAAACCTGAAATCACCCCCTTCCAGTTCACAAAATTCCATGTAACAGGTTTAAGAAAACTGTGGGATATCACATATTTCACTGAAGAAGCAGTTCTTTTGCTCAAGAAACAAGTAGAACAATTTCTTAGTATTAGCAACTTGTGGGCAACCTGTAGATAGATGATATAAAGATAGATAGATTAGATAGATAGGTAGGTAGGTAGGTAGATAGATAGATTATCTACCTATCTATCTATCTACTTATTCATCTATGTATCTATTATCTATCTATCATCTATCTCCTGGTATTGTCCTTGGCATTTATGAGTAAAGGTGAGAAAATAAATAATTCCTACCCATGACACAGATAAGGCAATTATTTTATTAGGTATTATGAAACATTATCTGTGTCTATAGTAGATAGTTCAAGACTACAGGGAATAACAATCTTTTTGGCTGAGCTTAATGGGGCTAGCATACTTATATAAAGTATGCTAATGACATTTATTCATGGGAATTATTTTTTTATATTACTGAATGGCAGAGATGTACAACATGAGTTTGTGAAAGTCACAAAAAATAGATGCAGTCTTCAGAACCTCTACAAAGTTTGTTACTAAATGTAATTTTTAATTTAAAGTTTCATTCAAATTTAATTCATCTCTTACCAACTGCACAGGTATGCATGAAAAAAGCTATGATAGAGAGACAACTGAAGTTTTACCTTTTTTCATCAATAATATTATTTGAGTGTTGGTTATATATTGTTAATACAATAATGGATAATAGAAACCTGGAAGGATAAATACAGTAAATATTAATTAGAATATGCTGCAATTAGAGGAGGCTCATTTCTATTCAGAATAGATTGGAAAAGAACAGAAAAGCTCTGACTTAAGGGAATTACATCTATAAGGATATAGAATAAAAATATTGAGGAATTTTATTTTTATATACATCTGTCATAACTTTATAACCATCTGATTCTCCAGGAGAGATGAAGTAAAACAAGAGATTTGATTTAACAGTTAGAAAGGGATCTAATTAAGGAGAGTTTTAGCTCTTTTTTTCTCTTAAGTAAAACTTCATTGAAATAAAATAATAAAAATATATTATTTGAAGTTACAGTAATATTTAAATGTAAAGGCACATTTCTTTGTGATGGCAAAGTCTATTAACAGAAGCAATTTCAAGAACATTAATTGGATTCTAAAAGAAATGTGAAGAATTGAAAATCATGCATGGGTTTTGATAGGTTCTATTACAGTTCGCATGTGACCTTGATACTTCAGTTATGGTTGATGATGCAACTCATTAAAATTACACACCATTTCTGTAATACTAGAAAATATATATTCAGAAGCACAGCCTTCCAAAACTGGTGGGCTTGGTGCAGAATTACTAGATTTCACCCGGTTTGGAAGACTGTGCTTCTGAATAGGTCTCTATTTTCTAGAATTACAGAGATGATTAGAGATCCATTCCTGAGAACTATTAGTTCAGTTGAAGAAACATTTGCAGCATATAATTGTCAAATTGGCACTGTATCTCCTTTTGCTAGTCTTTGAACAGCCTCCCCTCTCGCTCCCCACCCCAAAAAAACCCCCTACAGGAACACAAGAAACCATTTTTTAATTTAATCAGCTTCAAAAACAGCTAGTAAGTATCATGAATTACAAGCAGGAGAAGTCATATAAAGAAAGAGAATGGTATCCTGGCTTACAGTAGCATTGCTGGATTCTGGGGAATTGAGAAGCAGACAAATCAAGAAAACACACACACACACCTATATGCAAACACGTAGACAGAAATTCTGACCTTAAAAATTGAGCCAGAAACTGGAGGGCAATTACTAAAAAGCTTTATCATGCTGATTTATTATCATTATTTGACCTTGATTTGCCATATAGCCTTTCCCAATTCATTTTGCAATAACCTCCCAATTAATTAGCTTCTTTCTGTTTGCATGGATGCAATAACATCATCTAGAACATAGCTTTGGCTCCTGATGTTGAAACAGCTTGTTATTTTCATGTAATATTGAAGCATGCCTTGGAAGCATTGAGCAAACAATGATGGATATATTAAAAATGAAGATGGATCCATAAAAATGAATTTCTTCTTATATTGTTCTTCAAGCTAGCACCTTGTAACTTTTACTTGCATGATAAGTTTTTTAAAATCTTTGGAATTTTCAATGGCATGGTGCAGTTTTAAGTATATGCCTTCCCTCCAGGCATAATGATATGCTGCAACCCATATGCACACCGGCAGAGTCAGAAAATGAAAAAGACATTTTGATGCAATTGCATTGTGATTGCATTTAGATTCCTGTTTGCACTGTAATTCAATTTGCAAATGTGCTTGAAGCAATGTGTCAGTAATCGGCATTGTAATGTGAACTGAAAATTGCATGTATTTCAAGCAAATTTTGATATTAAGCATATTGATTTCTTTTGCTGCTATTGAATAAATATCAAAGTCAGGTAAACTCAAGATCCAAATCTAAAGAAATCAAGGTGAACAGAATTGGATAATGAGCCTAGAGTATTTTCTCTCTCTCTTTTTTAAATTCTTACTCTTTGTAACTGTAATGATTGTTGGCTATTTACAGTTCTTGGATCTAAACTTTTTAATAATGTCATAGTCTGCACCAAATAGATATTATAGCTCATCATGGTATTAAGGATGCAGATTCCTTTGCTTCGTTTGTTTATCTTGATGAAAAATTGAAAAGAAAAACTTAACAGTGAATAAAAGTAGCTTCAACTCTCCTGTGCTGATGGAAGGTGATGGGAATTCTACTACTGTGTACAGTATAGTACTTACTGAATGATATCTGCTTGGACAAGAGTGATTTAATCAGTTTTAGGATGAAGTTCACTATCCTTGTTAAATTACATGTTCATACACTTCCAGTAGGTGAGTTCTATGGAACAGAGAGCCATCCAGAGTCATCTTATAGGGGGAATGAGCAGCATAAAAGGAATCAATTAATAAATGAAGATAAAATAAAGGCAACTATTGGAAAACTACTGCATTTATGGAATGCACTACCTATCCTTCATTAACTTATCAAAATATTGTACTGTATCCCCACACTGGTTTACCCAGGACAGTGGTTAGGGTTAGGGTAATTTTGCCAGACAAAGGATTGTCTTTGTGACTTGGATGGTGAGGAAGTTTAATGAGTTTTTATGTTCTCGAGTGAGATCACAAAATGTAAGAAGCATGAATTTACAGCAGGGTTTAACATTGTGGACCTTCAAAATAGAATGTAGTACTGTTCTTCAGCTGACTTTACTACTTGTTCCACATGTAAACCCAGACATCATTTGTTAGGAAAGAAAGTTGCTGCTTCTTTGTGTGAGGTTTCAGTGACAGAAGTTCCAGTACCTACGAGACAACACAGCTATTGAAGCTTTATTGAAGTGGGGGTTGGGGGCTGGTGGGGGCCCAGAGTGCGGGGTGGGGACTGCGATTTCCAGGGTGGTTGGGATTGGCAGGAGACAACGAGGCATAGGGCCATATCATGTGTTGGGAGTGCACCCCTGCTATCTTCGAGCGGTGGCGTGCTCCAACCCTATGGCCTCCTCCCAATTACCTGGGGACTGGGGAACGGGGACCCCTGGGCTCAGATTGGTGTATTTTAATGCCAGGTCCATGGCTAATAAATCCTCCCTCCTCCGTGAGGTGATTGAGGAGGAGGCTGCGGACCTGGCCTGCATCACCGAGACCTGGCTGGAGCCAGAGGGAGGAGTCCCTCTGGTTGATTTATGCCCCCCAGGTTTTCGGGTTTTGCACCGGTCATGGGCCCAGGGTAGGGGTGGTGGGGTGGCTGTTGTTATTCGGGAGACCCTGACTCCAAGGGAGGTCACTGTTCCTGAGATAGGGGGGAATGAAACCCTTCTCCTGAGGTGGGGGCCTGGTGGTCGGGTGGATCTGCTGCTGACATACCTCTCCCCCAGCTGTGTGGCAGCAACCCTGCCTGGGTTTCTCGATGTCCTCTTGGGAGTGGCAGTGGAATTCCCAGGGCTTATGGTCCTGGGTGATTTCAATCTGCCTTCCCTGGGGGGCGTCGGGTTTGGCCCAGGAATTCATGGCCTCCATGGGGGCCATGGGGCTGACCCAGTTGATTCAAGGCCCAACTCATGAGGGGGGAAACACCCTCAACCTAGTTTTTGTCTCGGAACAGTGGCGTAGTGATCGAGGGGAGGCCAGTTCTATGGCACTACCTGTTCCATGGTCTGATCACTATCTCTTGCGGCTGGTCTTCCAACAAGCTGCCCCTCACTGCTGGGATGAGGAGCCACTTAGATGGTTCCGCCCCAGATGCCTGATGGACCCTGAGAGGTTCCATGCAGAGCTGGGGTTTTTTCCCACTTCCCTTGCCCACAACTCTGCCGAGAACCTGGTAGCCGCTTGGCAACAGGCTGCTGCGGGTGCCCTCGATAGAGTTGTCCCCATGCGTCCCCTCACACGCCATGGCTCCCGGGTGGCTCCCTGGTATACCGAGGAGCTCCGGGAGATGAAGTGCCATTGGAGGTGCTTAGAGAGCAGGTGGAGGTCCATCCGCTCCCAATCCAATTGAGCCCAGCTAAGAGCCCATATTAGGACTTACCTGGTAGCTATGAGATCGGCGAGAAGATCTTATCTCTCCACCCTCATAGCGTCCGCAGATAACCACCCACTGCCCTGTTCAGGGTCACCCGCTCTCTCCTACATCCAGGGGAGGCGGTGGACCCGCTGCGGGAAAGAGCTGAGGAATTTGGTCAATATCTGTCGGATAAGATCGCGCAGATTCGGGGTGGGTTGTGCTCTAATTTGCAGTGGTCTGATGATCGGGGTGCAAACAGTCTGGCCAATGTGATCTGGGCTGAGTTCGATCCTGTCTCCGAGGATGAAGTGGACAGGATTATGCGGTGTCTGAGTTCCACCACATGTTTCTTGGACCCGTGCCCCTCCTGGTTGGTTTATGCCTCCAGGGAGGTCACCTGCGGTTGGCTCCGGGCAGTGGTCAACGCTTCTTTAAGGGAGAGTGTTTTTCCCTCCGCCTTGAAGGAGGCGGTGGTGAGGCCCCTCCTGAAGAAGCCTGCCCTGGACCCGACCATGTTAGATAACTTCTGTCCAGTCTCCAACCTTCGTTTTTTGGCGAAGGTTGTTGAGAGTGTGGTGGCTCGGCAATTTCCACTTTTCCTGGATGAAGCGGACTACCTGGTTCTGTACCAATCGGGCTTCCGACCCGGTTTCAGCATGGAGACGGCATTGGTTGCACTGATGGATGATCTCTGGAGGGCACGGGACAGGGGTTTTTCCTCTGTCCTCGTTATATTAGACTTCTCAGCGGCTTTCGATACCATCGACCATGGTATCCTTTTGCGGCGCCTCGAGGGGTTGGGAGTGGGGGGCACTGTTCTGCAGTGGTTCTCCTTCTACCTCGCGGGGCGTTCGCAATCGGTGTTGGCAGGAGGGCAGAGGTCGCCCCGAGGGCTCTCACTTGTGGGGTTCCCCAGGGGTTGGTCCTCTCCCCCCTCTTGTTTAATATCTACATGAAACCGCTGGGTGAGATCCTTCGTGGTTTTAGGGTGAGGTATCACCAGTATGCTGATGATACCCAGTTATACATCTCCATCCCAAACCAGGTCAGTGATGCCCTCTCCGTGATGACCCGTTGTCTGGTTGTGGTACGGATCTGGATGGATGGAAACATGCTTCGGCTCAACCCAGCCAAGACTGAGTGGCTATACATACCGACATCTCGGTCCAGTCTGGAATGTCCATCGTTGGCCATAGGGGGAGAGGTGTTGCCCCCTGTGGATAGGGCGTGGAACCTGGGGGTCCTCCTGGATGCCCGGCTCCGGTTGGAGGAACAGGTGGGGGCCGTGGCCAGGGGGGCCTTTGCCCAGGTCCGGCTGGTTCGCCAGCTTCGCCCGTTTCTGGACCAAGATGCCCTGCGTACAGTCACTCATGCCCTTGTCACCTCTCGACTTGACTACTGCAACGCTCTCTATCTAGGACTGCCCTTGCATACCATCCGGAGACTGCAGCCAGTACAGAATGCAGCCGCGCGGGTGGTGATGGGAGTTTCCTGATTCTCCCATATTACCCCCCCTCCTGCGCGACCTGCATTGGCTGCCGGTTGCACTCCGGGTGAGATTCAAGGTTCTAGTTTTAACATTCAAAGTCCTACACAACATGGGTCCAGAATATTTAAGGGAGCGACTCCTGCTGATATCGGGTGCCAACCGCCCTGTACGAGCACACAGGCAGGGACTTCTCGGGGTCACGTCGGCAAGCCGGTGTCGGCTGGCGGTCCCCCGGGGACGAGCCTACTCTGTGGCGGTTCCTCCCTGTGGAACCAGCTACCCCTGGGGCTCCGTCTGGCCCCTGACCTCTGCACCTTCCACCATGATCTGAAGACATGGTTATTTGACTAAGCCGGCCTGTGATGGCCTTCTCGGGGGGGGTATGGCTTTTAAATTAATTTTAATAATGGACAAATATTGGGCTTGTTTTGGTTTAATTCTTTTTTAATTATTTATTGTGATGTATGATTTTAGTTGTGAGCCGCCCCAAGTCTTTGGAGATGGGGTGGCATACAAGTCCAATAAATAAATAAATAAATAAATAAATAAATAAATAAATAAATAAATAAATAAGAATAGAATAGAATAGAATAGAATAGAATACTTCATTGGCCAAGTGTGATTGGACACACAAGGAATTTGTCTTGGTGCAAATGCTCTCAGTATACATAAAAGAAAAAATACATTCGTCAAGAGTTGAGAATCATCAGGTACAACACTTAATAATAGTCATAAGGTACAATAAGCAATCAAATCATACTAGGAAACAGTCAATATAAATCGTAAGGATACAAGCGACAAAGTTACAGTCCTACAATCACAAGTGGGAGGGGATAGGTAATAAGGAGTGATGGCAAGATTAACAGTAATAGTAGTGCAGACTTTGTAATAGTTGAACAATGTTGAGGGAATTATTTGTTTAGCAGAGTGATGGCTTTCAGGAAAAAACTGTTCTTGTGTCTAGCTGTTCTGGTGTGCAGTGCTCTATAGCGTCGTTTTGAGGGAAGGAGTTGAAACAGTTTATGTCTGGGATGTGAGGGGTCTGTAAATATTTTCACAGTCCTCTTTTTGACTCGTGCGGTATACAGGTCCTCGATTGTAGGCAGGTTGGTAGTAATTGTTTTTTCTGCAGTCCTAATTATCCTCTGAAGTCTGTGTCTGCCCTGTTGGGTTGCAGAACCAAACCAGACAGTTAAAGAGGTGCAGATGATAGACTCAATGATTCCTCTGTAGAACTGTATCAGCAGCTCCTTGGGCAGTTTGAGCTTGCTGACATTCTTTGTTGTGCTAAAGGAATTAATTCACTATAAAGGAATTGCTTTGGAATTTGGAGAATATTTCATCAGCTTCCTCACAAAATTTCCAACTTATTGAAGATACTCTACCACAAGCATCCATGTATCAAAAGACAAACTGTCATTATGAACCTTCAGTCTCCCCCCCCCCTTTTTTTAAACACAGATGACATACATTTTCAGATAATGCTTTCATTTGTTGACTGTCAAATGTGAAGAATCCCAACCACATGTTAAGCTCCAGTTAAGCTTATTTATTGTTCACGCCTGTACACAGGAATATAGTCAAATACCCAAATGACATCAGGAATTCAGGAAGGGTTGGACTGCTTGTGGAAATATAATGATTCCAGGCTTTCCTCTCTTGATTCCATCCTCATGGTCTGCCTCTCCTTCTCCTCCTTGACACTGTCAGAACCGATAGAGGATTCCTGAAAGCCGAGATAATCCTCAATGCTATGAATTTCAGTATATCATATTCATACATACTTTTATTTATTTATTTTTTTAAAAAAATATTGTGTGCTGTAAACTTGGGCTCCAGCTGAAGGACAAACCTGGATTCCTGAGCTAAATTTTCCCTTCTTTCATTAAACAATAAGATAATATATGATTTGACTTTATAGAATCAGCCAATTTTTAAATGGTCAGGTTCAAAATCACAGGTTAAATAGAGTTAATATTCATGTCTAAAGTTATGTACTAAGAAGAAATCAATCTCCTCTCTGTAATAAAATTAGCCTGATCCCTACCCCCATTTTTCATAGCTGAACCTTATGTTATCTAAGTTTTATGACCTAATTTTTTTGTAGTATAAACTGGCATAACATGCTGGAATGTATTTTAAAAAAAAAAATCAGTATAAAAAAGTCCTCCTTAATGCTGAATAACTTGCTCAGGCTTTAATCCATATGGGCATTGTGAAATGCTTCCGAATGACAAGTAATTACTTATCAGCTGTAATACATGCCAGCGAGATCATAGAAAGATGTCTGCAGCTCACCTTCCATAGTTCAGTTAAATGAATCACAGGAGGGAAAAAGAATTAAAGACTGATAGTTTGAGATAGCTTCACTCTGTAGCCATTTCCCTCTTCTGCAATCATTAATTTTCTTTAGGTACATCTGATTCTATTTTACAGATAGTCCTTGACATATCACCATTCATTTAAGAATGGTTTGAAGTTACGCTTATTAGACTAATACAACATTTTCATATAAGTGTTCTTCCTATAAATTATTCCTTCTATTCTTGGGCCTTCCAGATGTGCTGGGATGACAGCTTCATGAATTCCCAGCCAGCATGAGCCAATTCACCTGGTTGGCTTCCAGAATTTGGCATGTGTAAGTTCCCTTCTTTGACAATAATGCAATATTTCAAAATTATTGAATTACTGTCAATGACCAAGAATAAAAATTAAATGAGTTGTATGTATGGAAAATAGCAGTGATGTGATTCTGTTTAAGGCAACTGGAAAGATACATAAGGTTTAAAAGGCAGCCATTTCAGTTTATTTCA
Organism: Naja naja; assembly: GCA_009733165.1. NCBI lineage: Eukaryota > Metazoa > Chordata > Lepidosauria > Squamata > Elapidae > Naja > Naja naja. The sequence continues at coordinate 10,614,804 of CM019156.1, read as the reverse complement.
GGGGCAAAGTAGCTTAAGTGTTTTTAAGTGTTTTAAGGGTGATTTTGGATCCATCAAGCATCTCATGTTCCATTTCTTATGTTAATACCACTGAAAACCTACATGTTCATTGAACTATCTAATGGCAATCAATATACATTTTCAGCAGTTAAATGTTGCTTTTATCAGTGGGGACAAAATGCAGTCTGAATCAAAAGGGTAATTAATTTTCTCGACAAGCTTTCAAAGTACTTAATTGAGATTTTAGGTATCATATATAGGACTTGACAATTTACATTTGCTTTGGTTATTCCCCACTCTACCTCTGACCTTTCGCCCCTGGAGGTGAAGAAATTTTCTTTTCTCTTCTTTTTTCTTTCTTTCTTTCACTGCAAAAGACCAAATAAACTGAACACATTCCTAAATGGCATGATTAACATGTATAAATTGCCATGACTGATTGAATGAATGAGTGTATTTAGCTATACACACACTCATATTCATTATACACACACCAAGTGCTTTATTTGCTTAAAGATAGATATGCTATGTTTCATAAGTACCTGTTTGTGATTTTTCAGTGGGTATGTGGATATATGGTTGTTAATTATATTTCCATATTTATTTAAATAGCTACCCATCTCACATACTGTAGGTGACTTCAGGTGGCTTACAAGAAAATAAATAGTAGAAAACAAATACACCATAGCAGCCAAGCTTCAAAAATAATAATCAAAGTTGATTGATCCCCTTCCTCCCCTCCCCCCTCCCCCCCACTCACAGAAACACATAAATGAACTGTCTATAACAGATTGTTAACAAAATCTGAAAAATGCTTAGCAAATTCAATTAAAGCCCAAGAATTGTCCAAATATCAACATAGTAATGTAGTTTCAAGCAAAGTTCTGTTTATGTGTGTGCATATATGTAAACTAAATGTGAGGTCAAATAATTCTTTTTTTCAGCCAGAAAGATAATAAAGTTTCCCCACAAATATCCAAAAATCACATAACCATAAACCATTCATCCTCACTCCTTTATTAATTGCCTTTGCAGACCTGGAAAAAACAGCCACCAGACTGAGAAATATAAGCAACCTGCAAAAAAACCCTTCATCATTAACTTAGTTTCCAATCTGGATTACATAAATGAAAAGCCTAATTACATCCCTTCCCCCTGTGTTAAGCCAATGAATACACAAGCCCATCCACAAATTCCCTGTGTAAAGTGGACAATTAAAAGTCTCCCCCAAAGCCCTTTTGAGGTTAGGGTTTCACTGGGTAAACCTTTCTCACTCTATACATGATTTCTAGGGAAAATAAAGTATTTCTAAAAGCAACCAATCAACACTCACAAATAACCAATTATGCAATCAGGAAATTTTATATCAGGAATCTATTTTTCCATCTATAATTACTTTTTTTTGTTCTATAATAATTTTTTTTACTTTTCCCCATGAAATGAAACCCAACAATCATGGATGAAATAAATCATTAACCTTCCTTCTCAGTGCTGTGACCTTTCTTTTTTTATCTATGACCAATTCCAGCAATTATGTTACTGTACATGGTGGTGATAATGATAATTAGGATGATTAGGATCCAGACTTAAAGTAGATCCAATGTAATTGAGCTGGAATATAAATTTGTTGTGAGTATTCAACATATACAAAACATATAAGACTATCCAACAGACACATTTTCCTGCCAGGTCTTTGGGAAGGACCTGATGGGTGGATAAAAATACCAAATCCAGTCTAAACATTTGGATGATTATAACCATTCATCATCATCATCATCATCATCATCATCATCATCAAGCAAAGGTAATACAATAGTAATAGGCTCCTTGGATGCAATCCCAAAACTGGAGCATGACTTGAATACCATCGACATTGACAAATTCACCATCAGTCAATTGCAAAAGGCAGCTTTACTTGGAACAGCTTACATCCTGTGACAATATCTGTAACACCATCCAATATCCATATCTAGGTAGACAAAAATGCCAAATCCAGTGTTGGTATCTGACTGACTGTGCAACGAACCATAATAATAATGTAAATCAAAATCATGAGCTGATAATAACAAGGCTCAAGGGAAGACAAATATAAGATGAAGTTTGGAGAATTATGAGATTCTGAAGTATCCACGGGGGAACAAGCAAGGGTAAATGATGAAAGCAACATTTGTTGTCATGATTCAAGACCTGTTCCATTTATATATGACATTGCATATGTGTATGACATTTGTCATTTTGATAAGAATCTCCATCTTGCAGTTGCCTTTAATGGGAGTTACACAAAGCTTTCTCAATATCCCAAATTGCCTTTTCTAGGATAATGGATTAATTGGGGGGGGGGACTTAGTAATTTGGCACTCTCTGTTTCAAACCTTTCTGCTAATATTTCTTTGCCTGACATACAATGGAGAATTTTGAAAGACAATTTGTGCACATCTTTCCTATTCCAGGATTAGCCAAAATATTTGAGGCTATAATTCCAACAAATCTTTACCAATGGATATAATAACTAAAGGTTTATGAGAGCTGATATAGTCTAAAACCCCACATAGGCCTATTCTAACTGAATTCTATATTTGATAAGAATGAAGTACCGGTAGCATTTGCTTAAACAAGCATACATTATTAAAATTTCTGGTGTGCAAGATGGGTATGTCCTTCTTCATGCTTGCTCAAGGTCTTGTTCATCTTTTTGAACTACCAGACAAGGCAGGTATAAGAGCAAGTTCCCACTTCAGAGGTCTCCAAACTTGGCAACTTTAAGACTTGCGGACTTCAACTCCCAAAATTCTCCAACCAGCTATGCCCACATGGTCCCTGTTCCACAGCTGTCCCTGTCCCACATGGTCACCAGTAAACAGTCAACAGATCAATCCACTACTAAAAGTAGGAATCAAAGGAAGCCATTATTTCTGCCTCCAAGAGAGTGACTTCTAGTTATATCATAAAGTGGGGGAAAGGTAGCATCTTTTTATTTAACTATAAATTGGGCTCTTGTTTCAAGCACAGCAGTTGCTGGAGTCTTTAGTAATGGTTTAAGCTTTTCTACAAAACATCTACTTCTCTGAAGTTCTTTTATCCACTGGATCTGTTTCCAGTCAGGTTGCCAGGGAGAAGTCTGACAGTTCTGAAGCAAAACAACTCAGATATTTCTAGAAGTGGAAAGCATGTGACTTTATGAAGCAGCTCCATAGGTATGCTGTGCACAATCTTTCCTCGAAGCCAATACCTCTTTGTAGTATTGCCTAGCTTAAATAGTGCTGATCTTCTTTTAAAACTATTTGCATTTTCTAACACTTTTAAGCAATTCATTCAGATGAGGACATATCAAAGTACCACTTTAATGCTTTAATGTACATACAGAGAATTAATTTGTGACAGTTATATTATGAAACCAAGTTGCTACTTCCCATGTTGCATGAACGGCCTAATAAAAGTGACTTGCTTAATTAGAGCAGGAAGTAATTAGGCTATATAATTTATAAGAAGTCATGATGTTCTATATTATTCATTAAACAGATTAGAACAATTCTGTACCCCAGATGGAAGGAAAATTCAGGATGAAATTAAAAAAAAATCTCATCACAAGGACAGAGCTACTTAAAAGAGGACAGTTTTGTCTGACACAAATATGTACATTGAGTAAAGTTTTCAAATTCTTTCCAAATAGTTTTATTAAAACATAATACTTGGATTTTCATTAATTTAACAATCTAGTTCTGATAAAGGTAGACATAGATTCTGTTTTTTGAAACTTTGTCAGTCTATATTAAGCACCAATGTGGTTAAGCTGTTCAACTGAAGATCATTATACTTGTAACATGAACTTTTATTAGCCAATTTTCTTTAAGTAGTTGCTGGTGTGTGTGACCACAGAGGCACTATGATCTATCAATGGGAATATAAAAGAAAGCCATCACAGTTTTCAAAAATACCAGAATGGCCATCAAAACTTCAGATTCTCATTAAATTCCTCAATGTCTTGTCTCTTGGTTTCACAGTTCTTCTACTTAAGGAACCAAATAAACTGTAATTAAACAGAGGCCATCTTCTGATAAAGAGAAAGTGTACCAATTTTATTTATTTATATTCCACATAACTAATACTCTTTTCTCTTCCCATTTTCCTCACAACAACCCTGTGAGGTGAATTGGGTTAACAGAGAGTAACTGGCCAAAGTCAGTCAGCCAGCTTTTATGCCTAAGATAGGACTAGAATTCAAAGTCTCCTGGTTTCTAGCCTGATACATTAACCACTAGACCAAACTGACTCTCTTAATCTTCCTTGTAATCCTTATAATCTTCCTTACACCAAGAAAGACAGTTCTGACTGAAATTAATATTAACTACATTGAAGTCTAATATGTATGATTCTCATTGAGATCACCATGTACACTACCTTATGAACATGCCACCAAAAGTCCATGAGCAGCATAAACTCAATCTTTTCTTTGTCCCCTTTTTTCATATTTAAAAATCCAGTGCAGAAAACCTGGCAGTTTGACTCAGTTTTTAAACCTTTATGGATCAGAAGCCAAACAGCACAGCTGAAGAAATTGGATAGTCATTTATGAGAATCTTAGCAAATAATTGCTTGAGAAAGTATATAATTCTAATATATATATATGTTTGAACCAATACTAATATACCAATACATAGTTTCCTTGCCATTCTCTCTAGAGAAATCTGTTTCAAAAAGGAAATGTCATGGATAATTGTGCAGTAGAATAGGAATTCATTAAGCTCAGACATTTTCTTGTAGCTTCTTATATTTTCATAGCAATGAAGGCTTCACAAGGTTCATGCATTTGAATGACTTTCTTCATTTGACCCCAGGAAAATAGGGAATTACTAGTAGATAGAGTCTTTTTGAAGCAAGTTGACATGAAGATCTTAAAGCAAGATGGCCAGCAAATAAATCTAATAAATAAATAAATATTGCATGCTGTGAAAAATATCAGCTATGTAGATCCTAACCATGATAAATATTAGAGAGATTTGAGAAAGTCTCTTGATTTATTCCACTACCTAAATGTCCTAAAAATTATTTATGTACTTAATTGTCCACTTTCAAAAGTGTATCCATTTGTTAATTGTGAGAATTGCTGAACGAAGCATGATACTCAAAAGTAAATAAATCCAAATAATTCCAAATAAGACTGAGCTCTGGTGTAGGCTTTTCACATGATAAAGATAATGTAACCATTTACTTATCTCTTGCTCCTTTCTGCATAGATTTATCAACTCAGATTTTCCGCTTGATTAGGCAAAATAAATTTTCAGTACTCTATGGAATATAAAGTTTATTTACAACATGCTTAGCTATAATAAAATAAAAATGGCAAAATATGTAATATAAGGGATAATAGATAAAATACATTATAAGTAATTGTCTAAGGCAGCTTTATAATGTTCTTCAGGAACTGTTATGAATTTCAAATGGGGAATTCCAACAAATTTACATAGTTGCATGAAAAGTATCTCAAGATCCCTAAATAATTATTTAATATCTTAGATGATTCTCAAAGAGATTATTTACCTTGACATGAATTATCTACTGTGATGACGACAGATAGATTGATCTCCTATATGAAAACCATCCTTCCATGGGCAAATGCAGTGTGACATCTGTATCCTGTATGGTATTGTTAATCTGGCAATTGAAATGTATAGTTTGAATTGTTAGTAATTTTTATTTTTTCTTGTGATGATGAGATTATTGTTCATCATCAGGAACCTCTGAGAAGTTTGCAAAATTTCTGACAATAGTTACAGAAGTCATTTGGCTCCTCTTTACTATTTTTTTCCAGAATTTTCATTTATTTTCATTTATTTTTTTTATTTACAGTACCTGCAGTATTTCTATTTTATGACTGGTCTTGGACTATAATTAAATAAGCACTTACAGTCTAATATTTACATATTCCTCAGGGTTAGACTTGCTGTGATCACTATTTATTAAGGAGGCAATATTTTAACAGGTGTCAAATGAACCAATTGTCAATTGAGAAATGTTTCTTTTCAGTAAGGAAGGCTACCCTTCCATTTCTGAAAAAAATTATAATAACAATGAGTAGCCGCAAAGCTTTCTTCCAGGATGACTTGTAATATTTAAAATATAGATTTCTCTTTTTAGCAACTTTTCAAAATAAAATGAAAAGTACTGCTTTCTTCATTGCTATGCTGCTGCTTCTTTCTGAAAATATTCAGGCATGGATGGCTGCAGTAAAAACAACACATAAAAATCTTGATTCGTATTCCTAACTTCAACCCCAAATTTTCTCCTTGGAGAATTTTCCTCTTAGCTGCAAACTGGAGTAGCCAGACTCTGTATCAGACATCATCCAATATCGGAATGAGAAAGCTTATGGGTACTTATTTAAGGTCTCAGTTCTTGATAAATATCTTTTTATGGATTATGTTTGAAACACTGTTAGTGAAAAGAAAACCAGCAAATTCAATAATTTTGGGTTTTCTCCCCCTTCCATCTATGTATTGTAATGCTCTTGGACTAGTACATTATAGGCAGAAGTAGCTAGTACCTATGTACTGCCTTTTTAATAGAGCAGTCCTTTGCTTCTGATCATGCCTGTCTACCTTTTAGAGTCTGGTTTTGAAGCTGATACTTATTTTGTTTCTGAAGTGCTGTGACTATAGACAATATTACAGTTTTATTATTTTACTCAGATGGTTAAATGTTAAACATGACTTGTTGCTTGGAAAAATCTCATACATCAAAATCACAGCCCTGAATCCCAACAAAATGTACTAAACTAAAGATCCTTGAAAAATGAATGCAAGTTATATACAGTTGGTTTGCTTATTGATAAATGAAGTAAAAAGTTGTGATCTCCCTTCTCATTCTGTAGAATATATAATTTACCTTGATGCATGAATTTCAGAGAAGCCTATTCTGCAGCCTTGCCCTTATAACCCAGTGCTGGATAGTATGCTTTATGTTTTAATTAACTGGATAACTGTGCAGAAATAGTGGATTTATAAGTCAAGAAAATATCTCTTATATCTGATAAAAAGGCTTACAGGTGAAACTCAAAAATTAGAATATCATGCAAAAGTTCATTTATTTCCATAATGCAACTTAAAAGGTGAAACTAATATATGAGATAGACTCATTAAATGCAAAACAAGATAGGTCAAGCCATGATTTGCCAAAATTGTGATGATTATGGCTTACAGCTCATGAAAACCCCAAATCCACAATCTCAGAAAATTAGAATATTGTGAAAAGGTGCAATATTGTGAAAAGGTGCTCAAAGGGTCCCACTCTAATCAGCTAATTAAGCCATAAGACCTGCAAAGGGTTCCTGAGCCTTTAAATGGTCTCTCAGTCTGGTTCAGTAGGAATCACAATCATGGGAAAGACTGCTGACCTGACAGTTGTGCAGAAAACCATCATTGACACCCTCCGTAAGGAGGGAAAGCCTCAAAAGGTAATTGCAAAAGAAGTTGGATGTTCCCAAAGTGCTGTATCAAAGCACATTAATAGAAAGTTATGTGGAAGGGAAAAATGTGGAAGAAAAAGGTGCACAAGCAGCAGGAATGACCGCAGCCTGGAGAGGTTTGTCAGGAAAAGGCCATTAAAACGTGTTGGGGACTTTCACAAGGAGTGGACTGAGGCTGGAGTCAGTGCATCAAGAGCCACCACACACAGACAATCCTGGACATGGGCTTCAAATGTCATCAGAAGCATCTTACCTGGGTTAAAGAAAAACAGACCTGGTCTGTTGCTCAGTGGTCCAAAGTCCTCTTTTCTGATGAGAGCAACTTTTGCATCTCATTTGGAAACCAAGGACCCACAGTCTGGAGGAAGAATGGAGAGGCACAGACTGCAAGATGCTTGAAGTCCAGTGTGAAGTTACCACAGTCTGTGTTGGTTTGGGGAGCCATGTTATGTATGCAGAGTTTGAATTGATTGGTTGTTCTTGTAAAGTGTTTGAAATCATTGGTTAAAAAGTGCGGGAAAACCCTGCACTCTGATTGGCTGTCAGCCGAGGCAGCCGGCTATATATAGCTGCCTCGGCTAAGCCAAATTGGGTCCATTCTGAGTTGAAGTCACAATAAAATTAAGAGCTGAAGCACTCCGTGTCTGCCTCTTTATGCAAACTTAACACTGGCGCAGAAGGTGGGATTCCCCTGAAGAGAAGGCAATGCGGAACAGAAGAAGAGCGAGATGGCTGCGCTGAACACCCCCCCAGTCCCATTCGATCCGACGGCAGAAGACTGGGAGATCGTTTCCAAATGTATCTGGAGGGAAACAATCTTGCCGCCATTTCCGAGCAGCGGAAGAGGGCGGTCTTTCTTACGTACTGCGGTCCGGCAGTTTTCAAGATGGCGAAGACACTCGCAGGAGCAGCAGACGTGAAGGTAATGGCTTGGCCTGATCTGGAAAGGCTGTTAAGAGCCCATTACACGCCACAAGTATCGTGCCTCATTAAGAGACACGAGTTTTACCGTCGTGATCAGGGGGAAAACTAAAGCGTAAATGACTGTGGCAAGTTTAAGAGACATTGGGGGTGCATGTGAATTCAACAGTTTAGAGGAGGCCATGCGCGATCGTTTTGTATTGGGCCTTAAAGACAAGGTGTTACAGAGCAAATTATTAATGAAACCTAAGATCACGCTGAAAGAAGCAATAGAAGAAGCCCCTTCAGCAGAAGCTACCAAGTCCTCAGCAGCAGCCATGAAGAAAATCAACAAGGCCACAAGCCATCCTGATGTGGAAAAGTCCACAACAACTCATTGTGAGCAAATAGATTCTGAGTCAGACTGTAGTGAGGTGGAGGAAGGAATTTACAGACTCAGAATGGAGCGGAAAAAGAAAGACCTGGAAAGAAAGAGGCAAGATTTCTACTGCAGAGGTTGTGGGGGAAGCCACCCCGCACTGAATGCAAGTTCCTAGACACCATTTGCCTCCGTTGTGAAAAAAGAGGACACCTAGCAAATCATACAGAACTCCACCAAACAGAAGGAAGTTTGCTGCAAACAAAGACAAAGAATTCAAGCCAAACAACCTCAGTGAGAAAATGGGGCGCAGCACAGAAGTAAAGGGGAAGAATGAAACTCATCAGACAGTAACTATTGGTCATTCATCTTCTATAAATAACAGAAAAGTTCATGTCAAGGTACTTATTGAAGGAAGGCCTTGCCAAATGGAGGTGGACTCAGGCTCATACCTATCTATGGTGTCATGGGACACTATTCAAAGACTGTTACCAAATATTCAGAAGACTCATTTCAAGAAGCAGGCATTGACTCCTAAAGACTACCAAGGGAACAAGATTCCAGTAGTTGGAACAAGAGAATTCAACGTGAAGTTCAAAGGCCACACTAAACGTCTACCCTTGACCATCGTTGACAAGGATCGCCCAAGTTTGCTGGGACTTGAATGGTTCAACCCGCTGGGCATCGAGGTGACTGGCATCAATCACGTGAGCAACACTGAGTGGGAAGAGGCCTTGAAGTCTGAATTTCCAGAGGTCTACAGCGACGGATTAGGCAAGTGCTTGGGGACCCCTATCACCTTTAACCTAGATCCCAAGGTACAACCAATCCGTTTAAAACCCAGAAGGGTTCCATTTGCCTTAAAGGAAAAAAAATGATGCAGAATTAGATAAACTAATAGCTGAAGGGGTTTTAGAGCCCACTGACCACTCCAGGTGGGAGACACCCATAGTCACACCAGTCAAGGCTGATGGGTCTGTAAGAATCTGCGGAGATTAGAAGGGGACATTGAACCATGCGCTACAACAGAGCGCATATCCAGTTCCAGTAGTGCATCATTTATTACATTCTCTTGGCGGGGGCACAGTTTTCGGCAAATTGGACCTGGCCCAGGCATATCAACAATTAACAGTTGATGATGCAACTGCAGAGGCCCAAACCATTGTAACCCATGGAGGTGCTTTCAAATGCAAAAGGTTGCAATTTGGAGTAAGTGTGGCACCAGGCATTTTCCAAAGCCTTATGGAAAGGTTGCTCCAAGGATTGCCAGGGGTGGTGCCTTATTTTATTTATTTTATTTATTTTATTGATTTATATGCCATCTCCAAGACTCGGCTGCTCACAATTAAAACATACAATACAATAAATATTTTAAAAAGGATTAAACAATTATAAAGCCCAATAAAACCAAATTAAGGTACTTAAAATTATCTCATACCCCTGGTGAGGTAGTCACAGCCCGATTTGGTCAAACAACCAGGTCTTTAAATCGCGGCAGAAGGTGCGGAGGTCAGGGGCCAGATGGAGGTCCAGAGGCAGTTCGTTCCATAAGTCGGGGACCGCTACAGAATAGGCTCGTTTTAATGCATCTCATTTGATGATGACGTTTTAATCTCTGCTGAAAATGACACTCAGTTACACAAGAGACTCAGAGAAGTCCTAACCAGATTCAAAAAAGCGGGATTAAAAGTCAAAGAAGAGAAATGCACACTTAGAACTAACAAAGTAGAATTTTTGGGTTACATAATTGATAAACATGGCATCCACCCCACAGAAGCCAAAGTTCAGGCAATCAAAGAAGCCCCCAGGCCAAAATGCAAAACAGATTTGCAAGCATTCCTGGGACTCATTAACTTCTATCATATGTTTCTACCTCAGAAAGCAACCACTGCAGAACCCCTACATAGATTACTGGACAAAAAATCTGCATGGGTCTGGGGCAAAAAAGAACAAGCTGCATTTAATAATTTTAAGAGACAAATCATGTCTGATTCTGTACTGATATAGTTCTCTGAGAATTTGCCTGTTGTACTGACTTGTGATGCATCCCCTTTGGAGGGGGGTGTTGAGCCACATGCTTCCCAGTGGAAGGGAAGCCCCTATTGCATTTTACTCTCGCACTTTGACTAAAGCAGAGAGAAACTACAGCCAACTGGACAAGGAAGCTTTGGCAATTGTGGCAGCTGTCAAGAAATTTCATGAGCATGTATATTGCAGAAGATTCACCATTGTCACAGATCACAAACCTCTTTTAGGCATTGTGGCAGGGGACAAACCAATGCCCACGATCCTGTCACCAAGAATGCTGAGATGGACTGAATTTCTTGCTGCTTATTTATACAAACTCATCCACAGACCTGAAAAAGACATTGGGCACGCAGATGCTTTGAGTCGCTGCCCACTTCCTTCACACACTGAGGACCCTGCTCCTGAGACTCACACCTTTTTTCTAGAAACTGTTGCTAAGCTTCCAGTCCATGCTGCTGAGATTGCCAGAGAAACTGCCAAAGACTCTTTATTGGCTCCTATTGTAGGCTGGATCAAAAAAGGTTGGCCACTACAAGATCTACCTCAACTTGCCCAACCTTTTAAATCCAGACAAACTGAGTTATCTGTATTAAGAGGATGTATTTTGTGGGGTAACAGGGTGGTTATTCCTGCAAAACTACAGAAAGAGGTTTTGGAAATGTTACATGAGGGTCATCCGGAATTGTCAGAATGAAGGGATTGGCCAGGAGTTATGTATGGTGGCCAGGTATTGACAAAATGGTTGAAAACTGGGGTGCATCCTGTCCCAACTGTCAGGAAGTCAGGCCTGCCCCACCTCTCACCCCCAAACAGGAATGGGAATGTCCTAGGGGCCCATGGTCCAGGATTCACATTGATTTTGCTGGCCCTACCAGAGGGCACACTTTCCTTATTATAGTTGATGCATACTCCAAATGGCTAGAGGTTATCCCTATGGCATCCACCACAGCTGAAGCTGAAACAGCTTAAGAAACTTTTTGTAACTCATGGGTTACCTGATGTGCTTGTTTCTGACAATGGTCCTCAATTTACATCCAACCTTTTTGAATCATATTTAGCACAGCAGGGCATAAGACATGCCCTTACAGCCCCTGGGCATCCTTTGGCTAATGGCCGGGCTGAACGCATGGTACGATTTACCAAGGAGAAACTCCAGCAATTGGGTCCAGGGGACATCACTGAGAAAGTTGAAAAACTACTCAGTGTCCAGCATATCACTCCCAACCCCTCAACTAACTTAACCCCAGCTGAATTGTTGATGGGTAGGAAACTCAGGTCTCCCCTTGACCGCCTTCATCCCACTTACGCACCCAACGCACCACTAGATTCCACTAGCAAAATTCGCACATTCACTATGGGTGATTCTGTTTATGCAAAAAACCTTCTGGGTGAACCATTATGGATTCCTGCTGAGATAACCCAAATCACAGGCCCCAGGTCTTACAGGGTACAAACTGAGGATGGTGTCTTCTGGAGCAGGCACATTGATCAGTTAAGATCCAGACTACCTCAGGAGCATCGCCATTGCTCCTCTCTGATTCCCATACCTAGTGCCTCTTCTAGAGGGGAAGGGGAGGATTATGAGGGTAATCAGCAAGCAAGAATCAACCCCATGTGTAACGAGCTAACACGACAGGAACCATCCCAAAACCTGTCACAGTGCCAACAACCATTTTTACAAATGGAAGATTGCACATCACTACCAGACTTAGGTGCTGACATTGGGTTGGAGATGGATTGGGAGGAGAGACCAGATTGTAGTAACCAAACAGGTTCTACCATTACTAGAAGTCCAAGTAAGGAGATGTTAACAGACACATTTCCTCTCTCACAATGTGAGAACCCTAAAACACCTGAACCACGAGGTCTCAACGCACGTAAGAGCCCCACCTATTTAAAAGAATACATTAGATAGATGGGGTTTGAGTATGGACTAAACCTAGTGGGGCGGGGTGTTATGTATGCAGAGTTTGAATTGATTGGTTGTTCTTGTAAAGTGTTTGAAATCATTGGTTAAAAAGTGAGGGAAAACCCTGCACTCTGATTGGCTGTCAGCCGAGGCAGCCGGCTATATATAGCTGCCTCAGCTAAGCCAAATTGGGTCTATTCTGAGTTGAAGTCACAATAAAATTAAGAGCTGAAGCACTCCATGTCTGCCTCTCTATGCAAACTTAACACATGTCATCTGCTGGTGTTGGTCCACTGTGCTTCATTAAGTCCAGGGTCAATGCAGGCGTCTACCAGGGATTTTGGAGCACTTCATGCTTCCTTCCAAAGACGAGCTTTATGGGGATGCTGAACTTCATTTTCCAGCAGGACTTGGCATCTGCCCACACTGCCAAAAGCACCCAAACCTGGTTCTATGACCGTGGGATTACTGTGCTTGATTGGCCAGCAAACTTGCCTGACCTGAACCCCATAGAGAATCTATGGGGCATTGCCAAGAGAAAGATGAGAGACATGAGACCAAACAATGCAGAAGAGCTGAAGGCTGCTATTGAAGCATCCTGGTCTTCCACAACACCTCAGCAGTGCCACAGGCTGATAGCTTCCATGCCACGCCACATTGAGGCAGTAATTGCTGCAAAAGGGGCCCAAAGCAAGTACTGAGTACATATGCATGCGTATAATTTTCAGAGGTCGAATATTGTTCTATGTACAATCCTTGTTTTATTGATTGCATGTAATATTCTAATTTTCTGAGATTATGGATTTGGGGTTTTCATGAGCTGTAAGCCATAATCATCACAATTATGACAAATCACAGCTTGAACTATATTGTTTTGCATGTGATGACTCTATCTCATATATTAGTTTTACCTTTTAAGTTACATTACGGAAATAAATGAACTTTTGCATGATATTCTAATTTTTTGAGTTTCACCTGTATAAGCATATATAACTAAGATATCTTTATATTAATTCATAGCATGTTGCATATCAGTGGAAGAAAATGGCTCCAGTTTAAATGTAGATCAAAGGTGAATTTTAAAAGTTCTGCTTAATTTGATTATGTTGAGTTGTAGCTTTCTGATTTTAAAATGATTCCTTCATTTAAGTTGTGATTATAACTGACAGCTAGCAAAGCAAGGAAAAATGGAGATTTAAGGTTATATTTTTTTTAAAAAGATGAATGGACATTTATTCGAAATGTTATATTTCTCACTTCATTGTGTCTCATTAATCTTGACTGGGTCAAAAAGGGTTGACTTGTAAAAAAATTGAGATTTGTGAACATAGCATGTTGCTTTGACAATTATTGTACCACAGTTATTTCATGAGCCTTGACTTTGAGAATTGCTTTATTGATAATATTGTTTAAATGTTTGAATATTAAATAGATATCCTTCCTTTTATTCATAAGCTGAAAGTAAGGATTCAGGAATTAGGACTCTGGTTTTTTTTTTTTTAAATTTTAATTAGTTTTATTTAATAATTAAACATAACCAAACAAACAAACACTGACATAAACAAAACGTAATCAAACACAAAACATATGTTACAGTCGAACCTAGTAACTAGGCTCATATCATTCATTGTCCATCATTTGTTAAGTCCAATTCAGAAAGTCTGTTAAGTCTTTTCTTATCTAACCATCCATAGAAGTTGTTCCAGTTTTGTAATAGTCCGTTTCTTCCTTATTTTTAATTTCCATTGTCAATTTGTCCATTTCGCACTCAATTATTTTCTTCAGAAGTTCCGCTTCTGTTGGAGTTTCAGTGTTTTTCCACTTCTGTGCAAAGGCCATCCTTGCCGCTGTAATAATATGGATCATTAAATAAAAGATTTCCTTCGGATAGGTCTTATTGGTGATTCCCAGTAAAAAAATTCTGGTTTGAAATTAATCTCTACATCACAAATTTCGTAAGCATTGATGTATTTCTTTCCAATATTCCTGGGCCTTTCCACAACTCCACCATATATGATAATATGTACCTCTTTCCTTATTACACTTCCAACAAAGAGAGGAAAATTTATTATTCATTTTAGATAGTCTTGTTGGTGTTATATGCCATCTATAAAATAATTTATACAGATTTTCTTTAAATGGAATTGCAAGGGTTATTTTTTTATTTCTAGTCCAAATATTTTGCCAATCATTCAAAGCTATGCTGTGACCAAAATCTCTCATCCAGCGTATCATTGTTTCTTTGACTGTTTCTTCTTCCAATTTAGTTTGTAATAATACTTGGTATGTTTTTTAATCATTTTTACATCTGGTCCTAACAAGATTTCATCTAATTCCGTCCTAGTTTTACTAATACCCAATTCCTTTTTGTCTTCTGCATGTTTAGCTTGGAGTTGTAGATAGGCCCACCATTCCAATTCTATTCCCTGTTCATTCAACCGCTGTCTAGTTTGTAAATCTCCTTTTTCATCTAACAGTTCTTCATAAGTAATAATTTTATCAGATCTTAGCAGGTGTGGATGCATCAAAGCTTCTAATGTTGATATCCAGATTGGTATTTGAATATACATTTGTTTCTTAATTTTGAACCAGGTGTGTAGAAGTGTCTGTCTTACTTTGTGTTTCAAAACGTAGCTGTGTCCCTTTAAACTATCTTGTCTAAGAAAAAGTGCCATCCTGTCTGGAGATTATAGCCTTCTAATGTTAGTATCCTTGTATTTGTGTGATTTATCCAGTCTTTTATCCAAGTCATAATTGCAGCACTATAATACAGCTCCCAATCTGGTAGGCCAAATCCCCCTTTCAGTTGCATCTTGTAGTAATTTTAGTTTTATCCTTGGTCTTTTTTTTGCCAAATAAAATTTGATGTTAATCTATTTAATTCATCAAAGAAGGATTTTTTAATTTTATGGGGCTTTTGAAAGAGAAATAGAATTTTGGTAAGATATTCATTTTAATCGTGGCTATCCTGCCCATAAAGGATAATTTTAAATTGTTCCATCTTATTAGGTCTTCCCTTATTTGTTTAATAAGTGGGTCATAGTTGTCTTTCTTCAGTGTGCTATATCTGGGGATATAATGATTCCTAAATATTTAATTTTTCAACAATTTCAATGCCCATTGTTGAGGTCAGTAATTCTTTCTGTTTACTTGTCATATTTTTAGTAATCATTTTGTTTTCTTTTATTTATTTTTAATCCTGCTACTAAACCAAATTCATCCAATTTTTGTAAAAGTTTAGGTCCTGAAGATTGAGGTTCTTCCAGAATGAAAAGAAGGTCATCTGCAAATGCCTGTAATTTAAATTCTTCCCTTTTACTTTTAGTCCTTTTATATCATTGTCTTTTTAATTGTCCTAATTAAAGCCTCTAATGTCATAATGAACA
This sequence comes from Naja naja, assembly GCA_009733165.1. Lineage (NCBI taxonomy): Eukaryota > Metazoa > Chordata > Lepidosauria > Squamata > Elapidae > Naja > Naja naja. Next base: position 10,598,740 of record CM019156.1, on the reverse strand, counting down.
GCAGTGGTGACAATGGACAGCCTTGTCTCGTTCCTTTTTGTATTTGAAACTTTTCTGTAAGTCCCCGTTAATTAAAATTGTAGCATATTGTTTTTGATAGATAGCCTTAATTACATTGGAGAATTTAGGTCCCAACTTCAAATATTCACTTTGTTGTAAAATAAAGTCCCAATTCACATTATCAAATGCCTTTTGGGCATCTAAGAATAGCAATGCAGCTTGTTCTGCACTCCGATCCTCATAATACTCTAATATGTCCAACGCTACTCTGATATTATTTCTAAGATGTCTCTGAGGGAGAAAGCCATTTTGGTCAGGGGATATGAGTTTATTAAGTATTTTTTTTAATCTCTCTGCCAAGATCGTCATAAAGATTTTATAATCTACATTAAGGAGAGAGATTGGCCGATAGTTCCCTGGTTCTGTTAGATCGAGCCTGATTTGGGAATGATGGATATTTTTGCTTCTTGCCATGATTGAGGACAATTCGCTTTGTCTAAAACTTCATTGAAAATTTTTACCATTTCCTTTCCTAAAATTTCTTGTTGTGCTTTATAAATCTCTGCTGTGTAAGCCATCTGGACCTGGGACTTTATCTATTTTTGTTTGTTGATAGCCTCATAGACTTCTTGAAGGGTTATAAAATGGTTTAACGCTTTTTCATCTTCTTCTGAAATTTGTGTGAGATCTGTATTTTTAAGTATTTTAAAATTTGGTTTTCTGTAACATGACTTGTCTCTGTGTATAGATCTTTATAGTATTTTTGAATAATCTGCCTTTTATCCTCCTCTTTATAACATATATCCCTTGTTCATTTCTTAATTTAGTAATCCATCTTTTTCATTTTGTTTTTAAGTTTAGAGGCTAACCAACGCCCTGGTTTATTTGCATTTTCAAATTGGTATTGCTTTGTCCTCTTTAGTTTCTGAGCTAGTTCCTCCTTCTCAGTTAAATTTATTTTATGTTTGATCTTATCCAATTGAAATTTGACTTGCTCATCTTGTGGGGTGGCTTGCAGTCTTTCATGCCATTCATCATATTCCTGCTGTAATTTTATTTTCTTTTGTCTTTTTCTCTATTTTTCCTGGCCATGTATTTAATAGACACTCCTCTCATCTGCTTTGGCAGTATCCCAATTGTTTTGAAGGGAGGTGTCTTGAGGGTTATTTTCTTGAAAAAAATTCTAATTCTTTTGTCAGTATATTATTAAAAACTTCATCTTTTAAAATCGACCTCTGGAGCATCCAATTGTTTAATTGTGGTTGTTGTCCTTCCCATCTAAGCCTAATCATATTATGGTCTGCTAGTGTAGTTGGTTCCATTGTTATATCTAGAATTCCTGAGTTTAATTTTTGTCGCCCAAACCATGTCAAGTCTTGACCAGGACATGTATGTTAGAATAATAAGTAAACTGTTTTTTTTTCTTCTGTTCTCTCTCTCCAGACGCCACTAATATTAAATTCCTTCATGAGATCAAAAATATTTTTGGTAATTTTTTTTCCAGATTGGTGTTATTTCCTTTATAGTCTAATAGTTTATTTACGACTGCATTGAAGTCTCCTATGATAAATAACTGTTGATATTGCAATTTTTAAGTTTATCATATAATTTCTGAAAAAGAATTCTTATTTGTGCATAAATTACCGCTAATAAACATTTAATTTGTCCCAGTTCAACTTCTACCATAAGTGTCCTACCATCTTTGTCAGAGTATATTAATGAAGCAGGATCCTATCTTTTATATAAAGTACTACTCCTCTTTTTTTTTTTTGTCTAAAGTCAAAAATATTGCCTAATTTTTATTCTCTAATAGATGTTTTGTTTTTGGGTGATATGGACTTCTTTGTAGTGCTATAATGTCTGCTTTTGAATTTGTAGGTGCTTAAAACCTTTTTCCTTTTTACCGTGAGTTTAATCCATTTATGTTCCAAGATATAAGATGGATAGATTTATGCTTTTATTGGATCCTATATTTAGCCCTTGTAATTCTAATGTCCATGGGTTCTTCTGGAACTTCTGGTTTCCCATTGCTATCATCTTTACTGTCAGTTATATTTACCTTTTATATGTCTCTAATCTTTTCCTTTCAGCTCTCCTAGCTTCTTCCCTGTCTTCATCTACTCCTCCCTGTTTAAGTGTTGGTCAAAAACATCTCTGCTCTTTATAGTCTCAATTTTATATTTCTTTCGTGCCAGGTAACCATTATACCTTCTGGGACTAACCATCTAAAATTAACATTTTGTTTTATCAGTTTGGTCGTTAAAAATTGATATGGTCTTCTCAAATCTCTTATTTTGGGGGGTTTGTTTAAGAATTATTATTGTTTTATCGGCATACTGTAAAATATTATCTCTGGATCTATGTAGAATTTCATCTCTAAGAGATTTCTTGACAAATTTAACATGTATCTCTCTTGTAGGTTAAATCTCCTAGCGTAGTTGGTTTGGACTCTACAGTTCGTCAATTTCCTTCATTAAATCCTTTTTCCATCTCTAGTGTGCCAGCTAAAATATCTGTCATAACCTCCCATAGATTTTCTTCCCTTTCTTCCTTCACATTTTGAAATCTTAAATAATATGCAGCTTTTTCTGACTCGAGATGGATGATTGCAGTTTCTAATTCTCTTACTAACTTTTCTGTCAGCTCATCTACTCTCTTTTCCTCTTTGGTCACCTTTGTTTCTATTTCTAATATTTTTCCTGATTTTTCCTCATCTCCTGCTGAAATATTTCAAATTTTTCGTCTATCTTTTGTATCTTGTCTTTCAAATCTACTTTAACCGACCCAATTTCCTCTTTTCATCTCCTCGTGGTTTTGACCATCATTTCCTGCATGCTTAACAATAAACTTTGTAGGTCCTTAGAGGAATTTGCACGCTCTTTAGGGAGCGCCTCCTCAATTGTCTTTTGTGCAGAGGGACTCTGCACTGTCATGGTAGTTGATAATTGGTTAGAGCTTTCCTAACTGTGCCAGTCTTAGAAATATTGGTAGTACTCATTTTTCAAATTTCTTGAGTTTTCCACAATATCAATTGAAATTCACTTTTTCCCCTTTTTCTTTCCACCTAAGTCAAGTTTATATCCCAATCTCCTCCCTTTTGTTTTAGTGTAGACAAAATTATCTTAATTATCTTAATACATATAACATAGATATACTTATTCAATACTTATTTATACTTATCCAATATCTCTTCTAATATTTAGAACATAAAAAATAATTCTTTCCTAAGTCAACAATTCTAGTGACGCTTATCAATTATATAATTATGTGATTCAGTAGTTTTAGGTAAATAGTTATTTAAATATTAAGATATTAAAAAGTATTAGCAAAATATTAACAGTTGTTTCTTAATATACAGTAGTGATTAGAAAGAAAATAGGAAGACAAGAGGTAAGAGTATAATTATAGAAAAATTTTCAAGTATAAAAAGGAGAAAGGGAAAGGAAAGAAAAGAAACAGAATCAGAGAAAGTATCTATGTAAGAGTTACAAGTTTAAAGTTTAGAAAGGGAAAGTAATTTGAAAGTCTAATGTATCTAGTATCACTTTCACTTTCTTCTTCTTGTTGCAGCGTGACTCAGGAGGTTTTTCTTCTGCTGCTTCCTTCTTTGTTGTTAGCTGCATCTTCGAAAAGTTTTCTTTTTTTTTGAAAAGATCTGTATAGCTCAACTGTCTTTCTTAGGTAGATCAAAAGAAAAAATTGTAAAATCTGTAAAATCCCAATCCAAGTATTTTGGTATTTTGTTCAGTCTCTCTTTTCGGTCTCAATCTTGAGTTGACAAGTTGATTAATTTGTAAAGAATCCACAGCATCCGCTTTCAATCAACTCTGCTGCTATCTTTAAGTTGAAATCTTTATGTCTTGTTTCGTTCAAATTAAGGTCTAAGTTAAAGTCCGACCCGTTGTATATATATTTTAATAATATGTACTTGTTCAGTTTTATATATATTGCTCTTCTTGTTCTCCTTCTAACAGTTTAAATTTCCGTTTCTATTCTCTTCTTCCCTTCGTCATGAATCTCTCGCGTTTGGTCAGCTTTTAGATTAGAGCTATTAATCTTTTCTTCAAATATTTTCAAGATTGTCTATTGGCATCTAAATTATCTTTGTTTGTTTTTGCTTATTGATATTGCTTGATCTCAAGAAATATTTTAGATTCTGCTTGGTCACCGCTAGTGGTCAGCTGTCAGCATTTGAGGGTGGCTGCTAGCCTCCCAATCTTCTGCTCGTTCGCTGTTCGCCTGGTTACCCCGACCGCAGACCGCCTGGGGTTTCTTTCCAGGGACCCTCTCCTTCAGGAGCTCTCCAAGCTCCCTTTGGGCTCTGTTAAGCCCCCACGAGTGGTAAGTGAAGGTTCAGGCTCCCAGAGTCCTCTGCCCGAGACGCTCCCCTCTCTGACACAGCTAACCCTGAAACTCCAGGACTCTGGTTCTTAAATTATCATTTGTCATTTGATCAACTATAGGCTGTGTGTTTATGTGCAGTAGGGAGTTCTGTTGCAGTAGAGAAACAATTCCCAAATACAACTAAATGAAAAGAAAAATACACAGTGTTTTAAATTAACAGGGTATTATTATTATTATTATTATTATTATTATTATTATTATTATTTTGATGGAACAGCAAGCATTTAGATGTTGTATCTGGTGATTCTTCAAGTTAATCTGTTCCCTTATCAATACATTACAAGGAATGAGTTAAACCTACTTTAACT
>CM019156.1:10397333-10593028 GCA_009733165.1 Naja naja | reverse complement strand
ATTCAACAGTTTAGAGGAGGCCATCACGCGATCGTTTGTATTGGGCCTTAAAGACAAGGTGTTACAGAGCAAGTTATTAATGAAACCTAAGATCACGCTGAAAGAAGCAATAGAAGAAGCCTTCAGCAGAAGCTACCAAGTCCTCAGCAGCAGCCATGAAGAGAATGAACAAGGCCACAAGCCATCCTGATGTGGAAAAAGTCCAACAAATCATTGTGAGCAACTAGATTCTGAGTCAGATTGCAGTGAGGTGGAGGAAGGAAATTTACAGACTCAGAATGGAGCGGAAAAAGACCTGGGAAGAAAGAGGCAAGATTTCTACTGCAGAGGTTGTGGGGAAGCCACCCAACTGAATGCAAGTTCCTAGACACCATTTGCCTCCGTTGTGAAAAAAGAGGACACCTAGCAAATCATCATCAGAACTCCACCAAACAGAAGGAAGTTTGCTGCAAACAAAGACAAAGAATTCAAGCCAAACAACCTCAGTGAGAAAATGGGAAGCAGCACAGAAGCAAAGGGAAGAATGAAACTCATCAGACAGTAACTATTGGTCATTCATCTTCCATAAATAACAGAAAAGTGCATGTCAAGGTATTTATTGAAGGAAGGACTTGCCAAATGGAGGTGGACTCAGGCTCATACCTATCTATGGTGTCATGGGACACTATTCAAAGACTGTTACCAAATATTCAGAAGACTCACTTCAAGAAGCAGGCATTGACTCTTAAAGACTACCAAGGGAACAAGATTCCAGTAGTTGGAACAAGAGAATTCAACGTGAAGTTCAAGGCCACACCAGCGTCTACCCTGACCATCGTTGACAAGGATGGCCCAAGTTTGCTGGGACTTGAATGGTTCAACCGCTGGGCATCGAGGTGACTGGCATCAATCCGTGAGCAACACTGAGTGGGAAGAGGCCTTGAAGTCTGAATTTCCAGAGGTCTTCAGCGGATTAGGCAAGTACTTGGGGACCTATCACCTAACCTAGATCCCAAAGGTACAACCAATCCGTTTAAAACCCAGAAGGGTTCCATTTGCCTTAAAGGAAAAAAATGATGCACAATTAGATAAACTAATAGCTCAAGGGTTTTAGAGCCTGACCACTCCAGGTGGAAGACACATAGTCACACCAGTCAAGGCTGATGGGTCTGTAAGAATCTGGAGATTACAAGGGACATTGAACCATGTGCTACAACAAGCTATATCCAGTTCCAATGGTGCATCATTTATTACATTCTCTTGGCGGGGCACAGTTTTTAGAACCAAGTGGACCTGGCCCAGGCATATCAACAATTAACAGTTGATGATGCAACTGCAGGCCCAAACCATTGTAACCCATGGAGGTAACTGAAATGCAAAGAGTTGCAATTTGGAGTAAGTGTGGCACAAGGCATTTTCCAAAACCTTATGGAAAGGTTGCTCCAAGAGTTGCCAGGGTGGTGCCTTATTTTATTTATGGACTTATATGCATCTCAAGAGATTTGGGGCTCACAATAAAACATCAATACAATAAATATTTTAAAAGGATTAAACAATTATAAAGCCCAATAAAACCAAATTAAAATTGCCAAATTATCTCATACCCCTGGTGAGGTAGTCACAGCCCGATTTGGTCAAACAACCAGTCTTTAAATGTGCAGAAGGTGCAGTCAGGGGCCAGATGGAGGTCCAGAGGCAGTTAGTTCCAAAATTAGGGGGACAGTAGAATAGGCTGGATTTTAATGCATCTATTTGATGATGCGTTTTAATCTCTGCTGAAAATGACACTCAGTTACACAAGAGACTCAGAAGTCTAACAGATTCAAAAAGCGGGATTAAAAGTCAAGAAGAGAAATACACTTAGAACTGACAAAGTAGAATTCTTGGGTTACATGATTGATAAACATGGCATCCACCCACAGAAGCCAAAGTTCAGGCAATCAAAAGAAGCCCCCAGGCCAAAATGCAAAACAGACTTGCAAGCATTCCTGGGACTCATTAACTTCTATCATATGTTTCTACCTCAGAAAGCAACCACTGCAGAACCCTACATAGATTACTGGACAAAAAATGCATGGGTCTGGGGCAAAAGAACAAGCTGCATTTAACAATATTAAGAGACAAATCACTTCTGATTCTGTACTGATACAGTTCTCTGAGAATTTGCCTGTTGTACTGACTTGTGATGCATCCCCTTTTGGAGGGGGGGGTGTTGAGCCACAGTGAAGGGAAGCCCCTATTGCATTTACTCTACTTTGACTAAAGCAGAGAGAAACTACAGCCAACTGGACAAGGAAGCTTTGGCAATTGTGGCAGCTGTCAAGAAATTCATGAGTATGTATATGGGAGAAGATTCACCATTGTCACAGATCACAAACCTCTTTTAGGCATTGTGGCAGGGGACAAACCAATGCCCACGATCCTGTCACCAAGAATGCTGAGATGGACTGAATTTCTTGCTGCTTATTCATACAAACTCATCCACAGACCTGGAAAAGACATTGGGCACGCAGATGCTTTGAGTCGCTGCCCACTTCCTTCACACTGAGGACCCTGCTCCTGAGACTCACACCTTTTTCTAGAAACTGTTGCCAAGCTTCCAGTCCATGCTGCTGAGATTGCCAGAGAAACTGCCAAAGACTTTTGGCTCCTGTTATAGGCTGGATCAAAAAGGTTGGCCACTACAAGATCTACCTCAACTTGCAACCTTTTAAATCCAGACAAACTGAGTTATCTGTATTAAGAGGATGTATTTTGTGGGGTAACAGGGTGGTTATTCCTGCAAAACTACAGAGAGGTTTTGGAAATGTTACATGAGGGTCATCGGGAATTGTCAGAATGAAGGGATTGGCCAGGAGTTATGTATGGTGGCCAGGTATTGACAAAATGGTTGAAAACTGGGTTGCATCCTGTCCCAACTGTCAGGAAGTCAGGCCTGCCCACCTCTCACCCCCAAACAGGAATGGGAATGTCCTAGGGGCCCATGGTCCAGGATTCACATTGATTTTGCTGGCCCTACCAGAGGGCACACTTTCCTTATTATAGTAGATGCATACTCCAAATGGCTAGAGGTTATCCTATGGCATCCACCACAGCTGAAGCTGAAACAGCTTAAGAAACTTTTGTAACTCATGGGTTACCTGATGTTGTTTCTGACAATGGCCCTCAATTTACATCCAACCTTTTTGAATCATATTTAGCACAACAGGGTATCAGACATGCCCTTACAGCCCCTGGGCATCCTTCGGCTAATGGCGGGCTGAGCACATGGTACGATTTAAGGAGAAACTCCAGCAATTGGGTCCAGGGGACATCACTGAGAAAGTTGAAAAACTACTCAGTGTCCAGCATATCACTCCCAACCCCTCAACTAACAACCCCAGCTGAATTGTTGATGGGTAGGAAACTCAGGTCTCCCTTGACCTTCATCCCTGCATGCCCAACGCACCACTAGATTCCACTAGCAAAATTAGCACATTCACTGTGGGTGATTCTGTTTATGCAAAAACCTTCTGGGTGAACCATTATGGATTCCTGCTGAGATAACAAATCCAGGCCCCAGGTCTTGGGTACAAACTGGGATGGTGTCTTCTGGAGCAGGCATTGATCAGTTAGATCAGACTACCTCAGGAGCATAGCCATTGCTCCTCTCTGATTATACCTACTGCTCTTCTAGAGGGGAGGATTATGAGGGTAATCAGCAAGCAAGAATCAACCCATGTGTTGAGCTAACACGACAGGAACCATCCCAAAACCTGTCACAGTGCCAACAACCATTTTACAAATGGAAGATTGCACATCACTACCAGACTTAGGTGCTGACATTGGGTTGGAGATGGATTGGGAGGAGAGACCAGGTTGTAGTAACCAAACAGGTTCTACCATTACTAGAAGTCCAAGTAAGGAGATGTTAACAGACATTTCCTCTCTCACAATTGAGAACCCTAAAACACCTGAACACGTGGGTCTCAGCGTGCAGTAAGAGCCCCACCTATTTAAAAGAATACATTAGATAGATGGGGTTTGAGTATGGACTAAACCTAGTGGGGAGGGGTGTTATGTATGCAGAGTTTGAATTGATTGGTTGTTCTTGTAAAGTGTTTGAAATCATTGGTTAAAAGTGAGGAAAACCCTGCTGCACTCTGATTGGCTGTCAGCCGAGGCAGCTTGACTATATATAACTGCCTCAGCTAAGCCAAATGGGTCTATTCTGAGTTGAAGTCACAATAAAATTAAGAGCTGAAGCACTCCGTGTCTGCCTCTCTATGCAAACTTAACACATGTCATCTGCTGGTGTTGGTCCACTGTGCTTCATTAAGTCCACTTGGGGTCAATGCAGAGTCTACCAGGGGATTTTTAAGGCACTTCTGCTTCCCTTCAAGGCGAGCTTTATGGGAATGCTGAACTTCATTTCCAACAGGACTTGGCATCTTACACTGCCAAAAGCACCCAAACCTGGTTCTATGACCGTGGGATTACTGTGCTTGATTGGCCCAGCAAACTCGCTGACCTGAACCCCATAGAGAATCTATGGGGCATTATAAGAAAGATGAGAGACATGAGACCAAGCAATACAGAAGAGCTGAAGGCTGCTATTGAAACATCCTGATTAATACAACACCTCAACAGTGCCACAGGCTGATAGCTTCCATGCCACGCCACATTAGAGGCAGTAATTGCTGCAAAAGGGCCCAAAGCAAGTACTGAGTACATATGCATCATTATGGTACTCAGGAGTCGAATATTGTTCTATGTACAATCCTTGTTTTATTGATTGCATGTAATATTCTAATTTTCTGAGATTATGGATTTGGGGTTTTCATGAGCTGTAGCCATAATCATCACAATTATGACAAATCACAGCTTGAAATATATTGTTTTGCATGTGATGACTCTATCTCATATATTAGTTTTACCTTTAAGTTACATTACGAATAAATGAACTTTGCATGATATTCTAATTTTTTGAGTTTCACCTGTATAAGCATATAACTATCTTTATATTAATTCATATGTTGCATATCAATTGGAAGAAATGGCTCCAGTTTAAATGTAGATCAAAGGTGAATTTAAAGTTCTGCTTGAATTTGATTATGTTGAGTTGTAGCTTTCTGATTTTAAAATGATTCCCTTCATTTAAGTTGTGTTGATTATAACTGACAGCTAGCAAAGCAAAAATGGAGATTTAGGTTATATTTTTTAAAAAGATGGAATGGACATTTGACCAAAATGTTATATTTCTCACTTCATTGTGTCTCATTAATCTTGACTTTGGGTCAAAAAGGATTTGACTTGTAAAAAATTGAATTTGTGAACATAGCATGTTGCTTTGACAATTATTGTACCACAGTTATTTCATGAGCCTTGACTTTTGAAATTGCTTGATGATAATATTGGTTTGAGTATGACGAATATTAAATAGATATCCTTCCTTTTATTCATAAGCTGAAAGTAAGGATTCAGGAATTAGGACTCTGGTTTTTTTTTTTTTTTTTAAATTTTTAATTAGTTTTATTTAGTAATTAAACATAACCAAACAAACAAACACTGACATAAACAAAACGTAATCAAACACAAAACATATGTTACAGTCGAACCTAGTACGGCTAGGCTCCTATCATTCATTGTCCATCATTTGTTAAGTCCAATTCAGAAAGTCTGTTAAGTCTTTTTCTTATCTAACCATCCATAGAAGTTGTTCCAAGTTTTGTAATAGTCCGTTTCTTCCTTATTTTTAATTTCCATTGTCAATTTGTCCATTTCTCGCACTCAATTATTTTCTTCGTAAGTTCCGCTTCTGTTGGAGTTTCAGTGTTTTTCCACTTCTGTGCAAAGGCCATCCTTGCCGCTGTAATAATATGGATCATTAAATAAAAGATTTCCTTCGGATAGGTCTTATTGGTGATTCCCAGTAAAAAAATTCTGGTTTGAAATTAATCTCTACATCACAAATTTCTCGTAAGCATTGATGTATTTCTTTCCAATATTCCTGGGCCTTTCCACAACTCCACCATATATGATAATATGTACCTCTTTCCTTATTACACTTCCAACAAAGGAGGAAAATTTATTATTCATTTTAGATAGTCTTGTTGGTGTTATATGCCATCTATAAAATAATTTATACAGATTTTCTTTAAATGGAATTGCAAGGGTTATTTTTTATTTCTAGTCCAAATATTTTGCCAATCATTCAAAGCTATGCTGTGACCAAAATCTCTCATCCAGCGTATCATTGTTTCTTTGACTGTTTCTTCTTCCAATTTAGTTTGTAATAATACTTGGTATGTTTTTAATCATTTTTACATCTGGTCCTAACAAGATTTCATCTAATTCCGTCCTAGTTTTACTAATACCCAATTCCTTTTTGTCTTCTGCATGTTTAGCTTGGAGTTGTAGATAGGCCCACCATTCCAATTCTATTCCCTGTTCATTCAACCGCTGTCTAGTTTGTAAATCTCCTTTTTCATCTAACAGTTCTTCATAAGTAATAATTTTATCGTATCTTAGCAGGTGTGGATGCATCAAAGCTTCTAATGTTGATATCCAGATTGGTATTTGAATATACATTTGTTTCTTAATTTTGAACCAGGTGTGTAGAAGTGTCTGTCTTACTTTGTGTTTCAAAACGTAGCTGTGTCCCTTTAAACTATCTTGTCTAAGAAAAAGTGCCATCCTGTCTGGAGATTATAGCCTTCTAATGTTAGTATCCTTGTATTTGTGTGATTTATCCAGTCTTTTATCCAAGTCATAATTGCAGCACTATAATACAGCTCCCAATCTGGTAGGCCAAATCCCCCTTTCAGTTGCATCTTGTAGTAATTTTAGTTTTATCCTTGGTCTTTTTTTGCCAAATAAAATTTGATGTTAATCTATTTAATTCATCAAAGAAGGATTTTTTAATTTTATGGGGCGTTTTGAAAGAGAAATAGAATTTTTGGTAAGATATTCATTTTAATCGTGGCTATCCTGCCCATAAAGGATAATTTTAAATTGTTCCATCTTATTAGGTCTTCCCTTATTTGTTTAATAAGTGGGTCATAGTTGTCTTTCTTCAGTGTGCTATATCTGGGGATATAATGATTCCTAAATATTTAATTTTTCAACAATTTCAATGCCCATTGTTGAGGTCAGTAATTCTTTCTGTTTACTTGTCATATTTTTAGTAATCATTTTTGTTTTCTTTTTATTTATTTTTAATCCTGCTACTAAACCAAATTCATCCAATTTTTGTAAAAGTTTAGGTCCTGAAGATTGAGGTTCTTCCAGAATGAAAAGAAGGTCATCTGCAAATGCCTGTAATTTAAATTCTTCCCTTTTTACTTTTAGTCCTTTTATATCATTGTCTTTTTAATTGTCCTAATTAAAGCCTCTAATGTCATAATGAACAGCAGTGGTGACAATGGACAGCCTTGTCTCGTTCCTTTTTGTATTTGAAACTTTTCTGTAAGTCCCCGTTAATTAAAATTGTAGCATATTGTTTTTGATAGATAGCCTTAATTACATTAGAGAATTTAGGTCCTAACTTCAAATATTCACTTTGTTGTAGAATAAAGTCCCATTTCACATTATCAAATGCCTTTTGGGCATCTAAGAATAGCAATGCAGCTTGTTCTGCACTCCGATCCTCATAATACTCTAATATGTCCAAGCTACTCTGATATTGTTTCTAAGATGTCTCTGAGGGAGAAAGCCATTTTGGTCAGGGGATATGAGTTTATTAAGTATTTTTTAATCTCTCTGCCAAGATCGTCATAAAGATTTTATAATCTACATTAAGGAGAGAGATTGGCCGATAGTTCCCTGGTTCTGTTAGATCGGAGCCTGATTTGGGAATGATGGATATTTTAGCTTCTTGCCATGATTGAGGACAATTCGCTTTGTCTAAAACTTCATTGAAAATTTTTACCATTTCCTTTCCTAAAATTTCTTGTTGTGCTTTATAAATCTCTGCTGGTAAGCCATCTGGACCTGGGACTTTATCTATTTTTGTTTGTTGATAGCCTCATAGACTTCTTGAAGGGTTATAAAATGGTTTAACGCTTTTCATCTTCTTCTGAAATTTGTGTGAGATCTGTATTTTTAAGTATTTTAAAATTTGGTCTTCTGTAACATGACTTGTCTCTGTGTATAGATCTTTATAGTATTTTTGAATAATCTGCCTTTTATCCTCCTCTTTATAACATATATCCCTTGTTCATTTCTTAATTTAGTAATCCATCTTTTTCATTTTGTTTTTAAGTTTAGAGGCTAACCAACGTCCTGGTTTATTTGCATTTTCAAATTGGTATTGCTTTGTCCTCTTTAGTTTCTGAGCTAGTTCCTCCTTCTCAGTTAAATTTATTTTATGTTTAATCTTATCCAATTGAAATTTGACTTGCTCATCTTGTGGGGTGGTTTGCAGTCTTTCATGCCATTCATCATATTCCTGCTGTAATTTTATTTTCTTTTGTCTTTTTCTCTATTTTTCCTGGCCATGTATTTAATAGACACTCCTCTCATCACTGCTTTGGCAGTATCCCAATTGTTTTGAAGGGAGGTGTCTTGAGGGTTATTTTCTTGAAAAAAATTCTAATTCTTTTGTCAGTATATTATTAAAAACTTCATCTTTTAAAATCGACCTCTGGAGCATCCAATTGTTTGATTGTGGTTGTTGTCCTTCCCATCTAAGCCTAATCATATTATGGTCTGCTAGTGTAGTTGGTTCCATTGTTATATCTAGAATTCCTGAGTTTAATTTTTGGTCGCCCAAACCATGTCAAGTCTTGACCAGGACATGTGGCGGTTAGAATAATAAGTAAACTGTTTTTCTTCGTGTTCCTCTCTCTCCAGACGTCACTAATATTAAATTCCTTCATGAGATCAAAAATATTTTTGGTAATTTTTTTTTCCAGATTGGTGTTATTTCCTTTATAGTCTAATAGTTTATTTACGACTGCATTGAAGTCTCCTATGATAAATAACTGTTGATATTGCAATTCTTTAAGTTTATCATATAATTTCTGAAAAAGAATTCTTGGGGGCCATTTGGTGCATAAATTACCGCTAATAAACATTTAATTTGTCCCAGTTCAACTTCTACCATAAGTGTCCTACCATCTTTGTCAGAGTATATTAATGAAGCAGGGATCCTATCTTTTATATAAAGTACTACTCCTCTTTTTTTTTTGGTCTAAAGCCGCAAACATATTGCCTAATTTTTTATTCTCTAATAGATGTTTCTGTTTTTGGGTGATATGGACTTCTTGTAGTGCTATAATGTCTGCTTTTTGAATTTGTAGGTGCTTAAAACCTTTTTCCTTTTACCGGTGAGTTTAATCCATTTATGTTCCAAGATATAAGATCGGATAGATTTGTTTTTATTGGATCCTATATTTAGCTCCTTGTAATTCTAATGTCCATGGGTTCTTCTGGAACTTCTGGTTTCCCATTGCTATCATCTTTACTGTCAGTTATATTTACCTTTTATATGTCTCTAATCTTTTCCTTTCAGCTCTCCTAGCTTCTTCCCTGTCTTCATCTACTCCCTCCCTGTTTAAGTGTTGGTCAAAAAACATCTCTGCTTTCTCTATAGTCTCAATTTTATATTTCTTGTCGTGCCAGGTAACCATTATACCTTCTGGGACTAACCATCTAAAATTAACATTTTGTTTTATCAGTTTGGTCGTTAAAAATTGATATGGTCTTCTCAAATCTCTTATTTTTGGGGGTTTGTTTAAGAATTATTATTGTTTTATCGGCATACTGTAAAATATTATCTCTGGATCTATGTAGAATTTCATCTCTAAGAGATTTCTTGACAAATTTAACATGTATCTCTCTTGGTAGGTTAAATCTCCTAGCGTAGTTGGTTTGGACTCTGTACAGTTCGTCAATTTCCTTCATTAAATCTTCTTTTCCATCTCTAGTGTGCCAGCTAAAATATCTGTCATAACCTCCCATAGATTTTCTTCCCTTTCTTCCTTCACATTTTGAAATCTTAAATAATATGCAGCTTTTTCTGACTCGAGATGGATGATTGCAGTTTCTAATTCTTTATTCTCTCTTACTAACTTTTCTGTCAGCTCATCTACTCTCTTTTCCTCTTTGGTCACCTTTGTTTCTATTTCTAATATTTTTCCTGATTTTCCTCATCTCCTGCTGAAATATTTCAAATTTTTCGTCTATCTTTTGTATCTTGTCTTTCAAATCTACTTTAACCGACCCAATTTCCTCTTTCATCTCCTCGTGATTTTTGACCATCATTTCCTGCATGCTTAACAATAAACTTTGTAGGTCCTTAGAGGAATTTGCACGTTCTTTAGGGCGTTTCCTCAATTGTCTTTTGTGCAGAGGGACTCTGCACTGTCATGTAGTTGATAATTGGTTAGGAGCTTTCCTAACTGTGCCAGTCTTAGTATAGTAGTCAAATTTCACTTTTTCACAATATCAATTGAAATTCACTTTTTCCCCTTGTTTCTTTCCACCTAAGTCAAGTTTATATCCCAATCTCCTCCCTCTTTTGTTTTAGTGTAGACAAAATTATCTTAATTATCTTAATACATATAACATAGATATACTTATTCAATACTTATTTATACTTATCCAATATCTCTTCTAATATTTAGAACATAAAAATAATTCTTTCCTAAGTCAACAATTCTAGTGAGACGCTTATCAATTATATAATTATGTGATTCAGTAGTTTTAGGTAAATAGTTATTTAAATATTAAGATATTAAAAAGTATTAGCAAAATATTAACAGTTGTTTCTTAATATACAGTAGTGATTAGAAAGAAAATAGGAAGACAAGAGGTAAGAGTATAATTATAGAAAAATTTTCAAGTATAAAAAGGAGAAAGGGAAAGGAAAGAAAAGAAACAGAATCAGAGAAAGTATCTATGTAAGAGTTACAAGTTTAAAGTTTAGAAAGGGAAAGTAATTCGAAAGTCTAATGTATCTAAAGTATCACTTTCACTTCGCTCTTTCTTGTTGCAGCGTGACTCAGGAGGTTTCTTTTCTCTTCTGCTGCTTCCTTCTTTGTTGTTAGCTGCGATCTTGAAAAGTTTTTTTTTTTGAAAAGATCTGTATAGCTCAACTGTCTTTCTTAGGTAGGTCAAAAGAAAAATTCGGTAAAATCTGTAAAATCCCAATCCAAGTATTTTGGTATTTTGTTCAGTCGTCTCTTTTCGGTCTCAATCTTCGAGTTGACAAGTTGATTAATTTGTAAAGAATCCACAGCATCCGTTTTCAATCAACTCTGCTGCTATCTTTAAGTTGAAATCTTTATGTCTTGTTTCGGTTCAAATTAAGGTCTAAGTTAAAGTCCGACCGAAGTTGTATATATATTTTAATAATATGTACTTGTTCAGTTTTATATATATTGTTCTTGTTCTCCTTCTAACAGTTTAAATTTCCGTTTCTATTCTCTTCTTCCGCTCGTCATGAATCTCGTTTGGTCAGCTTTTTAGATTAGAGCTATTAATCTTTTCTTCAAATATTTTCAAGATTGTCTATTGGCATCTAAATTATCTTTGTTTGTTTTTGCTTATGGATATTGCTTGATCTGCAAAGCCGTACCTTAGATTCTGCTTGGTCACCGCTAGTGTGGTCAGCTGTCAGCATTTGAGGGTGGCCATTGCTAGCCTCCCAATCTTCTGCTCGTTCGTTTGTTCGCTCTGGTTACCCGATTCCACCCAGACCGCCGCCTGGGGTTTCTTTCCAGGGACCCCTCTCCTTCAGGAGCTCTCCAAGCTCCCTTTGGGCTCTGTTAAGCCCCCATGAGTGGTAAGTGAAGGTTCGTGCTCCGCAGAGTCCTCTGCCCGCACGTCCCTTCTCTCTGACAGCTAACCGGAAACTCCCAGGACTCTGGTTCTTAATCTATTATCATTTGTCATTTGATCAACTATAGGCTGTGTGTTTATGTGCAGTAGGGAAGTTCTGTTGCAGTAGAGAAAACAGAATTCCCAAATACAACTTAAATGAAAAGAAAATACACAGTGTTTTAAATTAACAGGGTATTATTATTATTATTATTATTATTATTATTATTATTATTATTTTGATGGAACAGCAAGCATTTAGATGTTGTATCTGGTGATTCTTCAAGTTAATCTGGTTCCCTTATCAATACATTACAAGGAATGAGTTAAACCTACTTTAACTCACTCCTTGTTTAACTTTGTATCCAGGCAGAACATGAAAAGGTGGGACCTTTAGATTTTAAAAGTTTAATCAGATGCATTAACACTTCCATTACAAAGTTCACAAATAGAAACTCTTCTTCACAGTTTACCAACTTCTGTCTTGCTTGTTCATAATTTTCCATGTACACTATGCAACATTTTGAATAAAAGTTAAAGTTAAGATAGGTGTTAAGATAGAATTGTGATACTGTGTTGACCTCTCACTTCAACTGTGCATTTCTTTTGTTCAGAATCCAGAATGTGTACCATGCATAATTTAATTTAATTTAATTTAATTTCATTTCATTTCATTTCATTTCATTTCATTTCATTTCATTCCATTTCATTATGAGATTTATATGCCGCCCTATCTCCCAAAGGACTCAGGGTGGCTTACAATACTAAAAAACATACAATACGAAAGTTAAAAATAAATTAAACTCAGGGAATCTCATAATCATAAACTAAAAACAATTAACCCATTTAAACCTCCCCCCCATCAGTCTGGGTAGGCCAGTTGAAATAGCCAAGTTTTTAGGCCCACAGCGGAAGGCCCGGAGGTCCGGGGCCACCCCGAGCTCCAGGGGCAGCTGATTCCAGAGGGCAGGCGCCCCCACAGAGAAGGGCCTATTCCTGGGGGCCGCCAGCTGAGATGGTAAACCTGAGATGCCGGTACATACAGCCACTCGGTCTTGGTCAGGTTGAGTTGGAGTCTGTTCCTCCCCATCCAGACCTGCACCGCCTCCAGGCACCTGGACATCACTTTGACAGCGACCCTGGGTTAGTTAAGGCTGGAGATGAAAAGCTGGGTATCATCAGCATACTGATGATACCTCACCCCAAAACCACGGATGATCTCACCCAGTGCCTTCATGTAGATGTTGAACAGGAGGGGCGAGAGGACTGACCCCTGGGGAACCCCACAAGTGAGGGGCCTTGGGGTTGACCTCTGCCCCGCTGCCAACACTACCTGTGTGCAACCCGGGAGATAGGAGGAGAACCACAGTAAAACGGTGCCCCCCACTCCCAACCCCTCAAGGCGTTGCAGTAGGATACCATGGTCGATGGTATCAAAAGCTGCTGAGAGATCTAATAGGACCAGGACAGAGGAATAACCTCTGTCCTGTGCCCTCCAGAGATCATCCACCAGTGTGACCAATGCCATCTCCGTGCTGTACCCGGGCCTGAAACCCGATTGGTATGGGTCTAGATAATCGGATTCCTCCAGAAACATCGGGAGCTGATGGGCCACCATGCTCTCAACAACCTTCGCCACAAAGCGAAGGTTGGAGACTGGATGAAAGTTGTTTAAATCAGCTGGGTCCAAGGCAGGCTTCTTGAGGATAATAATGTATATTTTATTTTTAAGCAAGTTATGAGTTAGGGTTTTTTAAATCCATTTTCTACCAGTCACTGTACATTTTTAAAAAGTCCATTTTCAACATAAAATCAGCATTGGTTAGCATGTTCATTTGGGTGATGAATGAGTTTTCTGAGTTGCCTTAAGAATAACTAATAATTTACAATCAGAACGAAACCAACAAAAATCAGAGGAAAAATCAGATCCATAGTAGGGGTTTTCTGCTAGCATGAATGGGGTCAGCTAGTTGATGTCTAGGCAGTGGGTGTGTACAATGTGATCAAAATCATCAGAATTTTGGAGAATAGAATAGAATAGAATAGAATAGAATAGAATAGAATAGAATGGAATGGAATGGAATGCGATGGGACGGGATGGAATGGAACGGAATGGAACAGAACAGAACTCTTTATTGGCCAAGTGTATTGGACAGACAAGGAATTTGTCTCCAGTTCATAAACTCTCAGTGTACATACAAGCAACAAAAATCATGATCATAACCATAAAATACAATCATCATAAATAATAAGATATAACACTCAGTAGGGAGGTCATATGATACTAAATAAGCAATCAACATAAATTATAATAGGATACTATTATGATTTATGAGTTACAATGTAAGCTTTATCCCATTTCTACACAAATGCATCATTGAGACTGAAACAAAGGACATTACATCATGATGATGCATTCACCATTTTGTCTCATTTAACCTTCCCTGCTGGTACCACTGTTTTCAGTTGATCTTTTATGTACTGTACTCATGATCTATGCTTTTCATAGAAAATACAAGCAATCTTTCTTTTTGTAATATTGGAAGAATAGGTCAATCATGGAAACATTATTGCTTCTCAATAAAACAACATTTTCAAATAATCTCTTACTGTCAAGCCTTTCTCTACTACCATTTTCACAGGCTTGGAAAAACCAGTAAAAATTCTTCCAAAATATCCCTGCTAATTAGAGGTGATAGACCATGTTTTTCTTTGCTGTCAATGGTGATAAAAATTAGACCTGGAAAGTAATCTAAAAACATTTTTATTTATAAAATAAAGAAACCTACACGGAGCTACATGTTTGCAACCTAATCTCCACCAAGGCATATAGAAAAAGAACAAAGGAAAATATAACGGAAGTTACAAAGGAAGTGAAGTATAAACTTTGTACACATGCTCAGTGGATCAAAATATCACAAGACTTTCTTATCTTATTACTATGGAGACAAGAATAGCACAGTGCTGACTAGCAGACACCTGCTTTCTATGAGCTTAGAAGCTTGAACAGACAAACCAAAAAAACGCAGTGACACTTACCATTCCCTATTTTCTACTCTTTGTTTTTTTAAGTGGCTTTTTAAGTATCTCAGAAGTGCATTTACCATTGAACATATATAACTTCTATTTTTCAAAATATATTAGGAACTCCTTTGCATCATAAATGAATCCTAGATGATAGCCTTTTCTCCTCTCAAAATAATGTTTATATGATTTATTCTGCAATCTGTATTGTTGACACTTTGCCTGTGAGATGTCAGTGTAATCACAATACATTAGTAAATGCATGTCTAATATTGCTATCTTCATCATCTGAATAGCTAGGTGGTAAGTCAGAAAGAAGAATATGGTCAAGGGACAATGCCAATCTTTTTAATTGGGAAATTGAATTCCTTCACTTTTCTGACTTGAATCAAAGATGGCTTCAGCCAGCTACCTTACTTTTCCCAAAAGGAACTTCTACACCTCATTCAGAAGATTTTTGTTTTAGTTGACAGACTCGAAGGTGGGGCATCTCAGCACAGCATTTGATATATGCTTAGAATAGATTGTGCTTTTGGACTGAAGCACATTTCCATACATTTACTAGAACAGTTAGGATGAAGTCCTCCTCTACAGTCAAAATTGAGAAGGTAACCACAAGCATTATCAGAAAGTATTTAACTACAGAAACTACCTTCTCCTCTTCAAAGGCTCTGTAGAGTTCTTGTGCTTTGCTGTTAAATCTTTCAAATAAGATGTGTTTACTTGGCTGAGCTGTAATTAGCATTCATTTCTTAGGAAAGAGAAACACTGTTGCCATAGACACAATTAAGTGGAAGTAAAGTCTCACTCAGAAAGTTCAGCAGAACTTACCCATAGATGGATGTGCATAGCAGGGATTTTTATAATAAAGACTGTGCTCTGAGTTTTCTTGCAAAATTATTGTTGAGGGGGAGGCATAATCAATTATGAAACATAGATATTCCACAAGTCTGCCTGCTGTTCTTTTTTCAACAGGCTATTTTCTCCTATCCCTGATAACTTTTGCTCTTATTCTGAACAGTGGAACTAAGACCAGCTGTCATCAATTGATCAATTCATCAAACCAAGGAATTAGATGGAGCTTACAGGAATTCTGGGATATCAAGATGATTATGTTGGCTGGCGCTTGTTTTGAAGCATGTTACTGTCCCTTTTAACCTGAAGGATCAGGTGGGATAAGGAGCCTTGTAGATGCCAAGGGAAGAGTTCATGAACACCTGGTTAATGTGTTTGAGATAAAAGACTGCAAGGGTAACAGCACAATTTTAATTAAAAATTTTGTTCACCAGGTGAAAAAGCCAAGCAAATCCTTTCTGAGTCAGATAGAAATATTTAGGATTGCCACTATGGGAGAGGAAGAGAATACTCTAAACATGCTAGTGTTTACAGTAAAGTAGTTGTCTGTAACAGTGATGGTGTATCTCCTTAAATACAATATTTTTCATAAAAATTCATGAAGCAATTTATGCTGAATTACATCTTGAATCATGTATGAAATGTCCATGATATAGATACATAATTTCTTTCTTGTCACTCTTAAGTTGCAAGTGCACATTCCATTATGAATGGGGAAAAATGGTAGATCACAATGAAATAGGGTCATCTAGCAGTAGTTTACCTGAAATATAATATACATAGGTTCAGAACCATGGAGTATTAGATAGTATACCACCATATTTCTCATGACCTCAGCAAAGATTTGTGTGTGGCCTGAGAAAATACTATTTAGATCATCTGAGGTATATTAATAATATGTTGAATGAAGACTTTTGATATATATTGGAAGTACAGGTGATCCTCATTTTACAACCACAACTGAGAACAGAATTTCTATTGCTAAGCAAAATGGCTGTTAAGTGAGTATTGTAGAATTTTGCAACTTTTTGGCATGGTTGTTAAGGAAATCACTACAGTTGTAGTGAATCATGCAGTGATTCCCACTTCTCTCCCATTAAGTTTGCTTGTTGGGAGCCAGCTGGGAAAATCACAAATGGCAATCACATAACCCTGGACTGCTGCAACTATTGTCAATACATGCCAATTGCCAAGCACCCAAATTTTATTCCAGAAACTGTGGGGATGCTGCAACAATTGTAAGTCTGAAGACAGGTCATAAGTTATTTTTTCTCCTGCGGTTGTAACTTTGAACAGTCCCTGAATGGTTGTAAGTTGAGGACTAACTAACCTGTACACTATTCTCTCTATTCTCACCTCTTTTTCTCCTTTTGATCTGTTTCTTGGCTGATGTTGAATAAAAGGAAAACTTTACTTTGTGCAGACAAAGCTGCAAGTATCACTCCATTATTAAGTTGACTTACAAAAAATTGCAGGTTTTATATTATGAGTAATGAAACATGTAAGGGAAAAGGAAAGCAGGGATTGGAAGAAAAGAAGAGAATTGTTTGTTCCCATAGGTCAACAACAATAAAAAATGAACAGAGCTTTCTACAGTTTTTCTGTGCTTTGATGCAAATAAGCATACAAAACACAGTTTATATATAAGAATGCTGACATGTGGCAAACCCTCCTCTCCCCATAAAACTTGCTAAAGTCTATGAATATTAAAATCTTTCACACATTCTCTTCATCCACATATCAGAATAGCAGGAAGATATTGCATTGCTAAAAAAGGGGGAAAGGAAGAGTAAATAAAAGTTGTTTTGCTTTGTTATAGGTGGACACCTAACTCAGGAATTGTAATATTCAAGCATGACTTGGAGTAGGGAAGGTATTTTGGGATCATTGAAGAGAACAATCAGTTCCCAAGAAGTGAAGGAGACAAGTATCCAATTCTTTGGAAAGGGAAGTAGGAACATATTTTCAGTTTGATCTCCTTAGGGCATTGATGGGGATTTAATTCAGCTTCCAAGAGTGATTCACCCTTTCTCTTTTTCCTCTGGAAGAGTGAAATGAATGGCTCAAATGATCAGTTTGGTCTAGTGGTTAAAGCACCAGACTGGAAAGTGGGAGTCTGGGACTTCTAGTTACACCTTAGACATGAAAGCCAGCTGGGTGACTTTGAGCCAATCACTCTTTCTCAGCACTACCCACCTCACAGGGCTTTTGTTGTGGGAAAAATAGGAGAAGAGAGGTGTATTGGATATGTTCACGGCCTTGAGTTATTTATAAAAAACAATAAAGGCATAGTATAACTAACCGAGCACACAGGCAAGGACTCCTTGGGGTCCCGTCGGCAGGCTAATGCCGGCTGGGGGTCCCCCGACGACGAGCCTACTCTGTCGTGGCCCCTGACCTGTGGAACCAGCTCCCCCTGGGGCTCCGCCTGGCCCCTGACCTCCGCAACTTCCACCATGATTTGAAGACCTGGTTGTTTGATCAATCCGGGCTGTGACCTTTTTTTTCCTGGGGTGGGGTTATATTTTTAATGTATTTTAAATTTGTTTGGGCTTCTAATTGGGTTTAATCTCTTTTTAATTATTTATTGCTGTTGTTTCTTAGTTGTGAGCCGCCCCGAGGCTTCGGAGATGGGGCGGCATACAAGTCCCAATAATAAATAAAATAAATAAATAAACCAAATAACCAACTACCTAACTAACTATATGACTTTTCAAATTCTTATTTCCTCAGTTGATCAGACTTTGAAGGGACCTGACCTTAGTCTGGTTTTAATTCTTCAAATTTGCAGCATTGTTTAACACAAAGTGCCACTACTAGTCCTTTATACCTATATGCTATTAATTCTGTAGCAAAGTCAACTTTTCCTAACATGCTTGATTGCAAACTGTTCTGTTACTAGACTAAACCTGGAAAAAAAAATTTACCCCCACATGACAAATGACAAAGACAGCAGCAAAGAAAAATTCAAGTACAGCTCAATTAATAAGATGGAAACTCAATTAAGAACAAACAAGGCTTAAATGATGTGGGTTGATTCTATACACATGTTTATAATTTTGTTGACAGTGAGCAAATGTGATTATAATGTGTTTCAAAACACACACACACAGCACACACACAAAGCCAGCCTATTGCAAAGGTATGCATGTTGCACTTGATCATCTTCTGTTTTGTGCTGCCAGTAGAAGGCAGCTTTGGACTTGCCACCACTGAGTCATTTTTCCTCTATCTTTGAATAATAAAATATGGTAACAAGACCCAGTCTTCTTACCTGATTATGGTTCCTCACAGAATCAGCCAGAGATTCTGACTGGATTTGCCAATTTTGTCTACCTATTGAGTCATTTCCAAGGACTTGGGATAGGCAGATGTGGATGTTGGTGTAAAGATTCATGCATGGAAAAAGTTCTATCTTGCCTAAGATGGAACTAGAATTCACAATCCTAGTTTCTGGGCCAGCACTTTAAACACTAGACTTAAATGGGTGTCTATGTTCTATATCTCTTTCTCTTCTCTCTCTGGTTTAGCCCCAAGTGTAATCTACAGAACCATTATAGATTAACAGGGTCTCTAGACAATAGACTGTGTGACCCATTGACTTCCAATCTTCTTGAAATTAAATTTAACCCCTGGTAGTTGTTAGAAGAACAATTTGAGAGCAGTTGAGAGTTAACTGAATCAGAAAACCACCTGCAGAGAGCTCTCCAAGGTACTGATAATGCATTTCTCTGCCAGAACTTAAATCTATTTGTGTCCCCCACCTCCTCTTACTAGTAGGGACAATAAGCAAGATACAGGCTTCCCTGAACGCCATATAGAAATATTGATAGTAATTCTATGGTTCCTGTCTAATTATATATCCTACATGAATCTGAGAGGAAACAATATGTTACCCCAATCACTTAACCTGCTGAGGTTATTAGTATCAAACATGTCATCCTGGAAGAAAGTTTAGTGCAATAAGGACTCATTTTACAAGAAAATACTATATATATATAGTAGAACGAAGCTGAAGACACCAGCCTGAAGATGACGGATGAGATTTCGTCGAAACGTTGCCAAGGTATTCTCAATCTTACACAGGACAAGACCCGAATACACCAAGACCTACATATATATATATATATATATATATATATATATATATATATATATATACACACACATACATATGTGTGTGTATGCACACACACACACAGAGACAGCAATAGCACTTAGACTTATATATTGCTTCACAGTGCTTTACAGCCCTGTGAATATTGCCCCAACATACACACACACACACACACACACACACACACACACACAAACACAGACATGCCTAGAATAAGGATTATCCCAGTTTCCCAGAAAGATTGATCACCTCTTTTAACTATTCTGCCAGAGGAAGAAACTTATTTACAGTATGCTGTCCATAATTCAAATGATGCCTTCTGTCTCTCTTTTTTTTACAGTTTTTTTAATAATTCATTTTTAATATATTGGAGGTTAACCCCAAGGGAAGAAACAGCATTGTTCCTATAGCTTTTGCATTATCCTGATCAATTTTGTAAGAGGCATAGCATATAGAGTAGCAGGAAATCCTTAGCTGATTTAGGAACTTGAGGCTCCCCCCAACTACTGAAATTAAAGACTGTCCTATGCTTTAAACATAATCTAATCAGTTTGGTATGGGGAAGCAATATTTAAACGAGCAGAAAATCATTAGATGATTTACAAAATGTTGAAAAATCATGCTGGGAAAAAAATGAGGCCTCTTCTTTTTCTTTTCTTGAAAGAGGATGTGACTTAATTATTGTCTGTTGCTCAAAACATTCATCTTTGTAAAAATTAAAGTAATTGTGGCAAGAAGAAAATTGTCTTCCATGTTAATATTTGCTGAAAATGAACAAATGGGCACACTGTCAATTGGATTTTTTTCTATAATAAAAGGAATGCATTCTCTCTCTTATTTGTTAAAGCTAATAAGAAAAATTCCAGAAACCTATACATTGTTGATAGCTTAATTTGAGAAAGCTTATATCTTTGTCTTGTAGAATTATTTTCAGACATATAAACCTCTAGAAAGTTGTTTCTTTTCTTTTTCCCATAAGAAAAATAATCTTGTATGGAAAAAAAAACCTTCAGTATCACTTTGAAAGATTAATCATGACTCTATATACTTCAAAGGCAAAGAAAGATCAGACTGAAGGGGGAACAACAATTTGATTGTGTGTCTGACTTGCATCTTAAATTTTTAAAGTGACCTTCTTCTGCAGATATATTTTCCATACTTGCTATGACTGATGTCATTTTTTGTTTGTTTGCTTTTATGTTATTTATTACAATTTATCTGTTTTAAATTGTCTTTTTTATTTATTGTTCCATGTTGCCTAGAATCCCTTTGGGGAAGATGGGTGGTTATATAAATGTGATGAATTATTTAATTAATTAATTAATTAATTAATAATTATCTCCCAGGCAAGGAGAATAAGGTCTTCACAATAATGATCTCACAGCCATGGCACACTATTCTATTTTGTAGTGTCACTTTTTTCTTATGTACAGGTGCCTAAGAGATCCTTGAAAACATATTTTTCTGACTGCTATCCCTTAAAGGCAATTACATTCAATGTATTCCAGAATAGTCAAATATATTAACTTCCTGGACTAACCAGATCTGTATACAATGTGCATAACATAAAATAAAGTCACTTTTTATTTGTCTGTTTATTTTATAAGGTAGCTCAACCCCTAAACTCATAAATGTTATTTCTGCTATTGTTATTAACCACATACAGTAAATTCTACATTTAATCAAGCCAGAATTTGTTTGGGTTTTTTTTTCAGTTAGAACATATTCATAAATCTGTATTTTGATAAACATGTGGTACGGCATATGGATTTGTGCTTATGACATATATCAGAGTATGTGTTTCAATATGAATTTTATATGACAAAAAGGAAAGAAGGAAAGGAGTAACAAATCTACTTCCCTAATTGAGTGAAAGGGTGGGGAAGGGAGAGAGGGAGAGGGGAGAGAGATAGGAGATAGTAACAAACTAGTTTGGTCTATGCTTAAGGCATCAGGCTAGAAACCAGAAGACTGTGAGTTCTAGTTTTGCCTTAGGCATGAAAACTAGCTGGGTGTGATGACCCAGGGTGTGGCACAAAGGCAACACAGTCAAATAAGCAAGAAGTGTCCCTTTAATACCTCCATCTTTGCCCCCAATGTCCAGGCTACCTTTGGCTGGAGAAAAAACTCTCCCAAGAACAGTCTTTAAGTGGAGGAAATTCAGTCCAAAAACAAAGTACATACAAACTGTAAATAAAAATCCACACAAACCACACTGCAGTAATTGACTTGACAGGGCAGGAGAAGGAATTGCAGACTTGAAAGCCCAGCAAAACATACACAGTTGGGAAGATGCCAGGAACCTAGATAAGCCTCAACGATACCAGATAATTCACAATTTACTCCCAACAACTTTGCTGTGCACAGCTTCCCTTTTTAAACACTGTAATGCAAAATGTAAAATCACCGAACCGGTAGTTACACCAGTCGGATCCCACCCCTGGATGCAGCCCAGGGTTTGGGGGCCCTGATCTATGTCTCTTGCCCAACTTACTATCCAGCTGCAGGTATATAGGTATCTGACTGTTCCCTTGGTAGCAGCACTTCATCGAATCTCCCAAGATGTTTCACAGCTTCTATCCCAGGGCAGTAGCTCTTTTGAATTCTGCTGTATAGTGCAGTGTTGGTGCGGTGTCGGGGTTTTTCGGTTCAATGTGTGGAGGGTGAAGGATGTGTGTTTGTGTTTATTTTCGTGGTCATGGTCATGATGTGCACTGAAAATGGTGTTTGATTTCATTGTACAAGGTGCAATGACAATAAACTAAACTAAACTAAACTAAACTAAAATGTGCCATTATATGGACATGCAGGTTTTCCTTCTTAATTCAAAGGAGACAATCCATAATAGTGCTGTTGGTCTAGCTAGCCTATTTTATGGAAGTTTGATGTCCATGTTATTTTCTAGGATCATGTCTTCTTATCTAATTTTAGAGAAAATTTGATTTGCTTCATTTATATATAAGTCTGCCTTGTTGCTATTTTGATGTGTCAGAATGTTATTTGGACCAATTGCCACATAGATAATTGCTTCTCACAGTGTCGGGGAATTGGCTAACAGTGGAAAGACAAGCTGTGAGGTAGTTATTCTAATAAGTTTGCATCTACTGGAAAGTAATGTGTGAACCTCAATTTTCTCCTTGAAAAATATTTATATTCATGAAAGCTGGGAGGCTATTTCATAATGGAGATCTGTTTCTAGATGCATAGCTGTAATATATTATGAACCACTATGAATTTTGCTTAGCTGTGGGATACAGGACTTATATATTTTGCTTCCTTTTTTCTTTCCCTCAAAGATATATATTATGGCTTACAAAATTACTTGACTAGAGAACTTGCTGATTTTCTTCTACTGTCAGCAGGGTAAAAATAGCAGGTCTGTTTCTATGCCTTTCAAAGGGACATTTGGGACTTGATCTGATGAATGCTTGAGCTTCATCTGCATTGCAGAATTGTGCTTTAATCATTTTTAAGCATCTATTTGAGCCTTTGGCCAAGGATTAGGAAAGAATTTGATGCTAAAATGAATGACCATTTAAAAAATAAAATAAAAAGAAGCTGCAGCAGTCTAGATGTTCAACTTGGACATAACAAGACCTTAAGAAGTTTGTATGTTTTGTGGAAAAAAGAAAACGTATCTGAAGACTGAGATTTTAAGAAGAAACAACAAAAAGGGCTTTGTGTTATATACTAATTCTAAGGGATGTTCTTTCCAAGTAATTCAAAACACTTTTAGGCCTACGTGCTTTAGAATTGTATTGTTAGGAATGTATGGACAAATGTTGCAAAGGTGCTTTTTCAAAAGGCAACTGGGCTTTCTTTGTTTTTCCTTGAAGTCATTTCACTTCTCATCCAAGAAGCTTCTTCAGAAGAACTGAAGAAGATTCTTAGATGAGAAGCAAAATGTCTTCAAAGAAAAACAAAGAAAGTCCAGTTGCCTTTTGAAAAAACACTTTTGGGACAACCATGACCTGAATGACTGAGAATCTCCATAGATGTATGGACAGATGATTCTAAAGCCTGATAGTTGATAGTAGAACTGTCGGGCGCCATTAGTGCTGATAGATAAACTGAGCCTGTCAGCACTTTTGCAAGAGCCACTGAAGCCTGACACTATATACTTCCGGGATTGTTTAGCTGCATCATACACATTGTCGGCAGAGCGGGATGGTCAACGGTGACAAGAGGGGGAATCTGGGAAACCCCCTGTCCTTTCGTGGCTTTTGGAATCAACTATAGTGCTACCACGAATGATGGGGTGGGAATCTGGGTATATAGTTTACTCATGAGTAGGTAGAGTTCATAGGCAAAAGATAGATTGCACAGATAGGAAACAATGGACATATTAGGTATAACCGGATGGTGACCTAGAGGGTAATTAAGGGGCTAATTAGGGGCAAGTACAGGAGATAGGAGCATTTAGGTGGGTGTGTTTATACCTTAAAATAGTATTGGAAGGCAGAAACTTCCAGTTGCTAACCTAGACCAGATTGTATGCCGTTCTTGCTGGATGGTAAGTTTGTTGTTTGACATTAAACACCTTGAAACCTGCTTTCTGCTGTTGTATGGTGGTTTTTGTGCAAAGCTTTCAGAGGACCAGCTAAGAAGAACAAATCCCTCTCTTTGGAACATCATTCCCCCACACCCAAGATTAGACTGGCCCCCATTCTAACACTCTTTTGGAAGGCCCTGAAGATTTGTTTCTGTCAGTGGGCCTGTGGAACCCAGAGCGGGATAGAGCCCATTAGATGGCTAGTATGAATGTGTGTTGTCGCTGGGATGTGGAGTGAGGAGTTACTGTTTTATTATTTTTCTTTTTATTATTTTTCTTTCTTTTATATGGAGTTTTTATATTCTTATAAACCACCTTGAATTGCCATGTGTAAGTAGGCAGAAATATAAATTTTCTAAATAAATAAAATGGAACTATGAGAAGCTTTGGATATTCAGGATACTTACATACATTATGACGCATATAAAGACTGATTCTTGATCTCTGGAAGAAAGCTACATGGCTATTCTTAAGCCTATTTCCTCTTGGGATGTATGATAGTCCTCCAAAAAGTTGCCAAGAGAGGAAGACTGTTTTTAAAATAATGCTGCTTGATTTGCAGCAATGAAATGAGAGGATAAGTCAGGCAGAGGCAGAAAAGAAACTTTACAAAGGTCAGTTCATTTTTTTTAATTGTCTGATTTAAAACTTTTAGACCTGTTGTTCACCCAGAATAATCACATCTGTTTTAGAGAGTCTACTGAAATGAGATGACAGTCATTATACTGTTTTCAAACATCAGTGTTACTGCTGCACAAAGGACAACAAGCTAGAACCTATCTCAGTATGAAATCAAAGTAGTAGTTCCAGACAGATGTGTAATCTGTTGTTTTCTTCCAGAATTTAAGTTCTATCTCTCTGGGAGGAAAGGAGCAATTAGAAAGTGAGAATAATCACCATATCTGTTCACTAGGATTAGAAAAAAAAACATCCATCTATCTAGTGAATGGTCTCTAATAGAACAAGCTGCCAATAACTTAGTGGGCTATTGTTTGAATTTAAAATCATTGCTATTGTAATGTGCTCTTGTTCTTCTATTAAAATCTTTCTGGAATCAGATTACAAGAGTAATTGTGGAAATTACAGGATTAAAAATAAAATGCATCTTACCCCAAAATAGTTTTTTTTTGACTATTTGAAGAATGCACTTCAAATAATAAACTGGAATGTACTATTTGTTTATTACCAATTGTCCCCTCAAAAGTAAATCTTTCCTATTAGAAATATCGTAAATCTCCACCATTAATTTTGTGAAACAGGAGCTCTCTAGTAGTAACTGTGAACCATGTAACATTATAGGATCCAATGTTTCGGTGTACTGCCTAACTACATTCTAAGATAGTAGTATCATGGTTTAGCTGTAAGGCTAGGATATAGCTACAGTATTTAAACACAGAGAAACATGCAAACATGCCAGTCAAGAATAAACAGCATATTTGTTTATTTGTATAATAAATATATATTTATTATGCAAATAATAAACAGTATAATAATAAATAACAAATAGCATTGTGTAAAAGTATTTATACAACTGATAAAGTAACCCAACGCATAATGTATAGTGGATACTGGGGTAGGGGGAAGAAATTAAAAGAAGGAAAGCTATTTAAAGTCCATGGACACATAGCCAAGGCTTGGAAGTAATAACTATTCATTTTCCTAACTGAAAAAGCATCTCATATCATTTTAGTCTTTAAGGCAGGGGTGTCAAACTCGCATCATCACAGCATCATCACTTGATGTATTGGGACTTTTCCCCCCCTTCACTAAACTGTGTCAGCACATGACACATCCAGTCCATGGGCCACAAGTTTGACACCCTTGCTTTAAGGGCTATATTATACTAGTAACAAACTTAGGTTTACAGTTGGCAGGAGCTTAGTGAATCTTATAAGTTTATCAGCTTAGCTGGATATTGGTTGACCTATAATCTCTCATGCTATCTAGCTTGACATCATCAGATATCATTATCAAGAATATTCTGAACATCATAAACCTGTATGTTCTAATACACTTACCTCTGTTATGGGTAGAGATTCCAAAGCAGAACCTTTGCCTGTGGCCCTACAGCATTCATAAGCATGTTAAAAATTGTGAAATAGGTATTTTGTTCATGGAACTTTGTGAGTTGTTTCTTGACAAGTCTACATAAACACCCCCAAACCCCCTTTTTAAAACTGTCTCTGTATCTAGGGGTATTGTCAGAAAGTAGAACTTTCTGGTGTTGCTGTGCAGTTTACAAACTTGTGGGGATTTGGAGGCAAACCAAATCCACCAATCACAGGGTAATACCAGATGCCCTGGACTGGCATCACAAGCCACGCCCCTTGGTATATAAGGGGCAGCCCAACAGGCAATTTACCTCAGGGATGTCAGAGGCCTAAAGGGATGTCAGAGGCCTAAACATAGGTTAGAGGCCTAAAGGGGATGTCAGAGGCCTAAACAGAGGTTAGAGGCCTAAACAGAGGTCAGAGGCCTAAACAGTTCTCTGTGGAGATCTATCTGAGGAGAAGTTTCTGAAGAGAAACTTCTACTGGGGTCCATTGTTCTCCTTGCCTGCTCGTGCTGACATTATTCTAAGATCAGCTTGAGTGTCTCAATAGCAAGAGGTGGAGGAACCTCTTGCCAGAAGATAAAAGGAGACAGAGAGAGGGAAAAGCCTTGAATCAGTTTAAGTTACTTTAAAGAGGTCTAAGTTTCTTTAGGGTTTATCCTTAATCTAAAGGATTGTGAAATCCTAACTACATAGGTAGATAGAGAAACCAAATAAGACCTGAGAGAAGAGAAACTTAAAGAAGGCACAAGAAAACTGGTAAAAGTCTTTCTGTAACTTTATTTGAATTAAGCTGCTTGTACAATAAAGATTTTGGTTTGAAGAACAAACTGGGCTCAGCATCTTTGTACAATTTAAATATATAGACAGATTAACAAGATCCTCTAAACAATAAGTCTATCATAGGATTGACTTATAAACATAACATCATTATATTTTTCAACAGGTATGAATATGATATTGTAAAAGTTTCCCCTGCCCAGTTGTGTCTGACTGGGTGACAATGCTCATCTTAGCTGAGGGAGTCAGTTTTATCCAAGGGCACTTCCATGGCCATGTGGCCAGCATGACTATATGCTGAGGTGTGCAGAACACATTTACTTTCCCACTGACATGGTACCTATTTATTTATTTACATTTTTATGTTGCATTTTTATGCTTTTGAACTGCTAGGTGGGCAGGAACTAGAATAAGGAACAGAAAGAAGCTCACCCCATCATACTGTGCTGTGTCTCAAACTGCCAACCTTTCCGGTACACAAACCCAGCATCTTAACTGCTAGCCCACTGCACTGTCTGTCTCTCTCTTTGTGTACGTGTTTGTATGTGGGAGGGAGGGGAGAGAGGGGAGGGGAGAGAAAGATTTTGCACAATGAGTGGTGCAAAATCTATTTATCTGTATTGTTTTACTTGTCAGAAAAGTACTGTGAATGGCTGCCATTTCTGCAATGGATTAGGGATTTTAACAACACTTTTTCTGATAAGCAGTGCCATAAAAATAAGTCTATTGTTCTTCGATGAATCATGGCAGCTCATCCATATAGAGAACTTTGCGACTTGCCAAGTTAATAAAATCAATAAAATATTGATTAGAGCAATGACTCTAATACTAGACCAAGAAGAAATGTAGCACACACAAACATTTTTTACACTTAGGTCCAACTCTGCACCCATCAGAACTGCTATAGCAGCTGTCATTTTCAAAATCATGCAGGTTTATTCAAGATACTTGTATATTCAAATGTCTTTAATTCAGTTGACTGAGGAGATAGTGAAAAGAAAGGGGAGAACTCAACAGATATCTATCTATCTATCTATCTATCTATCTATCTCTATATCTATCTCTATATCTATATATCTATATATCTATTTATCAATCTATATCTATATCTATCTATCATTTATTCTATCACTCCCAAATTCAGTTAAAAATATCTATAATGATTCTTACAAAAATACCATCAAATTTCTCATCTTTGCAAACCCAAATATATTCTGTGTTTATCTTTTAAAATTGTCAAAAGATTCATCTCTTTGCTAAATCTGAATATATTGACTTGGAGGTGATGGAAGAAATAAACAAATGCATAAATTTTAGCTACATTAACGAAAAATGCAAAACTATTTGTCTGACAATAAATAAATTTGCAAATAAATGCAAATTCTCTGACTAGAACGCACCTAAGAGTGGTATGATCTCTCTCTGTGTCTCATATATATACTCTGTGTTGTGTGTGTATATACACATACACACACACATACACACACTGTATCAATATGTGTGTGTGTGTATGTGTATCTATATATACAAACATCGTACCTTTACCTCATCTATGTACAAAGCAGAGCTGAACAAGCTGAAATTCACAGAAAGTAACCAGTGAACCAGTGGTAGTATGCTACCGGTTCAGACCGGTTCAGCTGAACTGGTAGTAAAGAAAACCTCTGACGTTCAGCTGAGAGGAGGAAAAAAAGCCACATTCAGCTGAGAGGAGAAAGAAGAGAAAAGTGCAGGATCGGCCTTCCTACCTGCACCTGTGCTTTCTTCTTTATCCTCTCAGTGCTGCAGGCCTCAGCTGTTGTGGGGAAAGCTGCGCATGCGCATTAGGTGTGAGATCACTGAACCGGTAGTGGAACAGGTAGGATCTCACTGCTGCTCTGAACTACATACTTTTAGGTACAGATTCTAAAGCTTCTTCCATTTAAGTATCCACAGTGTTGTAATAATGTTATGTTGGATAGTGAAATTCTTGCTAGACTCAGATGTCTGAATCTGCTCCAACTTCCTCTGTTGGTTTATCAGACATAGCACTTACTGTATTTTTTTCTTTTGATTGTATTCTCTTTCTAGGAAGCAGAATGACATTTTCTTAAATTTATTGGGTTACTGGCAGCCAGCCTATGCCAGGCTGCCAAACATACACCTATAATTTCCCCTAAATCTTCTGGTTGAACTTACAAAATAAATACGCAGCAGAGGAAGGATGGGGAGAAAGTTCCCATTTTTGTCCATATGCAAAGCTTATGAATTTATATTAAAACAGGGAAATAGGGTTTAAAATATTTTTGAAAGGAACTCTATTTATGTGATCTAACAAGGCTTAGTTTTACTCCCTGACAACTTGGCCTAGAAATATTGTAAAGGAATAAAGAGACTGCTTATTTTAAAAAATAGTATTCCTGTGTCTTCCCAAACTTCTTTCTATTATATTTCTTGTGGGCAAAAATAATATCTACATGTTATTTGTTCAGATTTGAATTTGACTGAGTTCAATGCTACTGTTTCGATAGAAATAGGTACTTACCCTAAGATGTCTAATGAAATATGCAATCCAATGTCTAAGTATTTATGTTAAATATTTTCTTTGAAGCCTACAGAAGAACTATCATCCATGCTGATCCTTTTCAAAGAAGACCTTTTTAGACTTCACCCATATTCTTGTAATTTTCACCCACATTTGTATGAGCCAAATGAAAGGTATGTTTCAGTTGCCTGAATGACAATGTCCCAATTATAATGCAAAGAATGGTCACATTCATTTCAGATTTCTGCTATAACTATGGCAACCTTGCTGCTTGTATGACTTTGCTAAAGTATGAGCCAAAGAAAAAACCTAACCCTCCAGAGAAAAATAAAGAAGTCTTAGTAACATGTTATTGAGTAACATTAATTTTCCATCCACTGTTTGCTTGGGCTGGTACTTCAAATTTGAAGTTTTAATGATGCTCACTAATGATGCCAGAGGGAACCTGTAGGTGGAATAGCTCTCATTGCTTGTTTCAGTGTTTAATTGTGTTGGCTTTCCTTCCCTTTTTCTATACATACATACATACATACATACATACATACATACATACATGTGTATCAGTGGTGGGATTCAAAATCCAATATTTAGAATAACAGAGTTGGTTCTTAGAATTGATGATACAGAATTAGAACTGAAAGCTAATGTGGTATAATGGGGAAGGTGTTGGATTAGGAGTGGAGGGAACAGGTTCTAATCCATCCACAACCATGGAAATTAACAGAAACAGGATAAGAGTTGGAAGGGACCTAGCCCAAACCCCTGCTTAGGCAGGAAACCCTACACCACTTCAGACAAATGGTTATCCAAACTCTTCTTTAAAACTTCTGGTGTTGGAGTATTTACAACTTCTGGAGGCAAGTTGTTCCCTGATTAATTGTTCTGTCAGGAAATTTGAGGGGCTCCTACAAAAATGTGGGACTTAATCTATTTTCCAAAGTACCAAAAGGCACAACAAGAAACAATGGATGGAAATTAGCAAAGAGGGAAACTACCTAGGACTAAGGACAAATTTCCTAAGTGTGAGACCAATCAACCAATGGAATGGCTTGTCTTCAGAAGTTGTGGGTGCTCCATCGCTAGAGGCTTTCAAAAAAAGTGAGGGAAGTACACCCCAAAATGACAGTGCCATGAACCACTAAAACAATGTAGAAAAACTTAAAACAGCCATTCCCCTTTAAAAAAAAGTCAACCCCAAAGTAAATGCAGCAACTGAGAGGGAAACTAGGAGCAGCCGCTCATGCTAATTGAAAACCTGGGTGTGCTACCAAAAGCCATTAACCCTTCCAACTGTATTATTCTATGTTTTCTATGTTATAAATTGGATGCTTCACAGCAGAAGCAATTCAGCTGGCTGGACCACCCATGCATTAAATTCACAGCCTGTATGATCAAGCTGCATCATTGTCTCCTCCTGTATCTTTTCCCCCAGGAAGAAACAAGAAGTAGCCAACACTGCAGCAACTATAAAAGGTCTTGGGGAACTCCAGGGAGTATCAGCTGATCAAAGAAGTGTTACTAAATACTCTTTATAATGAAAATGTTTGTAATCTTGTCCTTCTTTCTGAAGGGAAGAGGTTAATCCCATCCCTAGATGGATGATTGATAGGTTTCCCTGCCCTAATCCTGTCAGTTTCTGTTGTTTATTGACTTGATTCAACATGTATCAGCTGCATTCCAGCTGCAACTGTTAAGTGGTTCATGACTGTCTGCCCAGAGCTATTACCTGAAGGGAGAGGGAGAAAAAATAACCCCTCTCTTGCACTATATTTTTAGCAGGTTCTCAGAACTGCACAAGCAATTAACTAACTGTTGGGCAATCCGGTGAGAACCAGCTGAATCCCATCTGTGGTGTATATGATGTCACATTAAACAAACAAAGGTATAATCACAGTTCCAGCTTTTAACATAGCAGTGGTTTTGGAGAGTGAGGTGTAGACAAGGAATACAAATTTTAACAAATTTTCAACATTTTGTTCTCTAGTTGGAATCTCATTCTAATATATGCAATAACAGAGTAGTACTATGCTAACTAGTAAGATAATAGAAAATAACTTGCCCTAATGAACAGTTCTATGACATGTTTTCCTTTTCAATGTGCTATTTTTCATGAGATCTGCACATCAGTATTGATTTTATTATATTCAATTTCCAAAACATCGCAGGTTGATAATATGAACCAGAATTGATCTGATAACAACATAGACAAGGTGCTGTTCCTTAAACTGCATGAATGCCCTAAGTCATAGAAATGGACCTGAATAGTTTAATCTGAATTAACTGCTTAATTTACACATCCAATTACATTGTAAATGTTGAAGATGGCTAGCAACAATCAAATTACAAATTAAAGCATAAAGGGTTTAGACTAAGTTTCCCCCCCTCCAGCAATTAGATTCATCTGGTAATATGTTAAAGCCTTTGGCGTACTATTTCAAAGCACCAGATTTGGTTCATTCAAAGAATTTAGGAATCCCAATTTCCCACCACATTAACCTGGGTTGCTCTCCTTCTTTCCTTCCCTTCATGTTTCATTCTCCTGCATTTCCCCTATCAAACTTTTACATGGCCTTCTTTCTAAAGACTTCAACCTGAATATTATTTTCCTCTTTTAAAAAAAATTATGGCAAGCTTTATTTTCTATGATGCTTCTTTTTGGTTTAGTTTTGCTAATGAAATATTCTCATTGCAGGGAACTTTATCCTCCCACCTCTGGAGATTAAATTGGTCCCAACAGTGCTGGATTTTCACAAGATCCTGAAATGTGCTCTTATGAATGGATGTGACTCTGGTATTATGATAGGACCCATACAGTGTCTGTATTGATTGCTATTGATATTAATTGAGAGATGGGGAGAGAAGGAGAGAGGAGGAGAGAGAGAGAGGAATGGAGGGAGGGACAGAGGGAGAGAGAGAAATACTGTACCCAAAATGCAACAAACCCCAAAAACTGCATTCAGTGCTTGTTCTGTATTGTGGTCCCATCACAAGGTACAAATATACAAATCAAAGATAAAACTTAAAGAGCTGTTACATGACACCTTTTACAGAAGTATGACAGACAAGTAACATCTGTTTAAAAAAGCTGCAACTGGATCAGCATTCTCTGTGAAGGTATTTTGCAGGATATTGTTTGTCATAAGTACTCCGACAATGAAGCCTAGAGAGGAAGAGGATTAATTGTCATGCAACAGCTTTAGGATTACTTGCTGCTCAGACAAGGAACAATGGGGACTGACAGATAATTGACATTTGTCTTTGGAAATCCAAATGGAAGGCCAGTATTTCATCTGATTTGTCTCATTGTTCATTCTTAATGCACTTCTTATGGATTGAAGAGCCATATAATTCACTCATTGGCGCAACTAGATTGTTTAAAATAAGTGAGATGGGATTGACAAAGAGGTGCATTACTATAAAAATTCCCTTCTCATCCTATGGGTGGTCTGTGTCTTCCTCAATCTTGGGTCCTCTTCCGAGGCCCAGGAGTTTGATGGTTCTGTGCAGTCAGTTGCTGGGGGTTTGCAGGGGTTTGGGAGAGTCCCTAGTTATGATTCTGTGCAGTTCGGAGAACCCCTAAATCCCACTCCTGCCCCTCCCAGGAGTCCCCACATGTCCCATTTTGGATGCAGGTAAGTGCAAGGAGGCTCGGGGAGGGCAAAAAATGGGCCTCCCAGAAGTTCGGGAAGACGGAAATGGGCCTGTTTCCAGATTTCAGAGAGCCATTTTCACCCTTCCAGAAGCTGAAGGAAAGCCTCTGGAGCCCGGGAGGGCAAAAACATCCCCACCACCATGGTGCAGGAGGCCAACTAAGTCACACCCACCATAGCCACACCCACCCAGCAACCGGGCAGAGAACCCTTTGCTAAAATGTTTGAAGCCCACCCCTGTGTGCAGTATCTTAGCTGTTCTTAGCCCTTCATCTTCTGGATAGAGAGCTCTGATGTCATTCCTGGGATCTACTGGAGCCCTTCTGCCAGTTTAGGAGTCACAGCCCTGAATGCTTCTCCCACCATTGGCACCGCATTCGCCTTTATTTCCACATCAATTCTAGTTCCTCCTTCAGGCCCTGGTAGGTCTCCAGCTTCTCAAACTCTTTATTCCTGATTTCGCTATCATTTATGTTATGTATGTAGGTTTGAATGTCATTGGTTTAGTTTGAATTGTTCTTGTAAAATGTCAAATAGGATTGGTTTTTGCACTCTGATTGGCTGGCAACCGCTGCTGGCTATAAGTAGCAGCCGTAGCCCAGCCAAGACAGGTCCATTTGAGCTGTAGTCACTAATAAACTCTTCACTGAAGCTCTTCGAGTCTGACTCTTCATGCAAACTTAACAATTTACATCTGGGATTCCCAACCCCCCCCCCCAGTCTGCAATCCGCTGCCTTGCTGCAGTCCATTCAGAACCATTCAGAAGTGTTGGGAGAGTGCGTGCTCATGTACAGCTGCATTTGTGAAAGTGGCATCTGTGCATGTGTGTGAAACCATCCCTCTCCCTGCCACTGCTGCTACTGCCATCTCTGCCAGTCCACCAAGTTGGAAAGGTTGAGTAATGCTGATTTACACCACTGCTATCTTCTGGTCTTTGTCCTAATGGAATATCTAGTTGATTGGCTAGTGTCTGCCTGTCTTGTTTGGATCTAGAAGCCACATAGGATTTTAGCATTTTTTATTCTGCATGACCTTCTGTGGAAATTCTCATCTGGACTTGGGAGGGTCTAGTCCAGGGCTGGGCAAACTTTTTGACTCGAGGGCCACAATGGGTTCTTAAACTGGACCGGAGGGCCGGAACAAAAGCATGGATGGAGTGTTTGCGTGAACTAATATAAATTCAAAGTTAGATTACTTCACGTAGCCTTCTGGGAGAGCAAGAGAACCCTCCGCTCTTTCGGCTCCGTGGGCCGGATAGAACAGCCGAACGGGCCGGATCCGGCCCCCGGGCCGTAGTTTGCCCACGGCTGGTCTAGTCCATATACTGGGCAGATGTTCCTGTACACAATGCCAACAACTGGATTGTACCATCCAGTATATGCTATTCCTGTCTGCCTTTTACACCCTGTCACTGTGTGTTGAACTGTCTCTGAGGCCTCTCTGCATAGTACACACACACACACACACACTGCTTTCACTTATTCAGATGAAGGGTCAGTCACAACCATAGAATGTTGCACTGAGGTCTGATTTTGGGCATTGATTGCTGCTATTTTTAAACAGCTATTCTGAACAACATCTTGACAGATTGTTTGCCTCCCTCTCTGCAGAAAGGAAGAGAATCTCACTCTGTTCCTTTTTCTTGCATCTCTTATCTGTAAATTTTGTGCAAGAATCTCAAAGGATGTATAATATCCCCAGCAAGGAGGTATAGCTCAGTATGGAATGAGAACCAATGTGACAGGGTGGTTAAGGTGTTCCAGTCTATCTTCAGCTGTGAAAGCCCAAAGGAGAGTTTGAACTAATTTCTCAGCTCAAGATAGTTTACCATTTAGCATTGTGGGAATAATTTGGAGAAAGAAATATGCAGCCTTGACCACAGGGAGGAAAAATGTGATAACTCTGTGAAGTTCTATGGATCCTGTTTCTTCCTAATGGAATGAATAGCCGAAGTGTTTTGCTTCACTCATCATAAGTTATTGCTGTTAATGGAAGTAGATTGAGCACCTGAGATCAACAAAGGGATTTTATATAAGCTTAACATTATCTCAGTGGTTTGTGGAGATAGTCAACTTGTCTCTGGTTAACATTTATCTTGCAAAGAAAAACAATGCACCTCCATAGCTGAAGCAATTTCATCATGGTGGATCCATTGGTAAAAGCAAAAACAAATGTTTGATAGTGTATTTAAATTATTACAAATTTCACAAATTTCAATTTAGTATTGGTTTAACTGGGTTCATTGTATGTCAGAATCCTGGCAAATCTGGTAACTAAAGATAAGAGGACCAATACAAAAATCAAAGCTCAGGTACCCTCCAAATTTATCATTTATATTCTGTGCAAGTTGATGAGCTCTTTGTAAACCATCTGACTTTAAAAATCATCATGCATTCAAGTATTTGCATTTTGTTGATTTGTTTTATTCTGATTTCTTCTCTTTCCATGCACCCAGACGCACACTAAAACTATTTTTAAACATTTTGCACATTATTTTATAACCAAGAGTATCATATTTTGCAAAAGCAGCTTCTCACAAATAAAACCAGATAAGTAATTCAAGTTCTAGCTTAATGCTGACAAACTTTAAAAAAATATTTTTTTGCACA
This sequence comes from Naja naja, assembly GCA_009733165.1. Lineage (NCBI taxonomy): Eukaryota > Metazoa > Chordata > Lepidosauria > Squamata > Elapidae > Naja > Naja naja. The sequence goes on along the minus strand of CM019156.1, from coordinate 10,557,082 downwards.
AAAGTGAGATTCCAAAATAAGTTCTTTTTTATTTTATTTTTCTTCTTTGAAATGCATATTTTCCTTCAGTCTTACCTGGTCATGAAATTAAATTAGTGCATTCCATGGTCACATCCTTTATAGTAAAGTAATTGCTTCTGGCAACACAGTGTTAGTTTTCAGTTGTTATGATGCAGAAATACACCCATAAATCAGGGATTGCTGATGTGTTGCATTATGTGCCAAGCCCTCAAATTAACTCCAAGGGATATTTGTCATTAGGACACAGCTACTGCATAGTTGTCATCTAAAAAATAAGAAGTGTTTGTGGAAAAATGCACAGGGAAGGAAAACAGAATGGTTTCAAACATCACTCCAAGTGGCCAAGCCATCAGTTTTGTTGGGAATTATTCTGAAATATCCATTTATATCTCTTAGGGAAGGAAAGCTTTACACAGAAAATTTGCTTTCCCCTATACAGAGATTTGCAGTCAGAAACTGAAAATGGAACACATTAACTCACTCAGTTATTTGTGGCTTATTCAGGTATGTGTTGTGACTGTTTGCATATCATCTTCTAGTCTGCACATAACTTCCTCATAAGCACCCCTAGAATCAATATTGATGGATAATGGGCTAGAGGCTGTGATTCAATATATACATCAGCTTGGGACCATGAATTGGAAATACAGTATAATGAACGTGTACTGCTGCTAAATTTAATGTTCACATTGATGAATGAAGCTACCTGATTCCTCCCAACCATCCAAAGGGAAATGTACTATGTCGTCTTGGATACATTTGAAATCTTCTCCACTGCTTTTCTCTTAAAAGTCCATGACAAAAAAAGTCCAATGGCTGATGTTTAGACCAGTGGTTCTCAACCTTTTCATCACCATGGACCCCCTTTAAATACCTTTTGTGGCCACAACCATGGCCACAGGCCCCCAAAACTTAACTCAATATTTAAATCATAACATTTCTCCAAGACTTCATGGACACCCTGTGACATCACAGCCCCCCCAGGGGTCCACAGACCACAAGTTGAGAACTACTGGTTTAGACAATAGGCAGAGATTGTCACAATGGCTTTAAAAATGTAAAGGTTGGTTGTAGACCATTATTCTGTGGATGGATACTGCAATGTAATTGAAAAGGTCAGTTGGGTTATGATGCAAAGTGGATGAGGCTGTGATGCATAATATTTTCCTGGATTCCATCCATCCCACTCTGCCCACCCGTGATGGAATGTTGCCCACATTCCCAAGAGGGAAGGAATGCAGTCCATAGGAGCAAGTGACAACTCAAGATAGTTTGTGAGGGACAAAGGAGGTGAAGATGCTCCTCTCTAATATGAGAATATATTCGTTATGCTTATGTCTGCTTTAGCTTAGCTAAATTTTTGTCTATAGGTGAGGGACAATAAAGGAACTGCTCAGTGTAACTTTCTTGGGTTTTTTGAGAGCCTGACATCCCTTTTGTTTTTCCCAAAATTAATGTATGGAGTGAATCCATGGGATGGCATTAGAATATTCATGTGCATTGTGTCAGCATTCTAAGTAATACACACATAGAAAGCAGAACTCTGAGACAAGCAAATTCCTCAAAGAACAATTATCGGATATGTCATATTGACACAACTGGTGAAAGCCAACTCTGAAAGTTCCCGTGGTTTTCACCTAATTAAAAAGTAAAAATCTCCCCTTCACCCCAGGTCACTGTTCAGATGTCCAATCCAGGTGCTGGCAGTTGTTTGGTTACTTCACTCCTCTTCTGCCCAGCCACCAGTGAGAATGACCTTGGTTCCCACAGGAAAACTTTATTGTTTTGGCTAGAAAATCCCATCTAACTATTTCCCCCTACCCTCTGTTGTTGGCAACCCCAAAGTCTCCAAGATGACCTCAGCCAGGTTCACTTCAGGGTTGACCATTGTTCTAAAATAGGAAGACAATGTTGCTGCTGAACTACTTATTACTCTTTGTGTTATGCTGAAAAATTGTCCTGACTGAATCTTGCATCCAATTGCTACATAACGGTGTCAAAGTGAACTTGAGCAATCTTCAAGTCTTGGGGAGTCAATTACACCTTGAATTCAAGTTGTTGGAGTGGGGAGTCTATCTTAGCATCTTGTCCTTTTTTTCCTCCTTCTTTTATAGTTACTACGTGCTCCCTGTCACTTTGGCTGTCTTCTTCCAAAATGATAAGATGGCAATACAGTTTTTCAAAGGCAACTGATGGTTGCATAATCATTTGATCATTTGTAAAAAAAAAAAAAATAACAAAGGAGCATTTTCTGGACAACTATGACAAAAAGCTACTGCCAAGATAGGGTAATTTCTGCTTTTTCTGTATACCAGCTCCACTTCAATCAAACCCAACCTCCAGTTTTAGTTATCAATCACCGTTCCCTTCTTGTTAGTGACAAAAGAATGTTTTGAATGCCAGCAGCCCAATCAGCCTAGATGTTAGTTTATGCATCAATTAAAAACACTCAGAAATCTTTAGTATTCATCTTCAGGGTTTGGGGAGAGATAAGTTCCCCAACCCTGTTTTTGCTTCTCTTGGTTACTGAATTATCAGAATTCACATGCAGGTAGTCCTCGACTTATGACCACAATTAAGCCCAAAATGTCTCTTGCTGAGACATTTGTTAAGTGAGTTTTGCCCCGTTTTAAGACTTTTCTTGCCTCATTTGTTAAGTGAATCACTGCAGTTGTTAAGTTACTAACACAATTGTTAAATGAATTTGGTTTCTCTATTGACTTTGCTTGTCAGCAGGTCACAAAAGATGATGACCCTGGACACTGCAACCATCATAAAGGTGAGTCAGTTGCCAAACACCCAAAGTTTGATTATGTGACCTTGGGTGCGCTACAATGGTCATACATATGAAAAATGGTCATAAGTCTTTTTTCAGTGCTGTTGCAATTTCAAACGGTCACTAAAGGAATGATTGTAAGTCGAGAACTGCCTGTATTACTTTGATTAAACTGAGCTGGAGTCACAAAATACATTAAGGTATTAAATAAACCAATCTTAAGGTTAGTTGAACATGGCCTAATGGGCAAACTTGGTCTCTGTGAGTCTGAAAGTTATTCACAGACTCACAGCAGACTAGCACTTGTTTCCTTCTTCCTCCCTTTTCTTGCTGGTGAGTATAATTTCCACAGTTGTCAGCTTCTCTGTCCCAGTTGTTCCCAATTACTTTTATTGCCTCTTAAAATTGAGATATCTGTTTAAATGAGGAAGAGATTCATTTTTGTAAAGCAAGAGTGGCCTAGGAGCTATAGACTGTAGCAGGTTTCGAAGCACAGTGATGTTTTACAAGCCTCATATGACTCTTTTTTCATTAACTGTATTCATTTACAGTTGAGACTTTTATGGGACTTTCTCTTCTATGATAATCCTGCACATGATGGAGTAAAATTGAGTCTTTATTTAATCAAATGCACAGCTCATTACAACTTACTCTGAAAATATTTAAGGGGAGAAAAGGTTTAGCTTTTCTTTTCCAAAGAAACAACAAGAACTACAATACAGGTAGTATTCGAGTTGAGCTCAAGATTTATGTTGCTAAGCACGACAGTTGTTAAGTGAGCTTTGCCCCATTTTATGACCTTTCTTGCCACAGTTGTGAATCACTGCCATTATTAAATTAGTGACATAGTCAAGTGCACCTGGAATCCCCATTGACTTTGCTTGCCAGAAGGTTGAAAAAGATGATCACATGAGCCCAGGAAACTGCAACCATCATAAATGTAAGTCAGTTGCCATGCATCTGAATTTTGATCACAAAACCATGGGGAAGCTGCAACTGTTGTAAGTGTGAAAAATGGAAATATGCCACTTTTTTCAGTGTCCTTGTAACTTTGAACAGTCACTAAATGAATTCTTATAAGTCAAGGATCACCTGTACTGGAATATAAACACCCTCACCAACACTAGCAGGGCAAGCTACTGTATATATAAATAATAAGATATAAACTAAATGTAAACCACTCCAAACTTGATTGCAGGAAGTACTATTTCAGCAACAGAGTGGTCAATGTCTGGAACTCACTATCTGATTCTGTTGTCACCTGCTCAAACCCCCACTCCTTTACCCTCAAACTAACCTCTATTGACCTCACCCCATTCCTAAGAGGTCTGTAAGGGGCGTGCATAAGCGCACAATCGTGCCTACCATCCCTGTCCTATTGTCCCCAATTATTAGTTCCTATTTCTTGTATTTAAACTTATGTATATTCTTATTTTATATTGTAAGCATTTGACAAAATAAAATAAATAAAATAAAATAAATATAACCTAAGAGCAAACCCCACTCCACGCTAGACCAAATTCAGCAACCAAAGTCACACAAGGCAATAATATTAATTTTATTATAAAGATATAGTATCTTGCAAGTCAGAATGCACTTCTTCCTCCCTCCCTTTATCTTCATGATAACTGTGGAGCATCTTGTCTGAGATGTTCTCCTAGGTTACAATTTTGCCCCACACTCAGGTTTATCTGACTATTGTCTTCCTAGTGATTCTTTCTCCTGTCCCTCAAGGCCATTCTGTCATCCCACTACACTAATAAATTACCGTACTTCACCTAGTGGCTTATTATGCTACACAAATAATGTGGAATCAAGGTGTTCAATAAACTGCCTCCATTGTCACAGACCTGTTTAATTGCTGAGATTGTATGGGAAGGTCCTTCTGTGTGCCCTAGAACTTCAGGTTGCCATGCTGCATTGACTTGCAAATACTCCTACCCTGAAGGTACCCATGCCATAGAATGCACTCTCTCCTGAAATGCCTAAGACTCCTTTACATCTTTTTCTGACTTTGTAAATAGTTCCTGCTCCATCCAGGCTCTTTTTATATGAATGCTACAATTTTGTTTTCTCTTAGCCTGCCTTTTTTTCTTCTTACTTTATGTGCATTTATCTTGCTCATAAACTGACTTATTTTTTATAGGTTCTGGGTTTTTTTAACATTCTAAAGTGTGTGTGTAGAGGAAATAACATAAAATATATTTAATCTTCATCATAATAGCAGTGATTTTCTTAAAAAATCAATAATGTAACTTCTCACCTTTTTAATTAATTAAAATCAGAGATTGGTGCTAGTTGCACCTTTAGTTTAATGTTCTTAGATTCTAGATTGTGGCCTAATTAGGCTGTCTTATCTTTCTTGATTTGAGTGAGAAAGCCATTCATTCTGTTCCTTGTAGCATCACAAAAGGTGGAAAACTCTGACTTTTTGGGCGTTACTAATCGATATACCTGTTGAATAGTGATAATTACTGAAATTGTCATCTTGGAAGCTACTAAGCTCCCAAGCTAAATGGTTTCAAAAAAAGATTTCAAGATAAGCAGAGAAACTGTGTTTGCTGGATGGAAGGAAAGAGAATAAGTTCAAAATAATAGCAGAGGCCCAAATTCCTTCCTCCAAAGCATGCTAGAAGGGAACAGAAAGGAAGGGATCAGAAGGAGGGATGGGAATTCCAATTTCCTTTCATGCAAATATCAATAAAATTATAAAATTATGGCTTATTCAGTGATTTTGAGCAACTGTATCTTTCCCTTGGATTGCATTGGAGCATACTTGTACCCATTATGTTCCAAAACAACTTTTTCCCTTTCACTGAAAATGCTGAACTGTTCTATGGCTTATTCCTGCTGTCTTCAATATGTTCAACAGAACCCCAGGCTGAAGCAGTTGTGGGATGTTTGATTTTCATACTGTGAGTTTGGCATTATGGCCCTGGGATGGGAAACAGAGGGAAGAATTGAGGGATTTGCAAGGAATGAAGTAAGTGAAAAGAGACTGAAATGTAGGTGATTTGGAAAAGAAAAGATTTAGGATAACTGAGTTTCACTTGATTCATCATTTGATAATAATTTAACAAATTGTGAAGGGAAAGAACTGAAAGAAATTGTGTGTGTGTGCATATATATATGCATACCTAGACATACAAACACACACTGTATATATATTGTTTGGTTTCCCTCCTTTCTTAATTATCTTTTAAGTCAGAAATTATTCCTTGCAATACTTTATTTAGTTTGCTGGGTGGGGGACATTTTGAAAAATGCAGTTTTCCAAAAATCTCAACAATCGTTTCCATCCAAGAAGAATGCCTAATTTATAATAATCTGTCTCTGAATTTCTGATTATATAACCATCTATGTGATGTGAAGAAGGACTTTTTTCTTTTGTTCTGAACAAACTTTACATTTTAAATGGTCCCCACAATAGGTACATATGGATGTTTCTACACTGAGAATGATATACTGAAATTATGTAATTGACTGATTTCATTGTCTTCATGAAAAAAAAATTGACAAAGTCACAATTGTCTCTACAAAAGAGATGGAAAATTTCCTCCAAGTGTTTAAGTATCAGCTCACTTTGTTAAGAGTCAAGAATTCCTTGGAGGAACATTACAAGTGGCACTAAAAAAGGCTTTTAAAGTAATATATATTTTATTCAGAAAATATGGATGTGTGAAAGTATGTTCATAATATGAGAAGAAGCTTCTCTTGGTAGGAGATATTAATCTTAGCAATGAATGGAGAAGGAACAAGAAGTCAAGTATCTCCTATTCTTTTTTTCCCATTCAGTAAAAAAAGTGTGTGACAGAGAGAGATTGAAAGAGAGAAAGAGTTGTCTCAAAATGTGGCATGAAAGATATTAATTTTGGGAGGAATCTATGCCCATGGTTAATGGTTCAATATATACATTAATTTACTTTTTTCAGCAGCTTAGTTTGGTCATTTGGAAGATGGGTTGCTCCTAACCTAGGAAGTTTCACTTTAAAAGTAGAAAATTATGTATGGTTGTGTAGGTGTGCACACCTTGAGGTGACATCAGTTTGCCCCATTCTTTTCTGATACCAATTATTTTGTTTGCTGCCTGCTTTTGTTTGGTTTTCTAATCTAATATGCATGTGCAATGAATAATTGAGAATGGAACTAGAAAAGATTCTAAAATAGAACTGAAAACATGTAATTCCTCTACCACCTCCTCACTGGTGCCAGGACTATCTTTTTGACAGTGATTGATAGAACTTGACAGTCCCATTTTCCATCATTTTGAGACTGGAAATGTTGTAGTGTGAACCCTCAATTGGCATAATGTAATTTAACATAATAAAATAAACTTTTAAATCTACCACAAAACCCAACAAAATCCCAAAATTGGAATCCTGAGACTTCTTCAAATATCTGTCTGCATGTCTCTATCCCTTCTCTTCTCTCTTATTATGGAAGGCAGTCCTTGGTTCTTCTTGATTGATTTCTAGATGGAATTAGGAAATAGGGTTAAACAAAATGAACTGAAGGTGTTTTGAGCTATGAGAAAATTATGAGGACGTACCTAGCCAACTGTTTGTCAGATAGTTTTCATTGAGGTTGTGAGGTTTGAACATCATCATGAGAGCAGCTGGTGATTGCTTTACACAGGTAAACCGCAAACTAACAAAGCCTGCAAAATCTCCCTACAAAATCAGTCATCCAACAATGATTTGTTTGGGGTCTTTGCTCAGAACAGTGGAGGCAGCTATTCCTAACTCATCGTCTTCTGTTCTTTGTTGTTGTCTTCTTTCATGGGGAAAAGAAATGTACCATCAAAATCTCCTATGGCTTACTATGTTACACCTACTCGCAGGCTGGAAGACAATTTCTTTGTATACTTATTCTCTTATTATTAGTTTTTTCTCTAGCAAATGAAGTAGCTTCAGTCTAGCTGAGAAGAAAATGGATAACTCAGCAGTATAACCAACAGGATGCTTTGGTTAGAAACGCTGCTGCCTGGCAAAATTTGCAGAAGTTTTATTGCAGAAATTTTACAAGACCTTCTTCCTAGCCAGTGTTTTTGTTGAGTTTCATGCAGTTGATGCTGTTTAAGTAGATCATAAACTGATCAAGGAGACATTTGCATTTTTCAGGAACACTAAACAGAAACACCCTTAAAAGTTACTTTTATTCTGCACCTAAAACCATTATTTTTCAAACTTTTTATTAAAAGTTGATTATAAAATAAAATACAAATAGAAACAAAAATTGAGAAAATTAAAAAGAGAAGTGCAGAACAAAATAAAATGGAAGATAAAAATAATGACTTCCAACTTTTTCAACTGTAGTAGAGTACAAAAAAAGTTACAACCTCAACTGTTTGCTTTACATTTCTAAATGTTTCATGCAATTTATAGAACAAGAGAGTTATTTTAATTATCAAAACCTAAAATTAGAGTATTATTTTTTTCAGTTTCAAGTACAAAGTCCGTAACTGGTTTCCAAATGGAAACCAAACTGAATATTTTTGTCTCTTAATTAGAACAGTCACTTTTCCCATCTCTGCCAACTCCTGCACCTTCACCATTTATTCTTTCATTGTGGGAATTAATGTGTCCTTCCATCTTAGTTCGTATGAGATTCTTATCATTGTCAGTATATATAGTATCGGTACATTCATTAATCATTATGATTAATGATCCCCCCAGGGGTGGGATTCAACAGGTGTTACTACTGGTTCGGTGATTTCATTTTAAAATAACCTTAGGCTGTGCCGCCCAGACAGCTGAAAAGTTCTGCGTACAGGTGCGCAGCATTCGAAAAGCCTCTTTTTCCCTGCTTTTTCAACCTCAGCTGTAACGCACAAAGTAGCTGAAGTTGAAAAAGCAGGAAATAAAGGATAGGTAAGAGCCCGGGCGGGTGGGTGGGCCAAACAGCAGCAAACACAGAACCAGTTCGGTGTCTGCTGCTCTTCAGAGCTACTTGCTCTATAGAACCGGGCAGAACCTGTAGCATCTCACCCCTGAATTTAGCCACCTAGTAGTGATAGAAAATTTGAACATCCAGCTTAGATTCATATACCACTGTAGCTAAATCTTTCCACCTTAATGCTGATGCTTCTCTTTCCTTCCACCTTTCCCAGCATTAAAATCTTCCCCAGAGAATTGCATCTTTTGCGGAGAGCAGAGTTAATGCAGTGGCGTGGGTTGTGATGGGAGTGTCCCGATACTCCCATGTTACACCCCTCCTGCGTGCGCTGCACTGGTTACCGGTTGCCCTCTGGGTGAGATTTAAGATGTTGGTGTTAACCTACAAAGCCCTTCATGGCTTAGGACCAGGATATTTAAGGGAGACCCTGCTGCCAGCAACTATTTCCCATCGTCCTGTGCGCTCTCACAGAGTGGGCCTCCTTGGGGTTCCGTCAGCCAGACAATGTCGGCTGGTGACCCCTAGGGGTAGGGCCTTCTCTGTGGAAGCACCCACCCTATGGAACCAGCTCCCCCTGGAGCTTTGGGTGGCCTCTGACCTCCGCTCCTTCCTCTGGGGCCTAAAAACCTGGTTGTTCCAACTTGCTGACCTGGGCTGAGGGTGGGGAGGGGAGTTTTAAACAAGGGTTTTACTGTTTTTAGCTTTTAATTGGGTTTCTCATTTAATTGTCTTTTAATTGTATATTTTGTATTGTTTTACGACTGTACGCTGCCCCGAGTCCTTCGGGAGATGGGGTGGGTTAGAAATCAAATAAATAAATAAATAAATAAATAAATAAGTAAGTAAGTAAGTAAGTAAGTAAGTAAGTAAATAAAGCAACAGTGTCTTAGGCTGAATGTAGGAAGAAATGACATGACAATATTCACAAACAAACAATACTTTAAATTCCTTGGCACTCACTGAGCTTGGTTGTTTGCTTGCAGATGTTTCATTACTCAACTAGGTTGTATCATCAGTGCTAGCAATGGTGGGGCTTGTTCCTTGTTAATATATCAACAAACTTTATATAAACAGGGAGCTTACATTCTCTGAAAGGAGGGATAAGGTGGCAGAACTTTTGCCTCTGCTATTCTTCCTGATGTTTAGAACATTCTTTACAAAGGATTTTAAAAAATGACCTGTATCTCTCAAATGGTAACCAAATGTTTGGTTGGTTTCTTCTAATCTTCTAATTGTGTAGTATTACACAGCTGCTGAAATTGAAATGTTTAGTGGATTCCAGATTTTTTAGTTCAGTGCAGTGAAAAATGGCACTTTGAGTTGTCATAGTCTAATATGGCACAGTTAACAGTTAATAGAAATTATCTTCTATAATTCCTTGTAGTCAATGTAAGAGAATAATTTGTTCTTCTACTTATACCAGGATTCAGAACAAAGACAATGTCAAATCAGAACATTTCAGCTTCCCAGGTCTCAAAATGTCTATTTTAGAAAAGCAAGATATGGTACCTGAACTTGCATACATCAAAAAGTTTCAAGTTCCTTCAAAGACTCTTAACAAGTATAATGTTTTTAACTCTTTATAGTTTTTAAGTGTATAGTACTTTTAATCTTTCTCACAAATAACTTTCATCTATAAAATTAACCAGCCTTCCCTATCTCCATCTCTTCACAATTTAAATCCCACAATAGTTTACACACTCTATATATCTGATAATGTGAACTGTGGTTGGTGAGTTGTTCACCAAAGCTTGAATTTTTCAGATAAAAAATTTGTTAAGTGGAAAAGGAGCTATTAACCCCCTTCTGATTTTAGGGATTCTATTACTATTGGGATTCTATTACTGTTGAACGTTTCCTTGAATGATGAACATATGAATTCTATTTAATAAAGATGAATGGAATATAAAGGTGACAACAACAAAAAAGCTCTAGAAGTAATAAATTTGAAAGTTGGACATAAAACTCATATAATTCTCACTGGCCATACATTGGCCATACATCCTTTATTATAGTCTTTCATACCAGAAAGCTGGTGTTTATTTAATTTAAATATTTTTTTCCTGATTTTGCTCTTGATTTTTTCGCTGTTAAGCAAAATTACAAAACATGAACAAGTAATTTTTCTTCATTTTTGTGGACCTTTTCAGATTTGTCCTTTTTTCAGTTTGTCCTTTATTTTTTTCCAAGAAAGCATTGTCCCTGTACATATCAATACAATTAATCAGGGTGTGAATCAGGGTAAACCCAACCTAAAAATTAGAGCTCTGCTTATTTTCAGACTGATAAAGGAAGGCAAGTGGAAGATCAAGGCAGAAACAGAAGTTCAGTTTGAAAATAAAGGGATAGCTATTTTAATTGGTGTTTAAATTATACATACCAGGATGGATGGAAGCTTCAGGAAAAAGAAATCCCTTAAAACATAACAGCAAGGGGAAAAAAAGGAAAAAGAGGGAGAAAATCAACAGAAGATATAGTCTTGAGAATTTAAGAGAAGGAATGATTAAGTGAGGAAAAAGAGATAAATACCACAAAAATAAACAACGAAATTCAGTATCCAAGAGGAATATAGCTGAAGTCCTGATCAACAGAGGGATGGTATCAAGATCATGTGAAGTGTTAGTACCACTTTATAGTGCACTAGTAAGACCATGCTTGGAATATTGCATCCAGTTTTGGTCAACATGATACCAGAAAAATAAATGTTAAGACTCTAGAAAGAGTGCAGAAAAGGACAATAAAGATGAGTAAAATATGTGTTGCTTAGAAAGAAAAAGAAAACATTATTGAGTATTTAGAATCTTAAATTCAAAATTTTCTATTTGATGTTCCATTCCATCCTACAAGCACCTATGACCATTTTCTTTTCCTAGAATTATATTTCAGTGCTGGGAAGTTGATTTACTCTCCATCCACTATCTCTTTGCTAATTTTCCAAAATTTCTTCTAAGGCATGCACCCCATATACAATAAATACTTTAAGTGCATTGCTGCCTGCTGTAACTTCAGGTTTTGCCCAGGAAAATTAGTGCCTCAGTGATGAGATGCTAATTTTCTTGCAATATTTTTTGTGGTATTCAATACCTTAAGGAGATGCTAATGTGGAGTAGAAATGGCAGAGTTGGGCACAGGCTTATGAAAATATCAACTTCCAGACAGGTGTGCCAAACCTGCTGCTTTAAATGACAAGCTGACACACTTAAATGTAACTCAGTCTAATTATAAGCCCTTCAGATTGCAGTTTCAAATAGCAAACTGACATACTTACAGGGACTGGGTGAAATCTCACAATTTATTATCCTCCTCACCAGAAACATTGAGGGTGAATATGTGTCCATAGATCTGACAGTTAATTTAGGTATTTTTTTTGCTGCTTACCTGGGATTTCAAAAAGAAGAAGAGTCCAAATATCTGGAAGTCACAGGTCTGATGATCATTGGATGGGTCATACGTTCTGTTGGTTTGTCTATCATCTCAACTTTTGTTTCCATAATTAGGCTAATCTCTCTCTCTTTCTTTATGAATAAGTACAGCAGTCAAGGCAATTGACCAGAGAATACACATTTCCCAGGAAATTCATAAAAACCACCCAACAAAAATACATATTTGATTCTGCTTTACACAAACTTAAAAAAATAGCAGAGGGAGTTCATGACATTTTGTTTTTTTTAATAAGCAAATCTCTTGCCCTTTGTCAGTTCCTAAAAAACATTGAACTCCTCAACAGTATATTTATACCCCATGAATAGTTCAGATAGGGACAATTTGTTCTGAGAAATGAGATTCCAAGTTCACGACTTGAGACAACTTACTGGGGTTCTTTGTAGCAATGCGCTGAACAACAGCAGTTGGAGTTGTGACAGAAGAAACCAATGAGGTTTTCACAGTTAACTTGGTCCAATTAGTCAGCTTCAGCTGTGTACTTTGCACATACATGTGGAGAAGGAAGCAACAATCATATTCTGATTAACTAGAGTTGCAATTAGATTTGCAGTTGTAATATAGTAGAAGGGCTGTCAAGGCTATTGCCAGTTTGTGTTCTCCCTGTGCTTTAGTGAAGATATTGAGTTGATCCAGAAACTGGAACTGATACATTACATGATTCACATCCTTTTATTGTTGACTGATGTTTACTGAATCCCCATTTCTTCTGCCATTCTCACTACATAATGTACTTAAGTCCTCAAGGAACTTCCTTGACTACCTCTGAGGTCCTAAAACTCTGAATCCTAGGGAATCTTGGGCTTTTGCAATTCTGCTATTTCTGCTGATCTCTTATTTTAAATTATTGCATCCCTGTACTTATATGTAACAGGATCTTTGATTTTAGATTATATAAAAAGTAATCCAACTCTTATTGCCAAATAAGAATCTTGCGAAGAACATTCTTTTATAAACAGCCATTTCAACAAATATATATTCCTAATAACAGACGACTATCTTTCCAAAAATTTCACCTGTCATTTTTTTAAATTTAAATTTAATCTTTGTTAAGCAATCTACAAAGGTACACAAATTCATCTGCTCCTTCTAGGTTTTACATCTTAGAGAGAAGTGCCATTTATTAACTAATTAATCAAATTTATATGGCTGCCCATATCACAAGAAGTGACTCTGGGTGGTGTATAATAAGCAGTAAAACATACAAAATACAGGCATTTAAAATCAACATTACAATAGAGATTAATTAAAACTATTTTTTTAGCTTTTAACAAGTTTTAGTTTTTTTTAGTTTAACTATTATTTAGGAATAATTTGCAAGCATTTAATACTTTCCCCTCCTGTCCAATACAAATTACTTCCTGTGAAATGTAATAATGTTTGATACATTAAGTGAAAAAGACCAGAACACATCTGTACCAGCACCCAGATAAGTAGAGATTTAAACCAGGCAAACAATCAAGCAGAAAAAAAAACTAAGAAGGAGAAACTATATCCTAACTAGAACAACTGTCTGGGCCAGCTCAAGAAACGCATAGAACAATCTAGTCAAAGTTCACCTCTTTATTTCCTCATACCATATAGACAGAATCTTGCCAGATTAAACCTATATCACTCTAACCATATCAGTTATACTCTGAGATATCCTAAATCTCTTTATCTTCCTCTGATCCAGTTCCAGGCTGCCCTTCTCTTTGGAATGTGCTCCCTCCTTCCAAGTATGCTGCTTCATTAGAGTCCACCACATCAACCAAGCTCAGAGAAAAGAAAGGACTCCACAGTTTGCAGACGTGATAGGCTCACTAATTCTTAGTCATTTCTTCCTTCCACTTTGCTGCAGCTCTAGTGTTATTTCTGTGACTTCTGCTATTACTTCCAATGGTAGAAGGAATTGCCACCTCATTAAATAAAAGTGGTTGCCAAGTTTAGTTTTGCAGAATTCCAGAAATTCAACCCAAGGGAGAGGAGAAAGATTAACAATGGAGTTTAGAACTTCTAAACAGAGCTGACCACTTCATTGAATTGTCCACTGTAAGGGAATCCTTCAGACAAAAAGCAAAGCAAAGGAATATTCTTGATATTCTTGGTAGGCATCCTACCATACACAACACCACCTTTTTATATTTTTGGTATTTTTTCTATACATTTTTGTTTTGTGTTTCTACTCATTTCTTTTCATCAGAAAATAGTGATACATATGGGCAACAAGAAATAGCTTTCTTATTGGAAATGATTGCCACTTGTCTGATTTCGCACAGTAGAGAGATCACTCATGCAGCTCAGTGCACAATGGAGTTGGGAGAATATTTTTCTGTAGGCTCTTTCATTTATCATATAATATTGTTGGCTGTCCCCACTCTAAAGTAATTACTATCATCATCATAATGACCATCACTGCACTGGAAATGAAAAGAAATGGAGAACAGTGTGGACTGCAGAAGAGAGCCACACACAAATAGAAGTATGCTTTTTAGTGTAGTAAATGCTACAATTTGAAAATGTTTATACCAATCCTCAGCAAGTCTAGAAACCAATAATATGGGTAGGGTGAGCCTTCACCTGTTCCTCTAAAATCCTAAGAGAAAATGCTTTCTACCTCTTTTTAACTAGTTGAAAATTAAGAAATAAAATCCAGCAGAGATTTGCATAGGTTTATGAGGCCACCAAAATAGAATCTGCCATGGAAGCATTAAATAGAATCCCAAGTATTCATCTTCTATCACTCAACAATCCACAGCAACTTCTAAAAGCATATATAATATCTTGAAATTTACTTGTACAACACCCTAAATTAGGCATGTTTGCATTAAAAAAAATTAACATATTTTACAACAGGGATAAGCATGTTTAAAGACATTGGCCTACCTTGAGGACGGATTTTGGAATCCAGAGAGGTGGCATGGCGTGGGTGTGGGGTGGGATCTGGGAAAGCATAGTAAGAGGGATTCCAAGGCTTCATTAATTAAATTTTTAGATCACTATTTAAGAGGGTTAGGGAAGGGGATGGATGATCGGGCCCAGTTAAAACCAAAGGGGGTGTCATTGGGATCTCCTCAGTCCGGGCTGGAAATGGGTTGTGGCGGGAGAGGGGTGGGGTTGGGGCTTTCTGGGATGCTGGGGAAGGGGTGGGGAGCAATCCCCACGGTGAAGGGGAATGGCAGTAGAGGTAGAACGGCGGGCCATATCGGTTTCTGGGAGCACGCCCCCACTATCTTCGGGCGGTGGTGTGCTCCAACCCGTCAGTTCATTCTCTCATCCCTGGGGGCTTGGAGGACCGAGTCCCTGGACTCAGATTGGTCTATTTAAATGCCAGGTCCGTGGTTAACAAAGCTCCCCTCATCCAGGATCTGATTGAGGAGGAAAACGCAGACCTGGCCTGCATCACGGAAACCTGGTTGGGCCCAGAAGGTGGGATCCCTCTAGTGGATATGTGTCCACCAGGTTTCCATGTGCTACACCAACCTCGAGTCCAGGGTAGGGGACTCGAGGGGTGGCGGTTATAATCAGGGAGGCCTTATGTCCGAGGGAGACCACTGTCTCGCAGATAGGTGGCTGTGAATCTCTCCTCTTGAGATTGGGCCCTGGACCCGGCTAATTTGAACAACTTTCGTCCGGTCTCCAACCTTCGCTTTATTGCAAAGGTTGTTGAGAGCGTGGTGGCTCAGCAGCTCCCACTGTTTCTGGAGGAAACCGACTATCTAGACCCATATCAATCAGGCTTCAGGCCCAGATACAGCACGGAGACGGCATTGGTCGCACTGGTGGATGATCTCTGGAGGGCATGGGACAAGGGTTACTCCTCTGTCCTGGTCCTGTTAGATCTCTCAGCAGCTTTTGATACCATCGACCATGGTATCTTACTGCGACACCTCGAGGGGTTGTGAGTGGGGGGCACTGTTTTACGGTGGTTCTCCTCCTACCTCTCGGGTCGCACGCAAGTAGTGTTGGCAGGGGGCAGAAATCAGCCCCGAGACCCCTCCTATGTGGGGTACCTCAAGGGTCGGTTCTTTCGCCCCTCCTGTTCAACATCTACATGAAGCCGCTGGGCGAGATCATCCGTGGTTTTGGGGTGAGGTATCATCAGTATGCTGATGATACTCAGCTTTATCTCCACCCTCCAACCCAGTGATGCCCTACGTGATGTCCCAACTCCACGATGAGGTGATGTGGGATGTCAGGCTACAGGTCAGAAGAAGAAAGTTTCGCTCAACCCAGCTAAGACCGAGTGGCTGTACATACCGGCATCTTGAATTGTCCAGGAGATTCCATCTTTGGCTATGGGGGAGAGGTGTTACCCCCGTAGATAGGGCATGCAACTTGGGTGTCCTCCTGGATACACGGCTCAGTTTGGAGGAACAGGTGGGAGCTGTGGCCAGGCGGGCATTCGCTCAGGTTCGCCTGGTGCACCAGTTACATCCCTATCTGGACCGAGATGCCCTCTGCACAGTCACTCGTGCACTCGTTATCTCCCGTCTGGACTACTGCAATGCTCTTTACATGGGGCTGCCCTTGAGGACCACTCGGAGGCTTCAGCTGGTCCAGAATGCGCAGCGGGTTGTGATGGGAGGTTCCCGATACTCCCATATTACACCCCTCCTGCGTGAGCTGCACTGGCTACCGGTTGCCCTCCGAGTGAGATTCAAGGTGCTGGCATTGACCTATAAAGCCCTTTATGGCATTGGACCAGGATACATGCGGGAGACCCTGCTGCTGATAACAGCTTCCCAACGTCCCGTGCGCTCCCATCGAGAGGGCCTGCTCCAGGTGCCATCGACACAACAATGTCGACTGGCGACCCCAGGAGTAGGGCCTTCTCGGTGGGAGCACCCACCCTATGGAATCAACTTCCCCTGGAGCTCCGGACGGCTCCTGACCTCTGCTCCTTCTGCCGTGACTTAAAAACTTGGCTATTCCAACTAGCCTACCTGGACTGATGGGGACTGATGGGGACTGAGGGAGGGTGTTAAATATATTTTAAAATATTCTAATTGACAAAGGAGACCTTGGTTTTTAATGTCCTTTAACATTTATGTAATTGTATTGGGACTGTTTTAATTGTAAGCCGCCTGAGTCCCTCAGGAGATAGGGCGGCATATAAGCCTAATAAATAAATAAATAAATAAATAAATAAATAAATAAATAAACAAATAAATAAATAAACAAACAAACAAACAAACAAACAAATACAATTTTATCAGATCTTTTAAAAAGTTTTTTAAAGAAGATTAAAAAATGAACCCATTTTGTGTTGGGATGTTTAGAAGAGTGAATAAGGAAAAAATTAAGTAGGTAAATACTGTGTTGTGCAGAAAAGGAAAAAAAATATGAATAGATCATTCATATCTACATAACGTTTGGGATGATAAGGATCCTTCTATTTAGACTTGCAAGGAGCCATTTATGTCCAGTTAAAGGATTTAAAAATCAAACATTCTTTTTACATAATTCTACAGTTTTCTATAGTAACTCTATAGTAACTTATTTGCTGTAAGACCTTGATTATCAAAGCACAATAGCTCTTCGAGTTTGCTCTCTTGGAAAGCCTGATACAAACACATTCTTGTTCATAGAAATGTCCTTCTGATTACTCAAATATAATAAGTTAATGTTATTTCAGACCACACAACCTTATGCTCTATCATTTTATTGCTGCCAACTAGCCTTTTTCATTTCTGTTAAAGGGAGAAATATGTGGTTGGTGCATAACTTAGTTGGCCCCTGCTGGGAGAATGATTACATCAAGAAGTCTGCAAACTGGTATAAGAAATAACGCAGAAACAAAAGTGATTCAACTGAGAGGACATACAGGAAAAATAGAGAGGAAAATAGTTGGACTGGTTCATTTTGCTAGGGAAACAACAACAATGCAACAGTAGAGTGACTAGTATACCTTATTACATCATCCTAAATTTTCTACATCCATTGATTTTCCAAAGAGATTAATGATCTAATAACAGTGTTCTGTAAAGTTCAAGTGCTCTTCCTCAATATGGGTTCCATCTTGAAGTAAAATCCTATGTCCCCAAGCTGTTGGCCATAGAGAAGGTTTGACTTCTGAAGCTGCACAACTGGTAGGTGATATTCTGATTCCCACTACTAGACTACTAGAAAGCAGGAGGGAAGAAATAAGAGAGATGAAAAGAGAAAACCTCTTTGGTCTGCTCATTAATCATTGTAGGAATTCTCTAAAGATCCAAACACTGTGGAAGAGAAATAATAAAAGAAGGGAAGAAAAACAGAAGCAACAATGAAAGAGTTCTCAAGCAACACAGCCAACATATTGATACCAATATTGATACCACAGCCATTATTGGATACCATGTGACAATGCAATAATGTTAAGAAAAAGCTCATATGCAAATTGACTTCTAAATCTGGGGAACTTGCATACAGGCAGTAATGGAAAATTTAAATAGTTTAAAATACCCAGTGAAAAGCTAATGCATGCATGTCAAATTTTTACTCCTAAAGGTTAGCACTTTAGGTCCTTGTTAAAAGGCCATCTGAGAATCGTGTGCAAATTGCTGTGGGCTACAGGAAGAACAGAGTTGAAAGAGAATTTTTGTACACTTCAGATACTTTTTGTTATCCTTGAAACAACCCGGAGATATTCCTGCAGTGAGCAGGTTGAGAAATATACATGGCCTAAGGCAATAACTAAATTCATGGCAAAAAAAAAACTCTGGTGATGATGAAGCTGGGAGATTAGCAGCTGGGTGGATCAATGAATATTTCGTTCTCATCTCTCCTTTCTTAAAGCTTTACATTTCTTCTGCATGTAGTAATGCCCCACCAGCTCCCTTTTTCAAAATGCTTTCTCCTTTTCAGATTTGTCAAGCAAAATGGGAAGAAGGTAATCCTTGATCTAATATATAATGAGTCTTATTCAGAGAAAACAAGAGAAAATTGTCTCCTACCAATCACCATATGTTCTAAGGAATCATCGATCTATGGAGTAATTCAAATGTTATATACAGTTCTTGTTGGGTGTCAGTTTTTAAACACTGTGAATATACTACAACAGAAAATGAGAGTAGTAAGCAGAGGTGGGCTGCACAGACTGTAACAACTGGTTTGCCTAGTGCAGAACCGAAAATGTGAGCAAGTGTGCGGCTGCAAAAACACGAAGATTTCCTGTGCTGGTAGTAAGTGAACAATATAAATTCTAAGGCACACTGTCACCTTATATTCAGTGTTCCTAGGCTGAACAGGACCGGCCAGTATGTCATAAGGCATATGGAACACACAGTGATCTATGCAGGAATAAGGGTACAACCTTCTCTGTAAATCAGAGATTTCATAATCACAAACAGGAAGCCTTTTATAGCCATTCCCAGTGAGTTGATTGTATAATTCAATATCAACCTTCCAGGACAGAAACTGTTCAGAAGTTGTAAACATTTTAGTATCAGCAGGAAACTCCAAACTACAGATCTCATATTTTGCCCCATGCAGTCACAACAAGAATCCAAGATCTGTGATTCTACCTCTAGCAGCTGTTGACAATCGTACTCCTAGAATGTATACTGGAATGCTTTATAGCATATGGAAATTTTGTCTCTGTCTCTGTCGTGTGTCTCTGGCAGTTTAAAACAATTGAATGACAGCCGAGTGAATCAGAAAATGTTTGCTAAGGGAGAATATTTGAAAACCATGTTTCTGTTGACTTTCAGAGATATAAAATCTCTGAGAAATATTAGTACAAGAGGAAATTGAAAAGCTTGGAATACACCCACCCACCCACCCACACACCTGTATGTGTGTGTGTGTGTGTATGTGTATATATATATATGTGTGTGTGTGTGTGTGTGTGTATGTGTGTATGTGTGTGTGTGTATATATATATATTTTCCCTCAAATTAAAATTATAAGTGTTTGAAAAGGGAAATGACAATTGAGAAGTTACTCATAGGCAAAATGAGTCTTTGTCTTCTCTTTATGCTATCCTCGTCAGAAGATTATTGGAGAATTACTGGTCCAAATCCACCTTTAATATTAGGTCTCAAAAGCTCAGTCATTTATTTTCTTCATCTGCATAATTTTATTGGACACAGTTTTGCAGCATTCAAAATTATGCAAAGAGTCTTAAAAGAGAGAAGTGAAGAAAAGGAAAAAGAGAAGACAAGAAGAAATTTCACTTTGGAATTTTGCCCTAATCATTGCTACAACTAAACAATGTTAAGACATTGGGATAGATGTTTTCATGGGGCCCCCATTATGCAAACCCTCTCAGTTACTAAAAGCCATATTATTCCATGTTTTATAGTATCAAGGAAGAAACATTAATAACCTGTGCTGTGTTGATGACACTACCCTGATAGCCAAAAATGTAAAGAATCTGCAAAGCCAAGTTATAAAAGTTAAGGAGCAAAGTGAACAAAATCAGACTAAAATTTAAATATAAAGAAATAAAATTAAACATAAAGAAGATCAAACTAATGACAAGTAGAACAACCAGCTTTAGGATTGGCAATGAAGTTATCAATTCTCAGTAACCCACCCAACATATAGTACAGTTCTTAAGTGGACAAAAGTTGCACATGCATGCAAAATAAGTTATGCAAAACTCAGGCAAGGCTTAATATTGAATTATGCAAACAATGGTAGGAGTAAACTGTTCTGACCAAGGCTTCCTGAGACTGTAATTAAGCACACACTTAGTTAAAACAACTCTTGATTTATTTCAACGCTGGGAATTATGTTCATTCCCAGCCTGTAATGAGTCCCAAACAGTCCCTCAAGATAAGCACCCACCTTTCTTTCCTTTGAATTGCTGCCAACAACAAAAGAGCCAAATGAATTATAAAAAACCAACCGAAGTACAAAGTCCACACAGAGCTTCAAGGATTAATCTGGATTAACAAATGACTTTGCTTCCTGGAAAGGTTTCTTTACTTTTGCATGTCCTTTATACCTTAGGGGAGGGGCAATCACTTCCAAACTTTACTCCTGAGTTGCCCCTTTTGTCTCAGCTGCTCTTGCCTTCTAGCAGCTCTGTGCACACATGCACTGGGAACAGGCTCCCCTTGTTCTTCTGCCTCGCTGCTGCCAGACTCCGGCACAGGACCCTCGTCCGAGTCCTCTCCAGACTCCAGGACTGGTTCCCATTCTTCCCCACTGTACGATTCCACATAAACATTTTGAGAATAAGATCATCTGTAAAGCCTTTAGGTTTAATAAGCATACAAAGGAGAGGAGTAGAGCAAACACATTGTTCTTTATATTCCAGTTCATTTCTTGAAAAGCTAAGCTAAAGAATCCAAGAGATTTTATCAAGTCTGCCACAGGTCTCCAAGCAGGTCATTAATTACAACAATGGATTGCAAGGTTTTGTGGTTTCCAGCATCAGTGCAATCTTAGCCAGAAAGAATGCTGCTTACATAAACAGGTAGGAAGAGATAATGTGTGCCAGATACAAATGCCATGTCCATTGCTGATAGTACTGATCTGTCCTTCAGTTTCTCATAGGTGGGTATGAAAAATGCTATCAGAAGTCACTGAGCTTGTACCTGGAAATATGGCCTGTCATGCTTTGATTAAAAGAAGATTAGAAAAGAATCCTGAGAGAAGAATGGGGGGAGGGAAGAATTGTACTTTCAAACTTGCAAAGATTCTGTTAAAGTAGGTTTACAGTAAAGTAGAATTAGCTCATCCAGTTGTGTTTTCTGTCTGGTCTACCTGGGAAGGCTGACAGGACTCAGAAGCCAACCAGCAGGGTGAAAACTAATTGGTACTCCAAAGTATATCGGACTGTCAATCACAATGGAAAGTTAACAAAACCAAAACCAAACTCAGAAGAAGACAATGACCAATCACTCTGCATCATTGTAAAGAAAACCCGATCACCATATCCACAAAAAACCTGACCAGAAATCATATTAGTTCTGCAGGATTCATTCCATAGGGCATTGCTTGAGCTTGGGAAATGAAAAACTTGGAAAGCAAAAATGTGTAAAGAGAATGATTAGCCTCTTTGCTCTTAGTAATAAAATATTAAAAGGAATCTGTAATGCCATCCTTATGTATAATCATGGGAAAACCTGTATATTTCTCATGCAATGCTGTGTTTAAGGACTGTCTCTGCCTTAGCGTATGGAAGAAACACTTCTGTCTCCAGCAAGAGTGACTGTTGACAGTATTTGAGGGGCTGCCGACATAGAGGGAGTCAACTTATTTTCCAAAGCACCTGAAGGCAAGACAAGAAACAATGGATGGAAACTAATCAAGGAGACAATTAAGGAGAAACTTCCTAACCATGAGAACAATGAACTAGTGGAAGAACTTGCCTTCAGAATTTGTAGGTGCTTCATCATTGGAAGTTTTAAAGAAAAGACTGAACAGCCCCATGTCTGAAATAGTCTCCTGCTTGAATAGGGTGTTGGACAAAAGACTTCCAAGGTCGCTTCTAGCTCTATTCCGATTGATTGATCGATGTACGAAGTCAGTTGAAGGGAATCCTCCTGCCATTACATATGGAGCTATTAAGAAATGAGTACCATTCACATCATGTTAGGAGGGAAAACTGTTTGGATCAATTCATCCTGGCTAAATAGCAATAGCCCTCAGACTTATATACCACTTCATAGTGCTTTACAGCGCTTTCTAAGTAGTTTACAGAGTCACCATATTGCCCCGACAATATGAGTCCTCATTTTATCGAGCTCGAAAGGAGGGATGGTTGAGTCAGCCTTGAGCCGGTAAGAATCGAACTGCTGGCCATGGGCAGAGTTAACCTGCAATACTGCATTCTAACCACTGTGCCACCATGGCTCTTAGCAAGCTGTTTTTAGGGCAGCTGGCTGACATGTCACTATTTCTTTTTCCTATTTCTAGTAAAAAAAACTAGCTCACATTCAGTTTTAATTATTGTATTATTTAGTTTTTGGATTCCTATATTCATGCTATGATGACCCATTAGGCTCTGAGTGGGTTTCCTATTCACTTTATAAATCAGGGGCTCTTAACCTTTTCTGCCAATGGACCTCCCTTTAGTTTTACTTCCATTTATACACTTTCCCTAAAAACCCAAATGCCAAAATGAACCCAAATGAATAAGGAAAACTATACAATGAAACTTTGGGAAAAGTAGACTTCTTGCATCAAGGTAATTAAAAGGTTCTTCGTACCTCTCCTGGACACTGTCTGCACCTCGCCACAGGAGGTACACTTCCATTTTGGAAAACCCTGATAGTTTTGGTTTCTTTTGGTGGAAAACTCAGTAATGCCTTTGGAAATGAGAGCTGTTCTCATTCATTGTAGTCTTCAGTGTAACTTTACATCATTTACCTCAAAGACAACAATGTTCTTATATACAGTACATGGACTAAGTAAATCTGCAAATCACTTATGTTTGACTACTTAAAACCTTTCTATCTTATTGGAATTCTGCTTCCTTTATTGGAATTATTATTTTCTCTTGTCTTCTATTATTTTCATTTTTTTTTCTTATCAAATCCAAACAAACACCGCCCCCCCCAAAAGTAATTCAGAAAAAAAAGATCACCAGTATTTGTGATATATAGCATATAAAGAGATAAGGACCAGAAAATAAGAATTAGAGTTAAATTTTGAATGTCTCCTTTTCTTTTGGGGGCAAGAAATTAGTAGATTCTGTTCAGTTTGCAATGAATCAATATCATTACTATTCCCGTTCTAGAGTTATGACTACGCCATTACTATTCCACTGATAGAAAACTCAGGTTCAGAGGCAGTTCATGTGCTTTGCTTATATTCAGTGAAGAAATGGAAAGCATTCAGCACCATATTCTGAATCCTAAATCAAACCAAAAACCCTTTGAGAAATGTGTAAATTTTATTTTTATGTCTCAACTTCTGCTGCATTTGGGAGAAATGTGTGTTTCAGAGTGATTTTATTACAAGCAGGGTTAGATCTGATTTTCATCCATTTGTACCATCCAGATTCAAAATGTACAGCCCCTGAGGGGATCATGTTTTATCTGCTGGTCATATAGTGGTTAAAGATGAGGAACCTAAAAAGAAGAAGAAGAAGGGAAAGCTTTAATTCAGCACCACAGCACAGCTGAATTTTCAGAAGCTCAAACCCGGCATTTTAGAGATAAGATTTTAAACCTCTCTGCCTAGATGGAATAAATTAGTTTATTTGCTATGAGTGTGCAGTACTTTGGATTTGAAGGTAAAAAAATGAAAAGGCAGTGCTCACACAGCATCTGTCTATGGCTCTTAAGCCAAATGCATGTTTTCCTGGAATTACAATGCAGCTGCACAGTCTTGAAAACTAGGTTTCCTAAAATCATTTTTGCTTTCAAATCTGAAATACTTCTTCTTACTTCATCACATCTTCTTCCTCCCTCCTCCTCCTCCTCCTCCTCCTAAAAATAAACATTTCATCATAAAAAAGGGTTTCTTTACTTCTCCAAAATAATCTGCACAGTATATAATATAATGCTCAGCAACTACATGCGTGTCTTGTTCATTTGTTTGTTTGTTTGTTAAATTTGTTTGCCACCCATCTCACTACAAGGCAATTTTCCAAGAAGTCTATTAGTTGCATCTGAAAATGATGATCTTTACTAAAGGCTCCACAAAGTCAATACAACTAATACCGGTAGCAATCAAACTGTTACCTTGGCAGCACTTTTCATAAATTTTTCTTTGTGTGAAATGGTAATTTGGTGGGTCACGTGGTAGGACGCTGGGCTTGCGCACCGCTAAGGTTGGCAGCTCGGTGGTTCGATTCCCGTAAGTGAATAAACCACAAAGGGACAAGAAAGGAGCCTCTCCTGAATGCCTACTGGCATTTAGGCATCCTGTGGGTAAAGATAACACCATCCAAAAAAATTGCTTTCACAGAGGCAGGCAGCCACCTTGCTGATCCCTGGCTAACACATGCCGTATGCTAAATAAATAAATAAATCCATTCAACTTCCTCAAAATTCTCATTCCAATACTCATTCTACTACCATTGGTGGTAGAATGAGAGTGGGATCCAAAGTTGTATCAAGAAACCACATGAATGAATGAAAAGAGAGAGAGAGAAAAGCATAATGAAAGCTTTATATTTTGATGGACAAACTGAAACTTAAAACTGGGTAGATCTTCTCCAGTCCTGGTCCTAGTTAGCTGATAGGAAAAAGTGAATTGAATCAAAAGAAAGTTATGGAGATTCCGGGGTAGGTAGAAGAAAATAGTATCTTCTAAACTGCCAACGCTTTCATGATCAACTACATTCAGCTATGTGGTACCACCTTTAGCATAATGTTAACAGAACTTAACAGAAACAAGTTTAATATGTCAACCTAGAAGCACACATTATTCCAGCCACTGAGTATTCAGAGGTCCTTGCAGAGTTTCTACTTAAAAGAAAAACTTCACTCTGTTCCTATATCCCTAGGATATTCATTCATTACAACAATTATTGAGTTTGTATCATCTTGTGACAATTTGTTGGTGTGTGTACTTTCTTCAGAGATTTGGGGAAAGACTGATATCCATATTCCAAACAGACAAGGTTCATTAGTAATTGGGGACCTCCAATAAGCATTAGAGTTCAATACTGTAACTAGGGTGACTGAGGGCACCTCCAACTTTGCTTGAGATCATAATATTTTTCTGAGTGAATAGCATGGCCTAGGCTGGCACCAATAAGCAGCCATTCTCCCCAATTCTCTGGCCAGTTTCAGTCTAGTTATGAGCCTGATTTTCTGAATGTCTTCTAAAGATGAATAAAGAAAGGGGAAACATAGAATCAGTCTTGTATTTAGTTAACATTTGATATATAATAGTAACTACTCTACTTTCCTAGGCATTTAATTTGCATCTCTATAATCAGTTAATATATTTGTGAAAGAGGGATATTTAAATGATAATGAAGATTCTGATGTTTGAACTTATTTGTCCTTTGTTGACATGAAAAAGAGAGTAAGAGATTGTTATTATGGCTTTCTGATTTAGAACTCTGACTCATCTTTCTGACTCAACCTATTAGTAGGTCATCAGCAATAACATTTATAAGACCCACATTTCTGACCAGTGAAGTAGATGCTTTGTTGATATGCACAAACTTTAAGATATGTAGGAAAAATATCAGGGTAAAAATAGTAATGAAAGAATTTGATATTTTTTCAGCAGAATGACCCACCTACTTCCACAAATCCATTACACACCCTGTGGAGTTTTCAGGCTAAAGGTAGCCCATCTGTCTGTGACTTTTCATTTGGATTCATTGATTTAAGCACTGATAACTTGTTTTGCTCAGGGTATAGTGTTATATCTAACAGAGTCTATTCATCCACTTGGAAATTCAATGCTGCTTGAGTTTTAAGAAATTTTCAAACACTTATACTCAACAAGATAGCTTTCACTTGCCTAGAGAGGTCTCATTCTGATCTTCATCTTAGTAAAGCTTTCTATTTTAGGGTCCTGACCCAAGATATTTTGCTCTTGATGAGAGCAGACCTTCCTTATCTTATACCATTAATTGACAACAATATCTTTCACTTTTAAAAAAAAGAATCTCAATCCTTAACCAAGGTCTTTAAAGCAAAGCTCATTGAGATGACCAGGAACTTCATTCTTTGAAGAGCATCAATTTATTCAACTGCACTAATTCATTGTAATAAATCTCATGAGAAAGAATCAAACCTATTAGGCTTTTGCCAGACTTTTTCCTTTTTAATTCATTTAATTTGTTGTTCCTTCTAAATACTTATTTTAATTGTGTGTAAAATAAATAAGGAACTGGAGCATATTTTGAGCATAACAGTTACAGGAACTGGGCGTGGCTAGTCTAGTGAAGAGAAGGACCAGGGGAAACATGATAACAGTCTTCCAATATTTGAGGGGCTGCCACAGAGAGGAAGGGCTCAAGCTATTTTCCAAGGCACCTCAAGGCCAGACAAGGAATAATGGATGGAAACTGAACAAGGAGAGATTCAACCTGGAAATAAGGAGGAATTTTCTGACAGTGAGAACAATCAACCAGTGGAACAGCTTGCCTTCAGAAGTTGTGGGAGCTTCATCACTGGAGACTTTCAAGAAGAGACTGGACTGCCATTTGTCAGAAATGGTGTAGGGTCTCCTGCTTGGGTGAGACAGTTGGACTAGATGATCTACAAGGGCCCTTCTAACTCTGATAATCTGTATCTAATCTGTATCTGCATTGTCCCATCATTAATGGTCATGAACTTTCAGTGACTACAGTTTTTTTTAAAAAGGAGACAGCAGCCCTCATGCTACCCCCATTAGATTTATTATAAATAGGAGTGTTCTGATTCTGCTGACCGACGTGGCAGTTGGTTCATTGTGAACAACACAGTATGCTTGAGTAGATCACCATAAGAAGAAGCAAGAATCTTTATACCTCTGTGAATGTAATAGGAATACACAGACCTCCTGACTGCCAAAAGATAAATTAATTTTGTGGTGGAATGTAGTCTGCATTTTCAGGAGGAGGGGCTGAATTCCGGAAGGCAAAGAAAATGCAGAGTTTGAAAACTTTGGTCTGCAGGAAGACCATACTTTAGTTCCTCTATAATAATTCCCAGAGTATATCTATAGTTATGCAAATAGTTACTTTAGTCTGGCAAGATTCTGTCTATAGGTTAAGAACAATAAAGAAAACTACCCAGAAGTAACCCCGTGTGTTGTTCTTGATTCTTGGTGTTATGTATGTAGGTTTGAATGTCATTGGTTTAGTTTGAATTGTTCTTGTAAAATGTCAAATATGATTGGTTTGAAAAGTGCGGGAAAACCCTGCACTCTGATTGGCTGGCAACTGCGGCTGCTGGCTATAAGTAGCAGCCGTAGCCCAGCCAAGACGGGTCCATTTGAGCTGTAGTCACTAATAAACTCTTCACTGAAACTCTTCGCGTCTGACTCTTCATGCAAACTTAACACTTGGCATCTGACAATTTTTCTCTCATCTTTCTCAAAATTCTTTTGGGATTTAGTTTACTCCGAGTAAAAGACCCTAGTGCAATATTTTTTAAGGGAACAAACATTATTTTAAATACCAAGGCTCATTCAATCTGAGATTAATTTAAATATTATTCAAATAATGCAAGAAAAGCTTTTAGAAACTAGCTTCCACATGGCTAGATTAATGTAGGAATTAGAGATGCTTAATTGTGACAATTTTGTTTTCACTTAGCTTTTTTTCCAACCACTTTTTTTTCTGGCACTGTGCAGATAAATAATATCAAACAATTTATGTTTAACATGACAGTTACTGGAGTAGTAGCATTCATCTTGTTTGATTTTATTATGGGGGGAGGGAGATCACAAGTTAATTGGTTTTCCAAAGAAAGAAAGAAAGAAAAAGTGCAATTTGTCTCATCATTTATTTATTTATTTATTTATTTATTTATTTATTTATTTATTGCAATGCTACAGATACAAAATCTTGTAGCGATGCTTTAATAATTATCTTCAATTCATGTCTGAACAGCTGAGTGGTTCAAATAAGCAGCAATTCAAAGCCAAAAAGTTTGTTTGTAAATGTGAAGAGCAGCATGAGAAAAGGTTAACTCAATACTGACAATGAGATTAGTGAATCCAAAAGATCATATATGAATTTAAAATGAGGTTTATACTTGGTAGCATCTTCTCCATTTAATTTGTACCATCCGTAAATTGCTGCTGGTTTTATGTGTTAAGGACTGGCATATTCTACAAATTATTACTATGCTTTATTTTCATTTCACTTTTCCAGCAAGAAGCTACAGAGGAACTTCTTATGGGGATTCCAGAGGAACAGTGTCAATTCCGCTACAATATTGACTTTCATTCTAAGCAGCTGGTGCATGATCCAATCTCTTCTTTAGTCTGTTTAGTCCAGGAATGTCAAACTCGATTTCATTGCAGATGGCATCAGGGTTGTATTTGACCTTGGTGTATGTGTGACCAGGGGGCGTGGCCAGCTCGATGTCACTTGGGGATGCGTGCGGTGGTCCGAGTACTCTGCCAGCAAAAACGGAGTCTAGGAGGATCACATGTGACCTTCCCGAACTCCATTTTCACTGGCAGAGGCAGTGCAGGCCAGTCCTTCGCTGTTTCCAGGGCGGCCCTGTGGTCCAGATTTAAGCACTCCACAGGCCAGATCTGGCCCCTGGGGCTTGAGTTTGACACTCCTGGTTTAGTGTGTTGCTCATTGGGCTGAGCTGCAACCTCAAAACCTGGCTTGTGAAAGTGTTGTGCAAATGAACCAACTGGATCGGCCCGGTTCTATAGAACCGGTTGTTACAGTTCCTGGTAGTTTGGAGAACTGGTAAATTGGGCCTCTGTCTTGCCCTGCCCCTCTCTGCCCACTTCTCCGCTCCATGCACAGTCAGTCCCTATCATGCATGCGCAACATCATGCACATGCACAACATGCCTGCAGCCTGCTTTTGCCCTCCCTCCAGGCTAGCCATTGCTGCCTGCCTTTGGCTGTGGCAGAGCAAAAAGCTTGCAAGTGCCCCTCCCTTTGGGAAATGGCTCCTGTCTGCTCACAGGTAAGCCTGTGAGTTGTGCTAGCCCCTCTCCCACTGTCCATGGGCCTCACCACCCTCTGCAGGCCTCCCAATAGCTCCCCAGGCCTCACCCAGCCCTCTGCGGGCCTCCCCATAGCTCGGCGGGCCTTGCCCTGCCCTCCACAGGCCTCCCTGTAGCTCTCCAGGCCTTGCCCTGTCCTCCACAGGCCTCATAGCTCCCCAGGCCTTGCCCTGCCCCTTGCGGGCCTCCCCGTAGCTCCCCAGACCTCTCCCTGCCCTCCGTGTGCCTTCCCCACCTTGCGTCCATGCTGGGCCTCCTCCTGCCTGGCCACCTGCTTCTTGATACGAGGGCTGAGTCTGAGCCTGAGAGGGGCAATGGAGGTAGCCTGAAAGGGAGGCCAGGAACTCCTGGGGCTGCTTCCCACCGCAGCTCTCCCAGCCCCTGCTGAAAGGGAGGGCAGATGGATGTTCCAGGGGCTGGGGCTGCTCCTTTTTCATTCTCCCACTGCCTGCTGCTCTGGAGCTCACCAGATCAGTTTGTCCCAGACCAGGTGTGTGTGTGTGTCACGAGAAGGAGTTTGGTGTGTTTGTCTGTGTGTGTGAGAGAGAGACAGGGAAGGAAGGAAGGAAGGAAGGAAGGAAGGAAGGAAGGAAGGAAGGAAGGAAGGAAGGAAGGAAGAGCAAGAGAGAAAGAAAGAGGAAAAAAGAAAGAGAAAGAGAAAGAAAGAAAAAAAGAAATAGGAAGAAAGGAAGGAAGGAAGGAAGGAAGGAAGGAAGGAAGGAAGGAAGGAAGGAAGGAAGGAAAGGGGAGAGAGAAAGAAAGAAATGAGAATCCAGGCTTGAAGGAATGGTTAAGCTCCAAAAACTGCTTCTAGCCTGGATTCGTGGCTTGCAACAGCAACAGTTTGGAGCTTGTTAAGAAGAATCATGCCCACTGACAAGAAAATTTTGGTGGTCTGCATAAAATGTTACCCCCAGAGCACCCCCCAAAGCAATTAATCCAGGCTGTGAGAGAACACAAGGCTGCGCCACCCACATGGTCCGCAGGAACCCTCCCCACCCACTTACTCCTTACCTGACAATGAGGGCTAACCTGACAATTGCCTGCTAAATTGCTATTTTTCCTTTTTTTTCCCGACCATCAGCTGTTCTGCTGTGCCAGGAGATTTAGATTAGCTAGAAAGCAGGAAATCATTGGATTTCTTGCTTTCTAGCTAATCTTTAGATCTTTGGCTCTGTTTTTAAGCAGAGCCGAACCTTCCTTAGGACTGAAGCAGTAGAGACCCAGGTAGCCGATGGCAGGTACACAGATCTCTAAGTGAATCTGTGATTCTGTGAGCAACTCAATCTGCCTGCCTGCTCTGCCTGATTTTGGGTAAAAGTTGCTCTCTTTTTTTATAAAAAATTCAATATTTACATACATGGTGTATTGTGAGTTAATTTTGTGTTTGCTTGCTAGCAAATTTTATGGGTTTGCTTGCAACCAAATTTTATGTCACAGACTCAAGTAGCCCATGGCAGAAACACAGATCTCTAAGTGAATCTGTGATTCTGTGAGCAACTCAATCTGCCTGCCTGCTTTGCCTGCTTTTGGGTAAAAGTTGCTCTTTTTTAATAAAAAATTCAATATTTATATAAATATTTATAATATTTACATACAAGCCATGTCCAGCCAGTCACATGACCACAAATTAGGCCACGCCCACAGAACCGGTTGTTAAGAAATTTGAATCCCACCCCTGCTCCAATCTATACTAAATGAAGATGCTTGGTGACCATGGCTTAAGCATATCCAGGGATCAGTATGCCATTTATTGGTGGGGAGGAATAGAGAACTAGTTAGAGAACAGCTGCTGCTACAGTCTTGAAAGCAAGCAACATCATTGCACCATTTCTCCTATATTTATTAAAATATGTCTTATTCACTCCATAGCATAGGGTTGGAATATAATCAATAAAGCAACAGTTTTGTTGCAGAGCAGGTCCCACTTGTCATCCTTATTGATATATTCAACTTCTACCCCTCCCCCACTTTCCACATCTCACTAGACACCCACTCATCTCAATGACTTTCCAGAATAACACAATAGCACAGAGATAGCTTACTTCACTTTTATTGATGGATGCCAGAGCAGCTGAGAAATAATTTTGATGGAGATCACCATAGGTTTCAGTGGGGAGGTGGTGTGCTTAAAAGCATGAAAGGTGAGAGTTGTGTTGTATTCTCAAATAATATAATTTGTTCAGGGACAGCTCAGTTACCCCCTTCACGTCTCCCCTGCTGAGAAGTAATCTGTGGTCAAAGCCATATGGAATTGCCCATTCATATTGCAGGCATATAAACACAGCTTTCCATTCTCTAGTGCATCAAAGTCAGTTTTATGCTTCTCTCTCAGCAAGCATTTCCATTCACTCTAAGTTATAGTTAGCATAAAAGCCATCCTACTGTTGAGAATGCATTTAGACTTTTTTTTTCTTCAGCAAAACCGATTTTCATTGTTTAAGAACACTATGGAATTTCTGTTTAGTTTTTTTTTTACTCTAAAATAGAAGTGGGAGAGAAATTAGTTTGGATTGCATTAAATGCAAACATACCTAATTTATATTTCCCGAAGCAATGCAAATGCAAATGATTCTTGGCTGATCAGTGTTGCCAAATTTGGTAATGCAATTTTTCCTTTTCTTTTTAAACACAGAAACTTTGTACTAAAGGCAACTATATATAAATGCATTCTATGAGGGGATCCATTTGCAAAGCTGAACATTTTAAAAATGAATACCTGACTCCTCTGCTTTAAATAGAGGAATTAATACATAAATATTTTCTATATATGCCTTTTTAAATCAAGTTGCAAGATGTGAAATGGAACAGAAGAAGATTGAGGTTATAAGATTAAATGTAACTGTGAAATTTGTTGTCCTTAAGATAGAAGATACAACTGAACAAAGAGCAGACACATTAGATGTGAGGAATTGCAGAGGAATAAGAAGTGGAAGTAAATGTAACTGAACACACACACTTACACACACACACACACACACACCAAATTTGAAATCTCTTTTCTGAAATGTCCTTATTCTGTATTTGCCAATAGATCTCCCAGATACATACTGGTCCTGTCCCAGAGCAAAGAGCATGGACACATTAGATGTGACAGAAGGAAAACCTTCACATTTTAGCTTTTCAGAATTGCAGAGTCCTTGCTTCTCCCAATAAACTATATTTTTTGAGAAACATAAAAGTGTTTTTTTTTCTTTTAATTTTGGCAGGCAAGAAATGATAAGTTCAACATCTTGTCATCACAGAACTTGGGCCAAGTCCTAATGCTATTTTTCTCCTCAAGCTAGACTAACCTGAAAATGTAGTACTGAGAAAATTTGATAATGTTCTTCTTTGTAATTGCCCTTGTAACGATTCCAAGACTAACGTGTGTTAGATTGGTAACTGCCTGATTTCCTTTGGGTAATGAACCAGGGCAGTGGAGTTTGGTGTTGACTATGGGACTTGGTGGAGAACAGAGTCTGTTCTTTGGCAGCCAGGAAGAGGATCTGCTCACTAGCCAGCATTTGTTATAAGAATGATTTGAACTGCATGGCTGTCTGGACTATGCACTGAATTGGCAGCAGAACAGTGGCAGTTGTCCTGTGGCAACTGGCATTGGGCTGGAGTTGCTGCCACTCAGCTAAAGATACTGGCAGAATTGCAGCTGTAATCTTTGTCCAGGCAGGGGTGGAATTGGGTTTAGAACTGAATCTAAATTTCCAACATAACAGCATCCTGGGGAGTAGAGATAATTAGTGAGTGACAGCAGGAGCATAAGTGGGCCAGTGGATGGTGAGGTGAGCTTGCATCTTGTAACTTTTACAAGGCCTGCCATATTATAAGCAGCTCTCTTGCCTGTCATACACTACAACTGGTCTCAAAGGGGCTGAGAATGTGTGCTGTTTACACCTGTCATCTGCTCCAGAGACTTCCATCATTTTTTTCCCTGAGGAATTGGTTGAGGAAAGAAATATTATCCCCTTGTTATTATGGTCCAAGACCAGTACAACTTAAGTACCTAAGTACAATCCAAAAATATAATAATATCACAACAGTTTAATGCATAGTGTATTTCTATTTTTTTAAAAAAATGGAAGTGATATAATTTTATAGCCAAGGTATAAAACTCAGCAATTTAAAAAGAGATTTTAGAACACCTATCATGTAAGAAGAAGAAAAAAAATCTCAGTAACATTGATTGGAACACCGGCAGTCTTTCTGTTAGAGGATGAATTAATTGAGAAGGCACTTCTGCATAGAATTTACACATTAAGAAAAACACATTGTAGGTTCACTAGAATTACAAAGGCATTGTCTAAGAACTACAGGGTTTTTTTTATAGCTGCCATCACTAATTGTAAAAGGGTAGGCAATAAATCATGCTCTGAAAAAAGCCCATAGGTTCAATAGCCCATTGAAGAAATGAATAGGAATTATGAACTTCAATCAGGGACGACCTTGATGGATGACATTGAGGTGCTGGCATTGGTTGGGATGCAAATATTTGCTCCCTCCTAACTAATGAGAGGGAGTGGTCAGAATGAAACAACTCACCGTGGTCAACCCACTATGGCCAACTCATTACAACCAACTCACAGCCAACACACCATGGGACAACTCGCTGGAGAATTCACTTAGTTCCTTTTATTTTTGTTGGACACATTTTCATCAAAATTATTTTATCACTTGTATCAAAGGAAATCATTTCTATGTCTACCAGCTTTTATAATCCTTTGATTATTATTATTAATAATAATAATAATAATAATAATAATAATAAATAATCCTGCATTGAATTGTCCTGTGGTGAGTTGTCCCATAGTGAATTGGCCACAGTACATTGTCCAATGGCAACTTTAGTTTACTTTATTGTCACTGCACCTCGTACAACGAAATCAAACACCATCTTCAGTGCACATCATGACCATGACCATGAAATAAACACAAACACACATCCTTCACACTCCACACATTGAACCTAAAACCCCAACACCACACCAACACTGCTCTATACAGCAGAATTCAAAAGAGCTGCTGCCCTGGGAACCGAAAACAAACTACTTGGCTGCAGCAAGTAGGCCCTGGTGAGTTGGCTATGCTGAGTGGACTGCAGTGAGTTGTCCTAAGACCCAGGAGTTTTAGTAATCACCCAATTGTTCCAATTTGATGGAGAGTGTAGCTGTAGGTAAGTAAATAAATTTGTTGTTATAAGCACAAGTCATAATGTACAGCATAACATAATGTTTTAGATGCAAAGAGTGCTAAGCAAAATAAAACTGGACCGTGAAAAAAAATCCAATATTTCTTTTTAACTTTTAATGGCAACATGTAACTTGACTATTAACAGGAGAAACAATTATGTATGAAGTTAATTCAATTATTTGAGACACAGGTCCTTGAATTCACCTACCATCAGTAATTTATCCCTGATAATCACCTGAGAGATGGGTCAGGGGAAAACATAATGATAACGTCTTCCACTTGAACAAGAACAACAAGGTCAGAGGTACTGTTCAACAAGACACAAAATCTTTCTTAAAATTTAGTCAAAGGCATGGTCTGCAAGCAAAGGCATGTAGTAACTTTGTTTAGTGGGAGACTTGATATTGTTAATCAGACACTGGGAAATTCTATATTTTATGTAGTGATGAAACCAAGATGAAGGTTTGGACGTTTGTAGTGCAGTAGTATCATTTTTAGTATCCCTTTTAGAAAGTGTATCTCTAATATTTGTTTCTCCAAAAACTGACTTCCCCAAAAGGGATAGGATAAGAGGCAAAAGTTCAGCCAATGATTCTCAATTGTGTAATGAAAAAAAAAAAGCAAGGCAGAATTCTGGAAGGCTCTCTAGTTTCTCATAGTGGCCCAATGATGCAAGATACAAAGTGATGGAAGATAACACTACTTCCATCCTCAAAAAGGTGTCCTTGGGAAGTACCAAACTCTTCCTTGTGAGGTCTACTTCTGTTAAGTACTAGCATTCTCATCACATATCTAAGCCTCATATTACCTAAAAATAAGGAGAAATTTTCTGACAGGGAGAACAATCAACCAATGGAACAGCTTGTCTTTGGAAGTTGTGGGAGCTTCATCACTGAAGGCTTTCAAGGGGAGATTGGACTGCCATCTGTAAGAAATGCTGCAGGGTCTCCTGCTTGGGCAGAGGGTTGGACTAGATGACCTTACAAGGTCCCTTCCAACTCTGTTAATCTGTTACTTTTGACTTTGGCCATCTGGGCAAAGTCACCTTTCCCTGGGATATTTTAAAAAAAATAATTTTATTGTCTTTTCCACATTTAAAAACTCATATACAATCTTTGCAGCACTGTGACATCAACATTTCCATTTAGGTCAACATAGATAAATACATTAATTTTTATTTCTACTGTCTAACCAGTTGTACCACTTATCCCAGACCGTATAATATTTCATATCTTCTCTATCTTGCAGTTCCAATGTGAGTTTGACCATCTCTGCACAATCCAACACTTTCTTTATTATCATACTTTCGGAAGGGGTACTATCTAGTCTCCAACACTGTGTGTAAGCAATTCTTGCCACAGTCAATATATGTACTATGATGTATTTATTTCCTTTATTAAATTCTCCTCTAATTATTCCTAATAAAAATATTTCAGGTTTAAAATCAGTTTGGAGACCAATAATTTCCTCCAACCAATTTCTTATTTTTGTCCAATATTTTCTTGCTTTCGGGCATGATCACCACATATGAAAGAAGGTACCCTGTTTATGCTTACATTTCCAGCATTCTGGACTCATGTTTGGATATATTTTTGCCAGTCTTGCTGGTGCTAGATGCCAATGATAAAACATTTTATAAAGGTTTTCCATATAAGCAGCAGACATTGTTAATTTATAATTTTTAGTTTACAATTTTTCCCATTCCTCTAATTGGATACTGTAACCAAAATTTCTTGCCCAGGCTATCATAGATCCTTTCCCTGGGATATTCTACATGAATCAGCCACCCTTCTTTGGAATAGAAAAAATGCACCATAAGACAGAGAGTGTATTGGGCAACCATCATTAAATGATGGTTAAATATCTTTTCCATCATGGGAAAAGATGGCACTTAGAGTTTAATAGCACTAGTGATATCAATAGCACTTTGAATTACATACCACTTCATGGTGCTTTACAACCCTCTCTAAGTGGTTTACAGAGTCAGCCTATTGTCCCAACAATCTGGGGCCTCATTTTAATGACCTTGGAAGGATATAAGGCTGAGGCTGAGTCAATCTTGAGCTGGTCATGATTGAATTCCTGGCAGTAAGTAGTGAGCTAGCCTGCAATACTGCATTCTAATCACTGTGCCACCACACAGGGTAAAAAGGGACTTTGCTGTATCTGTTGGCACTAATTGTCTATCCATGTTTATTATTGTTTCTACTAAAGACTGCTACCTTGGTTATATAATTTATCTTGTTTTTCTCATTAACAGTAAGCAGTAATTTGGTCAATAGTCTTCTAAGGCCAACCTTGCTATGGGAAATAAGAGACATGTCCCAACTTACATTACATTTTTTAAAAAATCTACTGAATAAGAAGGAGAAGAAGCTTTGTGACTTCATGCTATTGTGGTATCATTATTATGAAAGTTAAATAAAAAAGGAGCAAGTAAACAGCCCAATCTGACTCCTGTTTCCAATGAAATAGGATCTGACAGAGACCCTTGTGAATGCATTCTTACTCTGGCTGTAATATCAGTGGGTAATTTAATTCTTAATTTGAGAAGACACATATCTCTGTCTGTCCTTGAAAGTTTCCCCCATAATTGGGACCTGTCAAATGAATCAAAAGCAGAGGTGAAATCAATGAATGTGACATAGAATTTTTTTGTCTCTCCATTGGTATATTTCTGAATAAGAGCCTTCAGAATGTGCCCTGGTCTACTACATTTTGTCCTTTTCAAAATCCTGCCTGTTCCAGGTGGAAAAGCTCTGTTTCTTCCTCCTAATTTTCTAAATTATTCAAAATATGTCAGGCATAAACCTTAGAAGGAATATTTAGCAATGTAATTGGAAGATAATTGGTAGGTTCCTATCAAATGCCCTTTTGGAAGACTGGTATATAATACCGGTATATGATTTCCAATGGGAAATAGATCTTTGATCTATTTTTGAGAAAACTCCAGTCAGAATAAAAGTCCACCAGGAATCATTCTTCCTAAATACTTTTGGAAATATTGTATCCTCACTAAGGGGTTTTCCAAGCTTCAGAACTAAAATAAATGGTTGACATTCAAGTTTTGTAACACCTGGCCATTTTAGTATCACACTTAGTTCAATAGAGACTATAATCAGCTCAGTATATGGGCAACTGGGAGCTAGATCATGCAGTGGAAATAGACAGAGAGTTCTATTCCCACTTAGTCCCAAAGCCACTTGAGTGACCTTTTCATTTTCTGTCAGCCCTGGGAAGAAAAGGCCAGGGTAAACCACTTCTGAAAGACATATTGCAACACATTTGGGGGAGAAACCATAAAGTTGGGATGTCAAGATTTAGTACATTCCAATGATTCTCTGAGTCTGCCTAATTAATTTTTATTTTGACTGATGAAGTTACTTGGATGAGTCAGGAAATGTCTCAGAATAACAAACTTTGGTCCAGTTGCCATGATTTAACCTGTTTAGACACTTCTGAAAGTGTTGAAAAGAAAACTGCAAGGACTTGTCCAGGCAGTCAACAGGAATCAACATTGACTCAAGGACACACACACTTGCACACAACGAACAAGTATAAATTCTTCATCCCCCCCCAGCAGATGGAGCTATATTAAGATTGTTAGTGGCATCTATCTTAGAGAAACAGTTTGGTACAGTGGTTCAGGTGCTGGCCTAGAAATCAGGAGAGTCTGTTCTAGGTTTGCCTTGGACATGAAAGCCACTGGGTAATTTTGGACCGGTCTCTCAGTCAAACCAGTGGTGGGATTCAATTTGTTTTTACTACCGGTTCTGTGGGTGTGGCTTGGTGGGCGTGGTGTGGCATGGTGGGCATGGCAGAGGAAGGATACTGTAAAATCTCCATTCTGCAAAATCCCATTCCCTCCTCACCCCACTAACCTGCTTTCTAGCTCCGTTCTCCTGTGCAGGGCAACAAAAGAAGACCCAGCCATCAGCTGGGATTCAATGGGAGGCAGAGGATAGATGGGAGTGGGGTCAGTCAGAGGTGGTATTTGCCGGTTCTCTGAATGACTCAAAATTTCCTCTATCAGTTCTCCAGAACTGGTCAGAACCTGCTGAATACCACCTCTGAGTCAAACCCATCTCACAGGTTGTGGAGAAAATAGGAAGCAGGAATATTGGCTAGATCTGTCATCTTGAGTTGACCAAATATGTAAAAAGGTAGAATGAAAAAATGAATAAATTAATACAAAAATAAGGTTGGGAGTTAGCAAAACTGAAAGATGGAAAATGGTATCGAGGATACCAATATAGTTGCACTGATTATAGATCAATACATTTAAGTTTCATAGGCCAAAATAACGCTAGGCATTTCTACTGAAAATTATCTGATGGAAAGTGAAAATATAATATAACACTTGCAGGTTAGGTTCAGAGCCTGGACCTTGGAGACCAGAATGGATGATAAGAGTTTTTCCTGCAATACTTACCTGAAAAGTTTTCTAAGGAATTAAACTTTTCCTTTTACACAACTTTTGTAGATTTCAAAAATGTATTTGATTCCATCTCCAAAGGCAAACTTTGAAAAAGAAACTGAAGGCTATAATCCTTGACAAAAGGCTGTTGTTGCTTGTTAACAAGCTATATAACCACCTTAAGAATCAGATACAACTTCTGGTTTTGAGCTTCCCCAAAGACAGACCACTGACCGTGACTGTGCACGGCTTTGGTCCATACTTCAGTGTCGGAGAGCTCTGATTGACCAGATTTGGGGCAGAAGCCACCTCGTAGGGGCGGCGGAGGAAGGGGAGACCATCAGCCGGGTAGAGGGGAGTTGCAAATCCCCTTCCTGACTTGGCAATTGCTCCCTCCCAAGATGATTGAAGTGGTGGTCTAAAATGGCCACCCTGAAGGGGAAGATTAGACTGAAATAAGTTTGTGCAGGAGAGAGAGAAAGAAGCGAACAGCAGGAAGAACAGGACAATATAATTAAATGGAAGATACCCCCAGGATTAACATTTCAAGGAATTTTCAAGAAAGGACTTAAAGCGGTGAAATAGAAAGAGGAAAAAAAGGTGTGAATTGCTTTTTACAGTGGCGGGGCTTTGAACCGGGAAAGGTAGAAGCTGGAGAAGGAACTATCTAATCAATTTGGATAAGTATATTTCTATATAGGCACTAATAAAGCTGAACTATAGATTGTTAAAGAGAAAATTTAATATCAATTGGATTTGACCTTTTTGGAAGATTGTGGTTTAAAAAGCTCTGAATAATTGGGAAGAAAAAAAGAAAAGATGGTGTGTAGGCTTGTCAGAATGAAGAGTGCCATCTGAGTTAAATCTAACTCATTTTTCCTTCAAAAGATTCTGTTTCTTAAAACTGTAAGGAAAATTGATACAATAAAACAAGAACTTTGAAAAATTGAAACATTGAAACAAAGAAAGAAACAGGAAGATTCTGCCCTTGGGTTAATTGTTGATTCTGATATGGATTTGGCATTGGATTAGCTGAGGATTAAAACTTGAGAGGAAGAAAATAAAAGCTGACTGTTGGAAATTAACTTTAAAGACACTATTTGGACTAAATTTGGACTAAATTGCTAATTAGAAAGCTGTAAAATGGCGATATCTCTTCTGGCATTAAAAATGGAACTTGGAAACACGAAAGAAATATTACAAGAATGAGGTGAAACGCTGGGCTTTGCTTTAAAATTCATTGAAAATGCAATTGCAGAGTATGAACAACAAAGACAAAGGACAGAAGAGGAGGTGGAGCAAATCATAGAAGGGGCCATCTTTAATTACCATCGAGAACAAAGAACTCTGGAAAGAAAGAGGAAAAGAGTTGGAAATAAATATTGGAGATTTGGGAAATTGAATAAAGAGGGAAATATCTGGAAAATTAAAAAAGGGAAAAAGAATCAGCAGAAATTCGAAGGGTAGAAGGAAGTTATAAATAGAGAGGGGGATACAAACTGGAGTGAAAGAATAAAGGAAAATACAAGGGGAAAGAAGGGATAAGAAACAGGACTTGGGAACAAAGAAATATGGGAATTCTAAAAAAAATGGGAAAAATTGTTTAATTAGACATAGAGATAGTGGCTGATTGATATTTGGAGAGGGGATTCTGCAAGGTGCTGGGGGATAACATAAATATATTTGTAGTTGTGAAATGGGGACAGATGTAATTCAATGCTCTTTTCCTTTATGCATAGAGATAATGGAATATGTTTATTAAATATATTAAAATATTTTAAATATGCTGAAATAAATGAAATGATATAGGAGGAGAGCTGAAATGGAATTAACATCAGGGTTTAGGATTAAATGAGTAGATTAATATGTCCTTTTTTTCCGAAATTGTAGATAAACCTTGTGAAATTAAAAAGGGGAAACCATGCAGAATCTGATTTCTATATGTTATGTAGTTTTAAATGGGATTATTAACTTTAATGTTTAAAATGTTAAACATTTAATGGGATTTAAAAGGGGAGATAATTAATGAATATGTAACTTAGAGGTGGCCCACTTAAACTGATATTTTAGGGGGGAAACCTATTTATAGAAGGAGTGTTATTAATCAGAATTTAAGAGGAATATTCAAAGGTGACAGTTAAAAGTAGTAAAGTATAATAATTATGAAGTTAATATATGTGAATTAAATAATGAGATAAGCATTTGGAATAATATAAAAAAATAGAAAATGTATAAAAGCATTGTTAAGATAAGAAATTAAATACAAAAATTGAATATGTAATTATGGTCATATTTGTATGTATATGTGAAACCTGTAATCATGCTGTTCACTAAAAAGAGATGTTAAAATGTGGAAAACTGAATAAAACTTGTTTTTTTAAAAAGAATCAGATACAATCCACTCAAAACTTTTCCAATACACATACTTGGAGTAGAGCTCTCCAAGCATATATTATGTTTGCAAATCTGTCTGATTGCTAGAGAAGTCATTTTATAATTTTCTTTAATTATGAAATTTGCAATAAAGTTGTTAGTCTTCCACTGAAATTCCCCTTGTTACTTGTAGTTAATGGAATCCATATTATATATCCTGTTTAATTGTATAACCTTTGACTTGTTCACTTTCAGAATAAAATTTTATTGGCAATGTATAAATAAGCCTTAACAATATCTAGACTGTTGTTTTATAACATTGCTGAATTCTGTCAAAGCCCTTACAAATCCTTTCTATAGCCTTTATATTTCTTTACACGCTATGGTGATAATCAGTAAATACTGAAACTGACGAGGCAGCAATTTGTCCAAGTTCTTGCTGCTTTTTCATAGTGACAAAACCAGGGTCACAGCGCTGTGTCACAAACTCTACCTTCATTTATATATGCATGATTTGACAGATGTGCAGCAAGGGTGACCTTTTCTACCCAATGCCACAATATTCCTTTTGTTAGATTCCCTTGCTCTCCCAATCAACCTTCTGCGAGGAAGAGTTTCTGCCCATTCTTGAGTCAGGGCGTTAACTTAGTTTTATGTAGTGGCGAACCTTGAAATGTGCAGGAATAGCGAAGTTTCCACTGATCCAAAGTTCCATAACTTTTTTATTTAAATAGTACAGTTAGTCCTCAGCTAGTATTTAGTGGTTGCTTGAAATTATAGCAGCACTGAAAAAAGTGGTTTACACTCGTCCTCGAACATCTCACTGTCACAGCGTCTTCATGGCCACGTGATGAAAATTTGTGTGCTTGACATCCAAATTTATTTACGATGGTTGCAGGACCGCAGGATCATGAGATCACCATTTGCAAATTTCCCAGTCAATTTCTGGAAAAAAAAGAGTCAGATTTACTTAATGATCATGTGATTCACTTAACTGCAGTGATTAGCTTAACAACCATGGCAAAAATGGCAATAAAATTGAGTGCAACTCACTTAACAGTTGCCTTGCCTAGCGATGGGAATTCGGGTTTCAATTGTGGTTATAAGTTGAGGATTAACTGTGTTGCAGCCACTGCTGATAATTCAGGATTAATATGTCAATGAAAGCTCAATCATCCAGGCTGAAAGTACAGGTAGTCCTTGATTTAGGACCACAATTGAGCCCAGAATTTCTGTTGCTAAGTGAGACATTTGTTAAATGAGTTTTGCCCCATTTTACAACTTTCCTTGCCATATTTGTTAAGTGAATCACTGCAGTTGTTCAATTAGTAACATGGTTGTTAAGTGAATCTGGCTTCCCCATTGACTTTGCATGTCAAAAGGTTACAAAAGGGGATCACATGACCCTCAGATACTGCAACTGTCATAAATATGAGGCAGTTGCCAAGCATCCGAAGGTAAATCATGCAACCATGGGAATGCTGCAATAGTCTTAAGTCTGAAAAATGGTCATAAGTCACTTTTTTCAGTGCCATTGCAATTTTGAGTGGTTACTTAAATGAACTGTTGTAAATTGAGGACTACCTCTGTCAAAAAGGTTAAATCACGGCAATTGGACCAAATTTTGGTCCAGTTGCCATGATTTAACCTTTTAGATAATTCAGGATTAAGTCTCTCTTGTGCTTATCCTTTATCCAAGCCTAGCATAAGAGAAAGGGCCCCCAACAGGTTCAGACATTTGTATCTCTCATTTAAACATTTAATTGGATCATTATCTGCAAAGTAGATTATTTTTTTTAGAGGTATACTTTCTATCTAGTAAGCAAACAGCAGCCACTGGCATGGAAAGGAGTCTGGGTGCAAATGATTATCCTACTTTTTAAAAAGAAGAAAGAAAGAAAAATCCCTACCATTTAATTGTATAGCCTGCCTAAAAGAAATGTGGATACTGTAATTTCTGAGAGTACCAAATTCTGTTATCCCCATTGATGACCTTTTATCAACAGAATTAAAATCTTGTTGGGGATTTGCTGTGTCCTTCATGCAGTTGGTTGCAAGACAACGAAAGTGGAAGACTAGGAATGGCTTTTATCTTTGCTAATAGGAATCTAATGATACCATGGTCTGTCTGTAATTGGATTTTTGCTTCAGATCCATGATTAGGAAGATGGCTAAACAAAGAGTGTAGAAGCTGTCTGCAAAAGTTATGTACAGTAGTAATTGAACGGAGAGAGACAGGATTAAAAAAAAAACTTGGGAGTTATCACATGGGCTGAAGTGGAATCAATAAGTAGAAGAGAGAATGGAAAGTGCTTTCTTAGGGGGAAAAAAGGAAGGCAAACAGAAATAATAATTCACAATCAGAAAAATGTACTGAGGCTAATGTTTAGGGTTTGTTTGTTTATAGG
Organism: Naja naja; assembly: GCA_009733165.1. Taxonomy (NCBI): domain Eukaryota; kingdom Metazoa; phylum Chordata; class Lepidosauria; order Squamata; family Elapidae; genus Naja; species Naja naja. The sequence continues at coordinate 10,513,057 of CM019156.1, read as the reverse complement.
TTCTGTTAAAAGAATATTTCTTCTTCTTGGTGATGATGACTACCGATAAGGAATAATGTTTGTAGCTCAGGATTGAAATGAGGGGTCCTTGTTGCTCTCTGAGCCTGGTTCTTTTCTTGCAGATGTTTCATTACTCAAACTAACACTGATGATGTTACCTAATTGGGTAGAGAAATATCTGCAGGGAAACAACCAAACTCAAATGATGACCATGAGGCCAGTATTCAACTCATTCTCAGAATGAACCATTGAATTGACATAGAGTTTCTTCTGTCCTTATCATGCTCTTTCATATCATAATCAATGCATTTTATTTCAAGTTGCTTTTGAGAGATATTTGACAAAATGCACAATTGTTCCTTGAAGTCAGATTTGTCAGTTCCTGTATGCAAAGAAGGGATGAAGATTGTTGCTTTAACTAATCAGGGTTTTGGTTTTTTACAAAAAATGAGCAAGATCCGGGAGAAAAGACACACCCATTCTGATGGCATTTTTCACAGCTGCATATTTAGCAGGTGCTTTTAAATGCAACTCTAAAACATTTCTCTTTTGCATGATTGATCAATGGAGTAGAGGAAGGTGTTATATCTTTATTTAAACTTTTGGTAGGACATGCTTTGACAAGGAATCCCGTGAAGGTCATATCCAACAAATGTGCTACAGTGAATAGAACTTTTGATCAATTATGATTAAGGGTCATAAAGTGAACTACAAGCGTGACTTTGATTACCTTCCTAGATAGAGTCTCACTTCTTTAACAACAACAACTTAATGTATTTTGAAAAGCTGACTGAAGCCACTGGAATTTTTGCAGTTTTTCCTTCATGACTGTCATGCCCCAGCATAAAACTTTTATATACTGTTGTTACTCTCTAGCCACATCTAGTAGCCAGGAGGACAAATATGCCGCAAAATATGATCTTTATATACTATTGTTGTGCTCTAGCCCCATCTAGTGGCTGGAGAGCCAAATACCAAATATATTGTTTGAAGCTGACCCAATCCATTTTACCCATCAGTCCGCACTCTCAAAACAAGTGCATGCTGGGAAACCAGAATCCATTTCCCTTAGCATTTGGAGAAGGCAGAAGCACAAAGAAGAATCCATCTTATTCTGTGGCATATGGTCATCCAAAGACAAACCCACCTCCCACACAGAACATCGCTGGTGAAATTTGAATTGCTTGTATTTATTCGTTGTTATATCCAGCAATAAAGTTATACTTGTAATTGGTTCTCATTGTATGTATTCCTATTTTCCCCAATTTCACCATATCCTGTTCTTTCAAGAAAGCATTCAGATCTATGCACATGGTCTGTTTTATTGGAGAATAGGTGGGTTTAGCTGCATGTCAAGCTGCACACAGACTAAAGTGTAGTGAGGACAGAACAATGATATACAAATAACATCAATACAGGATATGCATGGACAATATGTTTAGGTCCAAGGCTGTTTTGAAAGAGCATACAGGAAACTATAACACAGCTATGAAAAATATTGCCAAAGTGTTCGTTTGATTCTTTCCCCATCAACTGAAGCATAAAAATGCAGAATGAAACATGGTGTGACATTATTCCAAATCATGTTTATTTCTATTGCTATAATCTACCTTGAAAATTACGTCATAGATCATATAGCCAAATTTTAATGTTTTGGAATTGGTGACAAATTAATTCAGAGTAGTAAAAGCTGCTACAAGTTACTTTCCTTCTCCTACTTTCATCCTCCGTTCCGTCCATTCTACAAATTGGAAAGCTTTATGCAGAATTCCATTAATATGAATAGCACACCAATTGCTCTGGTTTGATTACTGTCAAGTTCATGGTATCTATATATTGAGCAGGCAAACTGCTTAGCAATTCCACTTACCATTGCCAGTGGGATATTCATGTTGACATGGTCTTGAATAAAAATCAACCCTGGCATGGCTTAAGCATAACTGGAATAAAATTCTTCTTCTTTTTTTCTGATGCACAGTTCATATTATGTATGACTTATTGCTATTTCTCAGCAAGATATAATAAGTCAAAGAAAAATGAGCACAGTGAAATCAAGTATATATACAGTCACATACACACAGAAGAGAGAGACACTTCACTGCTTTCAGTTGCAATCCGATGCAGTATCTAGCTACCTTTGGCTGATCTCAGAAAACAATAAGAAAGGTTTGACCTTGTCAGTTCTTTGATACAAAATCACCAGACAAAAACAGGACTGTAGACTAGAAGGAGAATTTTAAAGAACATCTCAGAAGAAGGAAATAGCAGACTATATTGTTTGCTTCTACACTATATTGTTGCCAAGAAAACTGCATGGATGTGTCATATAGTGATGGGAGCCAAGCTCAAGTCAAGGAAGTCTTTATTTAGTTTGCTGAAGCTGGGCTCACTATTAACAATCATACTAACACAACTTACTTTCTTTCTCCTCTGCCTTCTAGTGGCAGCAGATGCTATTAAGTTGGCACCCAGCCATGGTTTTAAATGTTTCCCAATGCTCTACATCCAGGATTGATCTGTAGCATTATTAGAGCAAGACTTTATTTACCCACACACACCTACAAAGAGCATTCTGCAAAAATGGCCTTACAATTTTCAAGAAAGAATGAGTCCCCAAAAGAAATATCTGAATTCTGGGTCAATGCTACCTTTGGTTTGATTAATATTTATCAAGTGGTTGCTGGTTTGCTTCCAGGTCCAATTTGAAATGCTGGTTTTGACCTTTAAAGCCCTACCTGATATGGAACCAGTTTATTTGAAAGACCACTACTCTCTGGCAGGAGGGACATGTTATGGATCCCCTCTACTAAAGAGTTCCATCTGATGTGATCCAGTTCCATGGCACCCACTCTTTGGAACATCGTTTCTTAAGGTATGATGTGCCCTAAAGCTACTGGCATTTAGGAAATCCCTAAAAACATAAGTGTTTCAGCAGACCTGGAACCCAGAGAAATTGGGAGCCCATGAGATGGTTATATTAGGCGTAGGATGTTGGTCCATTCTCCTGCAGTATGTGTGTGTGTGTGTGTGTGTGTGTGTGTGTCTGTGTTGGTATCCAGCAGGTTCTGACCAGTTCTGAAGAACTGGTAGCGGAAATTTTGAGTAGTTCGAAGAACCGGCAAAGACCACCTCTGACTGGCCCCGCCCCCATCTATTCTCTGCCTTCTGAGTCCCAGCTGATCGGCTGGGTCTTCTTTTGTTGCCCTGCACAGGAGAACGGAGCTGGAAAGCAGGTTAGTGGGGTCGGGAGGGAATGAGATTTTGCAGTAACCTTCCCCTGGAGTTGGGTGGCAATGTAGATTTTGCAGTATATCCTTCCCCTGCCGTGCCCACCAAGCCAAGCCATGCCCACAGAACCAATAGTAAAAAAAAATTGAATCCCACCACTGCTGTGTGTGTAACAGGTTTAATTGTTTTGCTTGGTTGCTTCTATGCAATTAAGAGCTACTTTTGTGAGATGGATGACTATATGATGAATAAATAATTATATTTAGGATGGGAGAACATGACAGAAATCTTGGAAAGTGACTCCTTTAGGTTCCAATAGAAGGAAAGGAATTGCTTTGTTTTCACCCTTGAATTTGGAGAGAAAACAGGATAAGAAGGGAACTAAGGTCTTTTTTTGCAACCGCCAAAGCTATTAGAATTGTTTCCTGGTAGTGCTAGAAAGCAGTGATGAATGTTGTCTGACTCTAAGCTATTGCTTTTAAGCGGTATGGGAAATAAATCCAACATTTCCATAGGGGTAATGCCTAGATTAAACATAATCTTTCAAGGAGGAAAAAGCAAGAAAAAAATGAGAGCAAACTGTGACCCAAGCATTCCCTACAGCTGAACTGCTAAATGCATTTTTTTTCAGATAATAGATCAATGCAGTGCAGTTTTAAACCCTCCTGGAGTAAAAGGCAGAAATATCATCTCAAAAAGCCATTCGCTCTGATTTGTATGTTTTAGTGTGCTGCGAATGTTATCAGTTAAGCAGAACTATCAGTGGAGTCTATGGAGAAACAATATCTGACTAACAAGTCCTTTTTTCTCTCACTAGTAAATGTTTGTGTGTTGTAAGACAGAGAGAGAGAATTTTAAAATGGCATCTGTTGATTAACCTTGCAGTATAATTTATACTTCTGTTTATTTAATCACTTTCAAATTTTAGTATTCCCTGGCAGTTGCTAGATTGCTTTTTAAATTTAGGCTGGGTGAAGAAAAGTTTATGCGTTTTCACCCCCATTTCATAATATTTGTGTATGAGTGTTGCTGGCTATTTAAATATCATTTTATTTAAATTAGAGCATTTTCTGTTCATCTGCATATAAATCTTTCCCATATTTAAATCACAGAGAGAAGGGGGAGAGGGAATATGTTTTGTCTCATCTGGTCATCCCAGTGATTGGATTCCCATAGTTATGCTTGGACAGAATCAAGTAGAGAAAATAAATGGTGGGGGGGACTTTGCCTGTTTTTAGACATTCCATTAAACCAGTATAGGCAGCTATGGTGCCTCCAGAAGTTGTGGTCTGTAATTTCTATCAGATTCAACCAGCATAACCTATGATAATGGGTTATTGAAACTGAACTCCAGAATATTTGGAGGGCATCAATTGACTACTTCTGCAAAAAATAATTTGATATTATGCAAATGATACCCAGATTTTTCCTTCTGTCTTCACTGGTGTAGCAATTATTTCTATTTTTTTTACAATAGAGATATTTTGTTTTATAATACCCAACCAAATAAAACATGTTTGGATTAATTCCTGTAATTATGGTGAACTTCAAACCCAGGTTTATGGTGATAGCTTGATTTTACAAAGCAAAAGTCATCCATTCTTTTGAGTTTGAACATCATGGTAAATTACGGCTGATCAAAAACTTGAACAGCCATGATAACAGCTGATAGGCCTTTTTGGTAGTGGCCCCTGTCTTTGGAACATACAGATTAGAGGTGGTATTGAGCAAGTTCTGAACAGTTCTGGAGAACCGGTAGCGGAAATTTCGAGTAGTTTGGAGAACCAGCAAATACCACCTCTGACTGGCCCTGCCTCCATCTATTCTCTGCCTCCTGAGTCCCAGCTAATCAGCTGGATCTTCTTTCATTACCCTGCACAGGAGAACGGAGCTGTAAAGCAGGTTAGTGGGGTGGGGAGGGAATGGGGATTTTGCAGTAACCTTTCCCCCAAAAGTGGGGAGGGAATGGATATCCTTCCTCTGCCACGCCCACCAAGCCATGCCCACAGAACTGGTAGTAAAAATTTTTTGAATCCCACCATTGATACAGGTGGCCTGTTGGCCCTGCAAGGTAGGCACTATAATGAATTCTAGTTCTGTCTTTATTGTAAAGTTGCATTAACAAAACCTTGTAAGACTGAATTTCTCACTTCCTCTCCTTTTACTCTCTGGAGAACTGTGGAGGGTCTTTTCTGAGATGAATCCCATCCTCTCTCCTTTTGTAGGCTGAGAGGCCAATTGCCTAGTTTCTTTCTCTTCCTCCGGTGACCCAAGGTCATTCACATATACCATTACATAGCCCCATTCCTGTTTACACAAACAAGTTGATTTATTCCTCTCAGCTATGTTTTTGGCCCTTAACTGCTTTCAGTTCTTTCATTGTAAGTTTTAATTAATTAATTAATAAATAAATAAATAAATAAATAAATAAATAAATAAATAAAATAAACTTGTATTTATTTGATTTTTTTATGTTAATGTTGTATCTCTTTCATGGTTTCCCCTGAGAGGAGTGGGATGTATTGTTAAATATTCATTCATTCATGCATGCATGCATTCATTCATTCATTTGTATCCCACCTTTATTAATATCAGAAATAATTCAATGTAGCAGACATATCCAACACACCTTTCCTCTTCCTATTTTCCCCACAACAATAATCCTGTGAGGTGGGTTTGACTGAGAGAGTGATTGGCCCAATGTCATCCAACTGGCTTTCTTGACCAAGGTGGGACTTGAACTCAGTTTGATGTAAATGCATGTATACATCCAAATACATTTGCTTGTAAGATCAGACATGTTTTAAACTTTGCCCCACAAAATTCTAAAAGAGTTGGATTAGGTAATTGTATTTGTGATAGTAGTGAACTCTCAGCTCCAGGCTTATTCTTTTTAATGGAAAAAAGCAATTATCCAAATAATTTCCTTTGATCTGTGGCTTGGGTTTTGAACCTTTAAGTTGGTAGATGATTTGTGTTGGGAACTTGGTGAGATAAGAATCCTTTTGAGTTTCTGGAACATTCCTTTCAATAACTATGGAGTCTTTCTGAATGGACTTGAAGTTATGAATTTACAGTTGTCCTTGGAAGGCTAGTCTTACAATATTATCCTAAGAGATAATCAGATAATATTCTGTTAACCATTGAAGTTCTAACATGGTACCCGGTTTAAAGTCTAGTGGTTTAGTAGGACATGTCTCTCAATCTCTACCATATGCAGAAGATAATTGTTCCTTGAAAAATCTGGGGTTCAGTTTATGAATCCTGGAAAGATCCAACATCAGTATTTTGTCACTGCAAGCCGCTGTATCTTGAAATATTCGAATAATATGAAAGAGAAATATCATGGTATCACTGTCTCATTGGCATATTATTTGGTTGTCATTGCTCAAGATGAATGATATTCCAGTCAAATAATAAAGCATGTTGCCAACTTTATTTTATTTCAATTTGTTCATAATAATGTTATTAAAGCTGTTCTGCAATATTCTGTAATATGTAGCAAATCTTACATCCCTTGGTTTTTCAGCTATTGGAACATTAATCATGGTTAATACAATAGAATCCAGTCTGTGTGGAAATGTATTATTTCAGTAACTTTTAATACAGTTTTGCTCTAAGGTTCTTAACAGTCCAATGTATATCATACCATTGTTGCCTAGAATCTATGAAGTTATGTATGACAATAAGGAGTGTAAAATATTTACCTCCAATTAACTTACAAAAATACAGATAATTTCATAATTAAACAGTTAAAATGTAATTGAATAAATTCTATTAAATTTCACAGTTCCACTTAGAAAGTTATTTGCAGGATGTTGCACAGACAAATACACACACTTGCATGAACAAAAAGATGTATAGATATGCATACATCCCCTTTTTATTTATTTTTAACATGGTTCTGGGCAAGATACTGCAAAAATAGACATGTGAAAACAAATACATTCAACTGTTTTTAAAATATATATATATATAAATAGAACTAAGACAGTAGAAGACTGGAAAATATCCTAAACACAATACAACCAACTTGAAGACCCCCTGTTCTCATGGGATACTCAAATTTCTGGAGAAAAGACATGTTTTAAGGTCTCTTTGGATGGCTTGTAAGGAGGAGCTAACTAACCTCACCTTGGTGAGAATGAAGACAGGATCCACAGCTGAAAGAGCTTGTGCCTTGAGTCCCATCAGATAGCACAATTTAGCAATTGCATGCACAACATATCTCTTTTGCAAGACTTGATGGGATGGGTAGATTAAGAAGAGAGGGTTCTTCAAATAAGCTGGTCCATGTCATGCAGTGTGTTAATAGTCATAACAAGCATTTGGAATTGAACCCAAAAGCAAACTGGCAATCAATGCAGCTTATGAAGCAAATGTGTGTGTGGTGCATGCAGTTCTAACACATAATAGCCTGCACTTCTGGGCATGTGCTATATTTCGTGGCATACTTAGGTTTTTGGCTTCTTCCAATAACAGTAATTGTAATTCTTGTACTTTTGGAGAGCCCTATTATCTTTGCTTAATGTGTAGCTCCCTGTATGTGAAATTAGGATGTACAGAAAGTCCTCGACTTATCACAGTTCATTTAGCAACCACTCAAAGTTACAACAGCATTGAAAAAAGTGATTTATCTCCATTTTGCATATTTACGACTGTTGCAACATCCCCATGTTCGCATGATCAAAATTCAGATGCTTGCAACTGATTCATATTTATGATGGTTGCAGTGTCTCAGTCATGTGATCGCCTTTTGCAACATCCTGACAAGCTAAGTCAATGGGGAAACCTGATTCCATTAACAGCCACATTACTACCGTGTTTCCCCGAAAATAAGACCTAGTGTAAATCTCCAGTTCCAGGAAGACTTTTCAGGGAGCAACCGTGCACCCATGAAACACCCCCCCTACACACTCACACCCACTATTTGGCACCATAAATATATAAGACCTACCCCGAAAATAAGACCTAGTGTGTTTTTGGGAGCCAAAAAAAATATAAGACAGTGTCTTATTTTTGGGGAAGCACGGTAATCTGACAACTGCAGTGGTTCAAGTGTGGCAAGAAAGGTTGTAAAATGGGGCAAAATTCATTTAACATATGTCTCACTTAGCAACAGAAATTTGGGGATAAAATTACTTATTGATTGCTATCCAGGGGTAGGATTCAAAAATCCCAGCAACCAGTTCACTGCCCGGTTGCTGGGTGGGCATGGCCATGGTGGCCTAGTGGAACTTCCTGTTTCTGGCTTCTGGTGGGCCTCCAGAGCTCTGGAGAGGCCGTTTTCACCCTCCCAAGGGTCCAGAGGCTTCCCCAGGGCCTCTGGGAGGGCGAAAACAGCCTCCCTCAGGCTCTGGAGGCCCACCAGAAGCCATAAACAGGCCCATTTTGCAACTTCCATTTTTTCCAGGAGGGTCATTTTTCATCCTCCCAAGGGTCCGGAGGCCTCCCCCTGGCCTCTGGGAGGGCAAGAACAGCCTCCCCCAGCCTCTGGAGGCTCTCTGGAAGCCGGAAACAGGCCCGTTCTGCAATTTCCGGGTTTTTGGGGGAGGGTCATTTTTTGCCTTCCCAAAGGTCTGGAGGCCTCCTCCGGGCCTCTGGGAGGGTGAAAATGGCCTCCCCCTGCCTCTGGAGGCCCTCCGGAAGCCGTAAACAGGCCCGTTTCCGGACTTCTGGAAGGCCTGTTTTTCCCCTCCTGGAAGGGGAGGGGTGGGGTGGGCCAGGCCAGCCGGTCAGTTGAAATACCGGTTTGGTGAACCAGATGTAACTTTAACATCTGGTTTGCCTGAACCAGTCCAAACCGGTAGAATCCCACCCCGGTTGCTCTCCCAACAGACTGTAATTGTCCTTTCAATTTTGTCCTTTCTATAGAGGTTAAATCCACAATCTTTGTCCTCTCTATCAAGTTAATCTTTTTTGAGTTTAGGGAAACTGCCCTTAGCTGTCATATCTTTTTTACCTCTATTAGAAATGGTACAATTGTGATATGCAATGTTACCGTTACTATAGCTGCTGGATGAATTTTTCTGGGTAGAATTGTATGCTTGTGCTAAAGAATTCCAATATAATTGCATTTACAATGCTGGACAGCTGGACAGCTGGACAATCTGATGCATGCCTGGAAACCTTTCCCTATTTTAGTTGCTACCATACACACTTGCACAATAATTTCGATACCTCACAATTTCTGACAAGATTACCAGATCTTTGCAAAAGTGTCAATATCTCATGAAATCTTGCATGACATTTTGATACTCTTATGTGGCACTTATATTGTTGATATATTGCAATGTTTAATGAAAAACAATTTTGTTTCTGTCAAAATAGTTGTAATAAATGCTGTATCATTTCTACCTGCCATGCAGTCAAGTTCTAATTTGGTGGAATGTACTCAGCTGAATCTTTTGTTTAGTTTTTTTGAAGTCACAAAGTAACCTAAGATTTCTCCACACATTTGCTGAATACCATTGATAACTGAAATGGGTGACTTGAATGGATTATTATGCTCATTAATAATCTTAATAAGATTATTAAGGTCTACTTAATTAAGTAAAACAAACACATTAATTAAGGCAATATGTACTTGGCCTTTATTTCATTTGTGCAATAATAATTTTTATGTGGTGGAAACACATTATTAACTCAGAGTTTTCTTAAATGGACATTTCATTCAATATTAGTACTGTATTCTTCTGCTAATAGTAGTATTACATTTTGGGACTATCATCACATGTAAGATAGAACAATCTTTTCAAACACAAAATTAATATTTTTAGAAGCCTACTATGGTTATGAGAGTTGCAAATAGGCAAGGCTTCATGCATGAGGATACTGTAAAATCTCAATTCTGCAAAATCCCATTCCCTCCCCACCCCACTCACCTGCTTTCCAGCTCCGTTCTCCTGGGCAGGGCAACAAAAGAAGACCCAGCCGATTAGCTGGGACTCAGGAGGCAGAGAATAGATGGGAGCGGGGCCAGTCAGAGGTGGTATTTGCTGGTTCTCTGAACTACTCAAAATTTCCATTACCGGTTCTCCAGAACTGGTCAGAACTTGCTGAATACCACCTCTGGGCCAAACCCTTTGGAAGATCAAATTATATGACCTTCAGAAGTTCGATCTGTCTTTAGCTTCTTTTCATACATGCAAATGCCTTGTAAAATCAAGCAGTAAAATGCTCTATGTCCAAAGAGATTATGTGGCAGTTAGTCAAGGAGTATGTGAAGAGATAGATTCTTCCATTGGGAAGGAGGGTAACAATACTTCAGGACTTTGTAAGGAATAGATTGTCTAAAGTGATTGCAAGCATCAGATCTAGCAAATCAAGATTTGCCTTGATGCCATTTCGTTTCTCAAGGTAGGAAGATTCCAGGCTGCAAATGGCTTCTCCAGCTTGTACTGATCAGGTTTCTACTGCAAACATCAAATGACAAACAAAATAGGCAGTAATAACCTGAACTGCAGGTTGCCACACTTCATTAAAACAAGCATGGGGGAAAAAAAGCAAAACTCTAGTATACAATTCATTGGTTACACTTAGGCAAAGAAAAATTGGACCACATTATATGAGCTTGGTTTCTCTTAACGCTGTAAATCAATGCACAAACACACACACACACACACATATATATCCCAATTTCTACATCTAATGAGCACTCCCCACTTCTCTATATAAGAGACAGTATTGGGGTTTTTAACACCAATTTTAAATTGCTATCATTTCTTCCCTGCTTAGATTAACATGACCAATTCTTTCTATATCAGTTCTGACTGTACCATCAGACAAGGAACTGATTTAGAAAGATGCATACTTTCACAGTCTATGATTATTACTGAACAAGAAAATTTGTAGGATGTGGGATGTAGGATTTTAGTCAGCTTTGCAAAAAGTAACTTTTTTATAATCACAGAGAAAGATTGGGTCTGGATTGCATAATAACTTAGACCTCTTGGGAAAAATACTAGCATAGTCCTAAGTAAACATAGCAGGTAAGTGTTATTATTCTCCAGAACTAAAAAAAAAAGTCATCATGAATGATGTTGCCCTTGATTTTTCACTGATTAGATCAAGAATTAAGGCCTGAAACACCACCTACCCCTATCATCCCTACAGAAAACTTGAGAAAAACTTCATAAATGTTTTTCATCACACCAAGAAATAAAGGATCTGATCCAGTAACAGGTAGAAAAGTTTCCAGCATTTTCTTTTATCATTTTTCATTTGATTTCATGAAAGATAATTTGCTTTTGAAATTGTTTCAAAGAAGCGAGGAAAAAAGGTAAAATCCTCATGTGTGGTACATAAATGGTCCTGTATTTATTCACAAAATTACCAAGGCATGGGTGTGAGTGTCTATCTTTCATTGCATCATCTTCTACACAGTGAGCCATACTTTCCATGGCTTCCTTTGTTTCAATTCAATCTCACAGAAAGTTCTCAGGAGCAAACAAATCTCAAGAGGCTTTTTTCAGATTTGGAAGGTTTTATAGTAAGATCAGCACTGAAGATGTTACCTAAATTGGTAATGAAATGTCTGCAAGAATACAACCAAGCTTGGAGAGCACCAAGAAGTAAGATTAATATGAAAACCAGGCAAGAACAATAGTAGCAGTATCTCCTTCTATGTTTTCCAATTGTAAGCCCAATGCCACCACAGAAATCTTAAAGCTGTTTTCAATTTTTCCAGAACACTTGAGAAACTAATCATAAATAGATTGGTCAAATTGGGCAGAAAAAAAGGCACTCTAAAGAAGCCACAGAAAGTTTAACACCCTCAAAAATTGGGTCTAAATATGTTCATAGTCACTGTGTGTTATTGGAAAAAAAGCTGTTAAACCATAAGAAACTGAAAAGATTGGTACAAACTTGTCACTGGTCTGCTGACCACATTGTTTTAGAGGCTGCAAGATCAACCATTTGGAATCCAGTAGAATTGCTCTTTGAATATTGTTTTACATGAAGTACATGTGTCTAAAGCCGCTTTCTTGCAGAATATGCATTTCTAATATTTTTACAGTTTATTCATTTATTCGTTATTCATTTATTAGCTCACGGTATCTACAGAGGTAATGCAATCACTGATCTACAAATTTAGTTTAAATAAATCAATAACAGATAGATGACAGACAGACAGACAGACAGACAGACAGACAGACAGATAGATATAGTATGTGGACAATACAATATATTAAATTAAAATCATAATAAAATCAGCATAATATAGATTCTTAATTTCCTCACCAAATGAAAATTATGAAACTTCATCCCAAGACTTCTTGAAGGCACCAGACAAATGTCCACAGTCCAAGAACAAAGAAGAAAAGTTCTTACTTGGTTGCAACATCTTTTGCATCCTTGCCAGCTTTTATCTCCTTTCTCTTGCATTTAGCCACCTCCTTGCCTTTGGATATATAACTGACAATTCAAAATTTCCTTTTTGAATTACAGCTCCAATGTCATGGGAAATTTCATTTCCGAATTGCAGTAATATGGAGAAGAACAAAATATGTCAGATCACATTATACTTCCCGAAGGCAGCTTCTAACTGTTGACGTTTGACTGCAACTAACTTGTTCTTGCTGTGGAAATGCTGCAAGTGACACTTACACTATGACACTTTGATACCATAATATAGATCACTGTCATCCCTCCCCTTCTTCCCAATCATATCACAAATCCCAATAAAGCAAGTTATTTCTCATTTCTCTGTCCCCACTATGTCCCCTTTTACAATGTTGTACAGGACCATTTCTAATCTGCTCAGGTTTATAGCAATAGCACTTAGCAAAAGCATTTAGACTTATATACTGCTTCATAGTACTTTACAGCACTCTCTAAGTGGTTTACAGAATCAGCATATTACCCCCAACAATCTGGGTCCTCATTTTACTCACCTTGGAAGGATGGAAGACTGAATCAACCTGGATCCCCATCAGGATCAAACTTCTGGCAGTGAGCAGGGTCAGCCAGCAATACTGCATTCTAACCACTGTGCCACCATGGCTTCTGATCATGATAAATATTCAGTGGTGCAGTATAATATCATTACCACAAACATCTACTCCAAAATAAACATATGGGATACTCCAACATAGCAATAGCACTTAGACTTATATATTGCTTCACAGTGCTTTTACAGCCCTCTCTAAGCGGTTTACAGAGTAAGCATCTTGCCCCCAACAACCTGGGTCCTCATTTTACCCACCTCAGAAGAATGGAAGGCTAAGTCCACCTTGAGCCTGGTGAGATTTGAAGTGCCAAATTACAGGCAACCGGCAGTCAGTAGCCTGCAGTACTGTACTCTAACCACTGCGCCACCGTGGTTCCATCAATAAATAAACTTGGGGTTGAATCTGCTACATTATTTCCAAGATCAGAAATTATTATGCAAATTGTAATGACAGGGATTTCCCCCATCTCCACTTAGATATCCTGCAATCAGTGTTGTTTCTGAAGGCAAGTAGACAGTCAGGAATATTTTCTGATTAAACCAGGTTTAAAACCAAACTATGGAAGGCATTATTAAAACTAATATGGAACATATGCTTGGCATTTAGTTTGTCTGAGTTTAGACCTAATCTGTCAGATATAGGTAAATATAAAGGAAGGAAGGAAGGAAGGAAGGAAGGAAGGAAGGAAGGAAGGAAGGAAGGAAGGAGTAAAAATGAGAGGCATAGAAATGAGGTAATATATCTGAATGAAGGTGGTGAGATATTATGCAGTGAGAGTGCAGAAAGTGATGTAGGTTTTATCATTTTAAATAATTTCATTTGTATAGTTTTATTATTACATAAAATGTATTACTTTATTTTCAGTTTTAGTATTAATAAAAAGGCTAAAATTTGGAACTGATATCATCTATTTGTTGTGTGTATTTATGTGCTTGTTTTATTTGTTTTTGTCCCACTTCTATTATTTTTAGAAATAATTTAAGGAGGTGTATAAAAATAGCCCTCCAGAAACTGGCGATGGTTGCATGTTCTGTTCCAATAAATGATGGAAATCAAGAAATGAGTCTTTAGAAAAACTGTGTAATGTTCTGAGCTAATGCAGCATAGAGACTAACTGTAATCCTTAAAATGACATTCTAAGCTGAAATGAGATGAAAAAATGATTGGCCCATTTGGAGACCAAGGAATGAATGAGAACTGTGATTGCTTGAATATCTGCAAAGAAAAAGATCTATTCATTTCAAATGTGTGGTTTTAAGCCTGGTTGTGTGAATACATATACATGCACATGCCAAAATAATGAAAATAAATCTAAAAGCATTGCTTTGATTGTTTGTGATGAAAGACTGAGAAAATTAGCAAAGGAAGTAATGAGTACTTCTCATTTTGGGACAGGCAATTATTCAATAATGTAATGAATGGATATGGAGGGAAATGTCCATGGGAATTTTTTTTAAAAAAATTGAAATGAAAGAAAACAAAATGAAAGTAGAACAATGAAACATAAAGTATGAACCCTGAATGAACAAATATGAGGTGATAGTTTATTATCACAGCAGCATGCCTGGAAAATGGGCACAAGGAAATAGGATGTGGAAGCAGAACAATAAGAATTATTTTACAGAGTGCTACAGAATTGTGCAGAATTACTTTAATGGAAAGTGTGAGAGAGGTTGCTTAGTGGAATCATGAAGCAAAACAAATTACAGATGAGAAATATACATACAAGGGAATTATTGCTGCAAAAAAAACCCCAAAGATGATGGAACTATATTGTAGAATGTATATAAATATAGTTGCAATAAATGTAGTCAAAGAAAGCAAGTAACAGTAAATATTAAGTTAAGATTATTTGTTGTATATTAGTTGCCTGTAGATTTGAAGGTCTAATGATGCTTTAAAACATTTTCAGCCTTATTTGGAATCAGAAGCCAATGAAAAGATAGCTGCCAGGTGCAATAAATCAGGAACCAGGGTTGTTCAAATGAGTACAAGTTTATTTCATGCTATGTCTATACAAGACTCTGAACTACTAACAGTTAATCAAACTGGTGGTGGATAAGAGTCAATGAATTCAAGGAGGGCTGGACTTAGATTTCTTTTTTTAAAATAAAGTTTTATTTTACTTTTTTTCATTTTGTATTACAGCTTCAATTTTACAACCACGATATACTGGTTGTATCAACATTATACATTATGCATTCTATTATACCTCCTATGTTCAACCATTTAAGTTTTCTTTCTACAATACCATATTTATGTTTCTTATTCCTATAATTCTAACTGGAGTTTCTATATGTATATATTTTTAACTATCATTATACTTATATTATTTCTAGTACTTTGATCATCTTTCATTGCAGTTTTCTAGTCTTTGAATCTCTTATCTAACCAATTGTACCATAAGTGCCAAATGGAATAATATTCTGCTTCTCCTTTATCTTTAATTTCCATCGTCAACCTGTCCATTTCAGTGCAATGAAGTATTTTCCTCATTACCATTTCCTCTGTGAGTGTATTTCTGTTTTTTCCAATTTTGTGCGCAGCTAATTCTCACTGCTGTTATTACATGAACCATCAAGTACTGAGTTTTCTTATTATATTTGGGCTTAGATTTCTTGTGGACATGCAGGGATTCCAAACTAATGACTCCCTTGACCTCTCTCTTGGGCTCAGCCTGGTCATCTTCTATAGATAACCAGAGGTAAGCAGAATAGCCATCTATGTGACCCATAAGTGGGAGCCAGGACCATTTGTGCCTTCACCAAGATTGATGGGGTCCATTTGTTTGTTTTCTTGCCTGCCAATCTTCCCCAACCTCCTCTTTTTTAGATGGCATAGATTATGGATGAGTAACCTGCGGTCTTCTGTCTATTTTTTTACGTGGGGTTTGACTTCATTTGCAAATTTCAGTTCAAGAAATCAGTTTACAATTCTAGCATGAGCTGTTTGTCCCTTCCTTGCTACTTTCTGCTTGAATCAGGGGGAAAATATTGTAGGAAGAGAATGAGTGTCTTTTTAGTTTTGACTCTGTTTCAAGTACTGCTTACTTTGGTTCTGCCCACCAAAGATTAACCCTAATGAACAGTCTGGTGAAAAGTCTTACCTACCATTGGATTGAATTTTTCAAGATACAAAGATTCAGTTCTAGATCTTGCAGAATTATTTGATAATGAGAATTAAGTTCATGGGGACCATTTTGTGAACGTGCCAATAAGAATTGGTGGCTATGCCCCAAGACCAGGACATTTTGGATTCAAATTGAAAACTGGATACAAGAGATTACTCATTATCAGATTGAGTTCAGACCGGAAACCTTCCTTTTAGGAATCATCAAGGACCATATTCCAAAAGAAGTAAAATATCTACTGCTATACATTACAACAGTCGCCAGAATATTTATTTATTATTTATTTATTTGTTTGGACTTGTATGCTGCCGTATCTCCCGAAGGACTCAGGGCGGCTCACATCATAAAAAACATGCAATACAAAATTTAAAATTATTAAAATCAGTATTATATCCTAACCAAACATATTTCTAAAACCCATGCCAATAAAATATAAACAATTTAAAAAACCCACCCCACCTCAATCTAGGCTGGCCTGCTGGAAAAATCATGTCTTCAGATCGCGGTGGAATGGAGGTCAGGGGCCAACTGCAGCCCCAAGGGCAACTGATTCCACAGGGTGGGTGCTCCCACAGAGAAGGCCCTACCCCTGGGCGCCACCAGCCAACACTGTCTAGCTGACGGTACCCCAAGGAGGCCCTGCCTGTGGGAGCGCACAGGGCGATTGGAAACCGATAATGGCAAGAGACGCTCCCACAAGTACCCTGGCCCCAAGCCATGTAGGGCTTTATAGGTCATCACCAGCACCTTGAATTTCACCCGGAGGGCAACCAGCAACCAATGTAGTTCACGCAGGAGGGGTGTAATATGGGAGTATCAGGACACTCCCATCACAACCCGCGCGGCCACATTCTGCACCAGTTGAAGCCTCCGCATGGTCCGCAAGGGCAGCCCCATGTAGAGAGCATTACAGTAGTCGATTTGGGAAGCAATAAGCACATGAGTAACCATACACAAGGCATCTCGGTCCAGATAGGGGCGCAACTGGCACATCAGGCGAACCTGGGCAAATGTCCCCCTGGTCACGGCTCCCACCTGATCCTCCAAACTGAACTGTGCATCCAGGAGGACACCCAAGTTGTGCACCCTATCCATGGGAGGCAACACCTCTCCCCCCATGACTAATGATGGAACATCCTGGATCATCCGAGATGCCGGTACGCACAGCCACTCAGTCTTGGCAGGGTTGAGCTGGAGCCTGTTCCTTCCCATCCAGATCCATACCGCCTCCAGGCAACGGGACATCACAGAGAGGGCATCACTGAGTTGGTCTGGGATGGAGATAAAAAGCTGGGTATCATCAGCATACTGATGATACCTCACCCCAAAACCATGAATGATCTCACCCAGTGGCTTCATATAAATGTTGAACAGGAGGGGAGAGAGAACCGAGCCCTGGGGCACCCCACAAGCAAGAGGCCTCAGGGCCGACCTCTGCCCCCCTGCCAACACCGATTCCGAACGACCTGAGAGGTAGGAGGAGAACCACCGCAGAACAGTGCCTCCCACCCCCAACCCCCTGAGGCGTCGCAATAAGATACCATGGTCGATGGTATCAAAAGCTGCCGAGGGATCTAATAGGACAAGGACAGAGGAGCATCCTCTATCCCAAGCCCTCCAGAGATCATCCACCAGCACGACCAATGCCGTCTCCGTGCTGTACCCAGGCCTGAAACCCGATTGATACAGATCTAGAATAGCCTTTGCACAAGTTTGAAAAACTCCCAATACCCCCAAGGAAGAACTAATATTGCAAAAAATAATGGAAAGTGCTGAAATGAATATGTTAACATTGAAACTAAAAGAAAAAGAAGACTCTGAATATTTCTCAATTTGGAATAAATGGTACAATTGGGTAGCAAACAGAACTAAGAAATAAGACAAGGAATTCACTGTAAGAAACCTTAAGAGAGTAAAACTTAAATTTGTAAATAGAAAAAAATATAATTTTAAGAATTATAGTTAAAGGTATTAATAAACATTTGATAAATGTAAATACAATGTGTTAAGTTATGTAAGATAAGAAAATATACAGATGTCAAGAATGCTGTTGAAACTATGATATTTCATGTTATAATAACAGAAAATTAATAAATACAATAAAAAAGTTCTTAGAATTCTAAGTGTGACCCCCCCTGGCTCAACCTCTCTGGGTTATAATGGAATTTGTGGATGACCTTGCAGAAGAAGGGGAAGAGATGCTGCCTAGGCCAGGGGTCTCCAACAGAATTCCTCAGCCAGCATGCATTGGCTGAGGAATTGTGGGAGTTGAAGTCCACAAGTTGTAAAGTTGCCATGGTTGGAGACCCCTGGCTTAGGAAACAAGCAAAGAAGAGAGGCAGGAGCCCCCAGTGGCTTAGAAGTCAGTGGAAGAAACTTGGAAGGATCCACCCTAATGGATCAATCAGTTAAAAGTGGTGACAGAAAGTCTGCATTTTCAGGTTTGCAAGGTTCTGTTAATGTAGCTTTACAATAAAGTAAATTAGTTCATTGAGTCATATTTCCTACCTGGTTTACCTGGGGGTGCTGACAAGGTCTATAGGTTTGTAAACTACATATTTGGCATATTCTAAGACTGTATAATACTTTAAAAATAGATTATTTGCATGATGCTGAAGTATATATGAAATATCTCATTTTGAATTTGATAATACATCTGCAGCATTGCAAAGCTCATGCAACTGCTTTGGAAACTGCTTTCAGCTGTCTCCTTATGCATATTTGGCTGGACAGCCCCTTCCAAAGCAGCTGTTTGAAAACAGCAGAATTGCTTTAATGTTTGAAAAGGATGTCTTGTATGGAAGCCTGCCCATTTTGTGAGGATAGGCATCATGACCAGATGAGTTAATTCCACTTTATTATAAAGCTACATTGACCAAATTTTGCAAATATGAAAATACTATTCCCCACCCCGACTCTTTTACAACTCATGAAACTAGGGAGGATCCCTTCTGAGCCTTTTACCCCACCTATTATCCAGCTGTGGTCTCTGCTGTCTCTTATCTGATCATTCCCTTGGCAATATTTCTTCACTCAGTGTTTCCCACATGCCAATACAGGGCATGAGTACCATTGCACAGATCTAGTACAGCCAAGTACAGTACAGTAAGACCACACCTTGAATACTGCATCCAGTTTTGGTCACCACACTATAAAAAAGATGTTGAGATTCTAGAAAAAGTGCAGAGAAGAGTAACCAGGATGATTAGAGGACTGGAGACTAAAACATGTGAAGAACGGTTACAGGAACTGGGCATGGCTAGTCTAGTGAAGAATAGGACCAGGGGAGACATGATAGCAGTCTTCCAATATTTGAGGGGCTGCCACAGAGAGGAAGGAGTCAAGCTATTTTCCAAGGCATCTGAAGGCCAGACAAGGAATAATGGATGGAAACTGAACAAGGAGAGATTCAACCTGGAAATAAGGAGGAATTTTCTGACAGTGACCAACCAATGGAACAGCCTGCCTTCAGAAGTTGTGGGAGCTTCATCACTTGAGATTTTTTAAGTAGACATTGGACTGCCATTTGTCAGAAATGCTGTAGGGTCTCCTGCTTGGGTGGGGAGTTGGACCAGATGACCTACAAGGTCCCTTCCAACTTTGTTAATCTGTAATATGTAAGCCATACAAAGAGACTTCTTCTACTGCACACTCTTTTAGTCATTTATTGTTTCCAAACACCGTGCATAATGCTTCCAAATCTCAATGTCCCTTGGACCACAATCCATTAACTCCCATGGCATATCATATCTTTATTCTGCCCTCCTTCTTTTATTGTTGATATCAGGCATCTCTTTAAGTGCTTTGGGTGATTAACTGATCTTTTAAGGGTGAGCGAACTCTGGTTTTTGATATCATAGTTTGGCATCAGAAAATCTTAATCCTAAGATTATGCTCCAGATGGATGATTTCTTTAACTGAGGCCTTTAGCTTACCTTTAATGTTAAATTAAACTTGATCTCTTCACAAAGCAGGAAATGCTTTCAGTTGCCATACAGATCTGCAGATTGTGCCTATCTTTTCTTTTGTTACAGCAAAAAGAAAACTGGTAGTTTGAGCACTTTTCTTTCTCTGGAGTGAGCCAGAAAATTGACAGCAAATTATAAAACAAAATTGTGCAAATGTAAGGCTTTTCTAAAATAGTTATATAATTCAATGTTGAAAGAAAAAAAATATGAGTTCTACAGTGTAGTTGGAAATGGTATGCCTGTAGCATGAGCCAACATTATGGCTCCTTTGACATTGAAGTAGCAGCGTTGCATCAGGGAGCCTCACAAACTATTTTCCAAGAGAATACAGAGCAAGAACAACACAGAGGTTTACACACTCACCTGTTGCTTGCCCATTGTTTCCATCTAGCTATCCGTCATGACTCCCAGCTTTCCATGCCTGAGGAAATTACTTTAAGCTACTCTGGGTGAGATTGTCCTAGAAGATAACATAATGAAAAACTGAGTAAGCAATGGTCAGATAAGAAACAGTTTAGCCCTCAGAAGCAATGGGAAAGTGACAAATATCTCAGAAGGAACCCTCCATAGATAATGGAGAATGGAGCAGAAATATTCATTCAGTTAGGGTCAGGATGGTAAACAGCAGATATCAGTTGAATCCTGGCAAGACTGAGTTGCTTTGGGGTTTGGGACCTGTTGGTTTTAAGACTTTGGTTCTGGATGAGGTTGAACTGCCCCAAGTAGACCTTGTGTGCAGACAGGGATTATCTTAGACTTATATCTCCTGCTTGAGGAGCTAGGAGAGTAGGAGGTTCAACCTTGCATTGTGTATCAGCAGTGGTATATTAACTATTAAGCAGACTAAGCATGTGCTTAGGGCACCAGGCCCAAAGGGGGCACCACAAAATTGAGAGTTTGTACAGTATGTACAAAGGAGGGAGGCACCAAGATTTGTCCAGTGCTTAGGGCACCAGTGAGCCTTAATCTGCCATTATGTATCAGTAGTACCCATTCTCAGATTGAGGAGTGTACTCATGGTAACTCATGCCTTATTCACATTCCAGTTGGTCTACTGCAATGCCAGCTACATGGGCTGCTCTTGAAGACTATGCAGAAGCTTCATCTGGTGCAGAATGCATCATCATAGCATTTAGTAATAGCACTTATATATCACTTCATAGTGCTTTACAGTCCTCACTAAGCGATTTACAGAGTCAGAATATTATTCCCAACAATCAGGATTGTCAGGCTACAGAACTTGTCCCATTCAGTCAACTAGAATGAACTTCTGAAAACATATCAAAATGTATGAAAAGGAATCCTTTATTGAGATGAGACAATTCATGTAGGGGTTAAAAGCAGTGTCTAAGGTCTCTCAGGCATGCAGAGATAGATAAGGGAATTTAAAACTCCTCCCCTTATCTTGATATGTATTTAGTAAAACAAAGAGCCAACATGTTAATTCCCCCACCCCCTTTTTAGAACGATCTTTTTCAGAGTTTCCCAGGACACATCTCACTATGGAATTTTTATGGTCTCTTCATCTCCTGGCTGTCTCTCCCAGAGGTGATAGGTTCTAGCCATCTGGGTTTCATCCCTCTATTGTATCATGTGTAGGTTATGCAAATTTGATATAAGATTAAATATATTCAGGGTACATCAAGAAGGATTTCATTATCAGTCTCCCCCCCCTTTTCTTCTTTCATTGAAGAAATGACAAATACATGGATCTGACAAGGATCCTTATTTTACCGATCTCAGAAGATGGAAGGCTGAGTCAACTATGAGCCAGTGAGAAATCGAACTACTGGCAGTCAGTAGAATTAGCCTGCAATACTGCATTCTAATCACTGTGCCACTATGGCTCCTATCATGGGCACATTACATCTCTGTTCTGGTAACTACACTGGTTATCAGTCTATTTCCAGGTCCAATTCAAGATGCTGTTTTTACCAGATCCAGCAGAGAGGGAAAACTCCAGGTCCCATCTGCTGGGTGCTTTATTTGGAGCTGGGGTCTCCAACCTTGGCAAGTTTAAGACTTGTGAACTTCAACTCCTAGAATTCTGGGAGTTGAAGTCCACATGTCTTAAAGTTGTCAAGGTTGGAGAGCCCTGATTTGGAGGGACCTTGGCAACAGACCTTTTATCCTGTGGCCCCCAATGTAGGGAACATCCTCCCTTCCCAAATTCCTTCTTCTCAAAAGGAGGTTGGTTTCATCCCTTTCAATTTTCCAGATATCCCTCAAGACCTTGTTGTGTAATCAGGGGACACCAGGAAACTAGTGAAATACTGAGATGGCCCTTTACCTCTTTTTTTTAATTCTGTTTTATTTTTGTTCCTTACATTTTTAATATTAATAACGTTCATACTAATTTGAATATGTTGTCTTTAACTTTGGTGCATGCTTTCCGTAGTTGAATTAGTCACATTCACATGAGTGGCTATATGAATGTACCAGATAAATAAGTAAATAAGAATACACTGGAATTGGGTGGTTAATAAATTCGAATCTCCTCAGGGGGCTGAAACATTGAAATACAGTAGCTGCAAAAGGTATACATATGAGCCACACACAGGCAGCAATTCATCACCCCTACATTATACATAGCTGCCTGTAACATTTCCCATTGAGAAAGAAAATGACATTTCCCATTGTGGAAGAAGAAATATGGTTTTGTCATGTATCCAGAGGAAGAAGGTGGTTGCTTTGAGTTATTTCCTCCTGTGCAATAATCCTCAGAGATGTGCTACTCATCATTTATTGTCACTTCCATGCTATTTTTGTTTTTTACAGGGGTCGGGGAGACAGATTCCAGCTTCCCTCTCTTTAAAGAATAGTTCACAAATTCATGCTACACAAATACAGGTAGTCCTAGACTTATGACCACAGTTCACAGTTCAAAATTTCTATTGTTAAGAGAAGTATTTGCTAAGTGAGTTTTGTCCCAATTTATGACCTTTCTTGCCACAGTTGTTAAATGAATCACTGCAGTTGTTAAGTTAGTAACATGGTTGTAAAGTGAATTTGGTTTGCCCATTGACTTTGCTTGCCAGGAGGTCACAAAACGTGATTTTATAACCCTGGGACACTGCAGCCATCATAAATACGAGCCAGTTGCCAAACATCCAAATTTTGATCGTGGGGGGGGGAATGCTGTAACAGTCATAAGTGTGAAAAACGGTCATAAGTCATGTTTTTCAGTGGTAACTTCGAATGGTCACTAAACAAATGTTTGTAAGTCAAGGACTACTTTAGTCAGTCCATATTTTAGGTGGAAATTAGATGGCTTCTAATATCTATTGCCAATGAAAAAAAGCATTACCACTCTCTTTAAATGAGACACCGACTACATCTGTTTGAATGTCCTAATAATCTGTTCCTTTACTTGCCTTCAGCTGTTGAGGCTCAGGGTAGAGTATTTTTAGCCAAAATTTCAAAATTGTACTGGGGACATTGTCCCTCTAGGTGGCCAAAATCTGTAAAAACAACAAAGAGGACAAAACAGGCGATCTTTGTACCATTTTGTACAGTTTTTTTTAAATCCCACAGTGCATTTATGAATTTAAACCTTTTTTTAAAAAAAATCCCTCTTGCAGCATGCACTCTGATTGTAAGCAGACAAATGTGTCTTCAGTTTCATGTGGAACCTTTCTAGTTAGAATGAAGGAAGGAGAAGACTGAGCTGGAATATGATTTCTCTTTTTCCCTTCAAGTGTTTGAATGTCTAAATAAGACATGGTCTGTAGCATCCAAATGTGCTATCATTTCAATGATTGCAAAATGTTGCAGGAAATCCTGCAGAAAACATTGTAAGATTTATAGTTGGAAACTACTAAGGCAGGTAGACAAGATGTGGGGGCCAATTTTAGTCTTTTATGCTGAAGAACTGCTACCAGCCAAAACAAATAATATTGGGTTACTCTGTCCAATGCCTCAATGAGCCATGAGGGCATAGTGATTAGAATGCAGTATTGCAGACTGACTCTGCTCATAGTCAGGACTTTGATCCTGACCGGCTCAAGGTTGACTCAGCCTTCCATCCTTCTGAGGCAACTGCTTAGCCTTAGAGAGTGGCTTGAATGACACATCATAAAGTTGTTTCTGTGTTCCCGCAACTCATTGGATCAAAACCAACCCAGTCTTAGCCTAGTGACTTCCTTGTACAAGACAGTTTCATGTCCTCCTTTGGGGCAGTGTGGAAAAGGCACTATGAAGAGGTGTATTAGGTCTAAGTCCTGTTGCTCTTGCTACAATAGCTTCACTGTTCCTAAATAGTGCATTTTTCCTATTGAACAATTATTTCTAAGATAGAACTTGTGAATTTTGCTGCTAACTGCATTTTCATGAGAAACCTAATGCTCTCTGAGATGCTTTGGACTAGAAGTGCCACTAACTGCCATTAACAGAATTAGAATATTGAGGAATTGAACTCAGAAGCATCTGAAGGGCACCTGGTTGAGTGTTTCTACTTTAAACAGCACAGGAGCAAAAATGCCATGCTTGAATACAATTTTCTTACATGTCACTCCCAAATAATTGTTTCTTTAATGACCAGTGTGGCTGTTTAGGCTGAAATAAATCTAGCGAATCTGTCATCATGAATATATGTCAAAGATTTGCATCCTTTAATGAACGTAAAGCATTAAAAACTGGCAGTCATACATTAGAACATGCTGTGACTTCATTACATGCAGTTAGTGGGGGGGAGAGTTTCCAATTAATTAATGTGCAGCTGAAGTTCAAGCTCATAACAATTCATTCTCAGCTTTAATTACACATGTGCTTCATGCAGTAACTGTCCTTGAGTGGATGCACACTGCATTTGTCACCCACAATTCCTGAGGAGCTGCCAAGAGAGAGAAAGGGGCATAGAACTGACAGTGCTTAGCAGCAGCCAAGAGTAAGAGGTATGGTATGAGAGCCGTGTTGGTGCAGTAGTTAGAATGCAGTATTGCAGACTAATTCACTGCTCACTGCCAGCAGTTTGATTCTCACCTGCTCAAGATGGCTCAGCCTTCCATCCAGGGGTGGGATTCAAATTTTTTAACAACTGGTTCTGTAGGCATGGCTTGGTGGGCATGGCTAGGTGGTCATGTGACTGGGTGGGTCAAAAGAGAGAAACTCACTTTAACAATGCTCTTGGAACAGGGGGTTGGACTAGATGACCAAGGTCCCTTCCAGCCCTGGACTGCTGTGCTATTTCAAAGCATCCTCTGAAGCTGCATCTGGTGCCAGGGTTTGTGGTCCTTCCTTCCTCTCCTTTTCTCTCCTTCCTCTCTCCTCCCTCTATCCATCCATCCATCCATCCATCCATATCTCATTTCCCTTCCCTCTTTCTCCTCCATCCTCTCCTTCCCTTTCTCTCAACCTCTTCTCCTCCTCCTCATCCTTCACTTCTCCCTCCTCCTCCCTTTTCCCTCCTCCTCTTTCTCCTCCTCCTTCCTTTTCTCTCTTCCTCCTCCTCCTCCTCCTCCCCCTCTCTTTCTTTCTTTGCACCCCCCCCATGCCCTGTTTTGGACCTAGTAAGCTTCCCTGCAGCCTCCTGGACAAAATGGGCTGCACCCTCCGTGCCCTGTTTTGTGCCTAGGAGGCCTCCCTCGAAATTCAGGAGAGCTAAAACAGGGCGCAGGGCACACCACTGCACCCCCATGCCCTGTTTTGGGCCTAGCAAGCCTCCCTGCATTTACCTGGGATCCAGAACCAGGTGTTCAGGGACTCCTGGGAAGGGAAGGGAGGGGTGGGGCAGAGCCATCTGGTCTTCAGAGCTACCGATTTGCCCGAACCGGCTGAATCCCACCCCTACTTCCATCCTTCTGAGGTTGGTAAAATGAGGACCCAAATTGTTGTGGGCCAGAGGCTGACTCTGTAAACCGATTAGAGAGGGCTGTAAAGCACTGTGGTATATAAGCCTATGGTATATTGCAATTCTTAATACTTAAGATTCTGTGCTGCAAGGCAGCATTTTAGCAGATCAATAGTTCCATCTGCTTGGACCAAGGTTCTGATACTCTGTTTGTTAATGTCCTCCTCAAATTTGTGGGCTCATTACATGGGTGATTTTTGTGAATTTCTCCCAGGAAAGTAGATTCTGCAAATATTTCTCAAAGGCAGAAGTCCCACTTAGCAATGACTGTAGAATTGCTGGTGGGAAATCTCCTGGATGGAGTTTTCCTCTTGTTACTTCTCATGGATTGAATGACAGCACAGAAGATCAAGGAGTCTGCTCAGCCTTGAAGAGACAATTCACTCTGTAAGGTCTTTGGTATACTCTGAGCTTGATTGTTTTCTTGCATATATTTCATTACCAAACTAGGTGACATCACCAATATAAGTAAAGGAGTAGGGTTTGTTCTTATTTTATATGCTAGTGGCTTTCCCTGACAGCATGGGAAGGAGTGGTCTTGACTGGGCTGTTTATAGTGAGCTTGTTTGCTTCTTGATTGTTGGTGTAATGTGAATCATGGTGTGAATCTTTGCTTATCTCTCTCACAATCCCTCACAAAATCCTTAGCTACCTCTTCACCCTCTGTTTATATACAGGAAGACCACCAAGAAGTACCAAGGAGAAAACCATGACCCCACCAACCTACTACTGCATATAAATAGAGACCACACTAGCACTGATGATGTTACTTATTTGAGTAATAAAACTTCTGCAAGCAACCAACCAACCATGTCTAGGGAGCACAAAAGGAATATATGGCACTGTTTGTGAATATCATCTGGTCATTTCTTTTGCTTTCAGCAGATGACACTCTTGCTTCGTTTAACAGTGCTCATCTTCTTCTTAAATTTTGCCCTGTGAGTTTTTTTAACATTATCAACCAAAGCAGGAAACTATTAAAATTGAAGAGAAAGAAAACAGAAATTCTGTATTCTGACTGTATTGCAAACTTTATATAATGGGCGGGGGTGGGGGGAGTTTAAGATTATTTTCCACTGAAAACCCAGTATTATTCACTTCTTATGCCTACCTTTCTTTCCAGAAAGAATTTATTTCACCTCTGCCCTCTCTAAAACCTAATTAATTTCTCCTCCAGAAAAACATGGCCACTTCAGAGGATTTTCTCTAAATATTTTCCAGGATTATTAAGATATTATTTTATCTTAGGTTTTGGGATGGCTACCATTGTTCCTCCAGAAAGTTGTGAATTGGTACTTGTATTCTAGCATGGTAGAGGCTGATAAATAGCAGGCTGCAATGAAGTAAACAAACAAATGAAAAATGTATTTTACCTACACTGTGCCAGTAATATTTTATAGAACAATTCTCCTTCAAATATACATGGTTTTTCTGTCCAGAAACAATTGGAAAGCTATGTGAACTTAGAAACCACATAGGAGAGAGGGAGGGAGGGAGGGAGGGAGGGAGATCACAAATCAGGTGATGTAATGTGGGAATGTTCTTGGAAAACAGGTGGAAAAAATGGGAACAGTTGGATGAGAGACAGCCTAATTCACAGAAGGAATGCCAGCTTGGTAAACATCTCAGAAGAGACCCTCCATAGTTTCATAGGCTGTAAAGGCAGGGGAGAAATGTACTTTCAGGCTTGCAATACTCTGTAATGTAACCTTACAATATAGTAATATAGCCTTACAATATAGTAGTATTAGTTTGTGGACATACTTCCTATCTAGACTTCTTAGGAAGGCTGCAAGGTAACTGCATATTCAATGCCTTTTGAGCATACAGGCTGCTCTGAAGAAAGGATGGTTGGGGAGGTTGGAGAAGGAAGTTGAGGAGACAGCAGTTTCCAAGTGACAAAGAAATATCTTGGTTAGATATTTTATTTTGAGTGCTATTTGATTTGGATTGCTAAGGTTCTAGTCATACTATTTATGTTCTCAACTGTTGTTCCTGAACGCTGAAGGTCTGAGAAGAATGGACTTCTTCTCCTCAAGCAGCTCCTCAATATCTTGGTGAATCCAGTGTTGCTCTCTATTACTGCTATTGAGCTTCTCATGTCTTTGTCTAGACTCTAGAAGGACCGCTGCAACAATGCTAATGAGACACCAAAAGAAGAATGCATATTCCTAGGCATTTCAGTTATTGAGGGCTGGAAGAAGAAGTGCTACAAATGAAGTCAAAGGGTTAAGATTCTGATTGATGCAATGTAAAATGGTAGAGGTGTCAACAATGAATTTGCCTTCTGTCTTCTGTAAATCAGATGAGGTTCTGTTGAACGTGGAATGACATTCTTCATCTGTAGAACGCAGGGAACCTTGGTTATCCTTATATGTCAATCCCATTTTCACACTTCCATGTCAATTACCCATATGTAATTTTTCTTCTAATACGAAGAAGAATGATCATTTTGATCATTCTAACAATAGTGCTGCTTTTAGCTTTTCTGCTTTGGAGTGTGTGTGTGTGTGTGTGTGTGTCCAAAGAGAAGCTCAATGGAGATTCCATTTCAGTTCAAGGCAATTTCATATTCGAGGCAGATACAATTCAGTCACTGTGAAATAAAGGTGAGGAGCTAATAGCCACCTGGCAGATATTATTGAAGAAGAAGAATGGAATAAGTACCTGCAACAGCAGGGAAGAGGTTTTTTACAACTCAGAGCTTTCTCAGGAAGAGACCTGGATCAAAGTCCACACAATTCCGAGCAGGATGGAGAAGAATGGAAGAGGTTCAGGGTAATTACATCTTAGAATGTCTCAGGATATATCTAGTAGCTTAGAAAGTTATAGCTTTAATTTGGCAATATTCTGTCTATTAGGTGTGAGCAAATAAAGGATTGGACTTGATTGGATTTCACTGTCTTGTCTCTGTCAGCTACAAATAGCCAGGAGCATTCTTTAAGTTCAAAGCACAGATGAGTTTATTAGTGCTCTCTATACAAGGATCTAGTCAATTAATGGTCAATGCTAAGTTGGTGCTAGATAAGGGGCAAAGCCATTCATAGGGGTGGGGTTGAACTTTTGCAGCAATGCAATTACTCTAAGCTGATGGCACATTTAACCTTGCCTTCCAGTCCAGCTTATTCTTATCCTACAGTCTTTGCACTTGAACCAGGTATTTTCAGCTAGCATGACCAGTAGCAATGGCAGCCCAAATCTGTAATGCAGTAATTACTAAACATTGGTGTATTCGGCCACAAGGTGATGGCCTTGCTTTACAACTCTAATGCGGTCACAGGCTTTTCAATCAGCGAGGAGGTCTTCGAAGCGGTGGCTAGGGCTGTCATGAAGTTATCGAGGTTCCTCAGCTCTGAGGCATTAACATTGTGGAGGTTACCATCCATCTGGCGGCTCCTTCTAGGGCCAGGGTGACAACTCGCACTCGACCCAAGTGCGAGTTGTCACCCTGGCCCTAGAAGAAGCAGCTGGCTTGGGAAGTTCCACCCATATTCTTGCATATAGGTGAGGACTTGCACCAGGAAGAATCCCAGTTTCTGGGGGTCCCCATCAAATATCACCCCCAAGGGTGGGATCTTTCTCTGCAGTTGTATGTCTCTGGGTTGGCCAGGGTTAATGCCCTGCTCTGGAATGGCAAGAGGTTGGGTACCTGGCACTGCTGCTGGTCCTCCAGCTTGTTTCATTGCTCGATCATTCTCAGCTGGATCAGGGGTGACGTTTCGGGTTCTCTCAATTTCTAGTTCACTCGCTCTCCTTCGTAGGCAACCTGTTTCATCCTGCACATGGAGGCCCTTCAGGGCTTCCCTCACAAGACGATTTATGTACTGTTTCAGTCGGTCATCTGCCAGTGGTTCCTTGACCCATTTTTCCTGATCAGAAAGGGCCTCCAGCTCCATTTTCCACCCATGTTTACGGTTACCACAGGTGAGGGTTACTCCCTTGGTACTTCCATCCCAGCTGTCTCTCTTTCCTACGCCTATAGACTTCATGGAATTTTCACAGGCAACTTCAATGTCTTCGATGAGATACACAAAGCCAGTGTCTGGCTGGGTAGTTGTCAAAGTTTCTCCCCAGCATTTGGCTTCCCCTTGCTCCTTGCTATGTTCAGACATTTTCGCAGGGTCCCCTTGGTAGAGTAAAGTTCATTTTTGGAAGGAGTTTGGAAGGAGCTGACCACTATTGCAGACCCTACTTTATGTAAGGCCCAGACTCTCTCCCTTCAAACGATAAGAATAAACTTCTGAAAACTGGTTACTTCAAAAGGAATTCTTTATTGAAAAGGAAGTTATCCAGATACTAGTCAAAGCAGGGTCTAATATGCCTCCAGCATAGATAAAGGGAGTTAGAACCCCTCCCCTCATTCTGATGTGGATTTAGTCAATACAAAGAAACAACATGTTAATTCCCCCTTTTTTTTCTGGGAACATAGCTTAGAAAAGTTTCCCAGGAACTTTCTTTTGGAGCTGGGATTTTTATGGCCCCTTCTTCTCTTGCTGTCTCTCCAAGAGGTGACAAGTTTCCAGGCATCTGGGCTCCAGTCCTGTAGTTATATATCATGTGCAAGTTATACAGATTCAATACAAGAATTAAGATATTCAGGTTATATCAAAAAGGATTACTTGTACCAACTCCCCGCCCCTTCTTCCATTGAAGAATGGCAGATACACGGATCTGACAGTCATCTCTTTTGCCAAAGGACTCTGCACAGCTCTAGAGTGAGATATGTGAATGATGCCCCAATTCACTAGAGCAGGGGTGGGGAACTATGGCCCTTTTATGATTTGTGGATTTTTACTCCCAGAATTCCTGAACCAGCATGTATGGCTCGGGAATTCTAGTAATGGAATCAGGGGTGGGATTCTCCAGGTTTAACAACCAGTTTAGTGATTGTGTGTGCAGCACTCGAGTAACACAACTGAGAAGCAGCAATCCACTATGCTGTGCTAATCAGCTGAGAAGATATAGGTAGGTATAAAGCGTAGGGGTAGGCAGGCAGGCCCACATGATAGTCACAGCGAACTGGTTCACTGCCAGCTGATTTTCAGAGCAAGGGGTTTGGCCAAACCAGGCCAAACCGGTAGAATCCCACCCCTAAATTGAAGTCCACAAGTCATAAAAGGACCATGGTTCCCCACCCCTGCTCTACAGCAGGGGTCTCCTACCTTGGCAACTTTAAGACTCATGGACTTCAACTCCCAGAGTTCTGGGAGTTGAAGTCCACAAGTCTTAAAGTTGCCAAGGTTGGAGATCCCTGCTCTAGAGGCACTCTCCATCATACATAGTAAGGGATCTGTGTTCCAGTGTGTTCTCTGTTGACCTAAAATATTGTTTAGAGTCTCTGAATTAAAATATAAAATGGGCCACACTGGAATTAAACAAAGGCTTTTATAGTTAGGTTTTTCACAGTATCTTTGAAAAGTCTACAGAAGCCTTACAGAAGTCCTTTTTTTAATCTTTTTTTTTTGGCTCTTGTTTCCTAGGAAATAGAAATCAGAGGTATGTTGCCTCTGAACTTGGTGACAATAATGCTTTTATGATGCTAAGGTCCTTCTACCTTTGCCAACTCTTTGATAGCCATTACTCAAACTATTCCATTGCATTTCCTATAACTCTTGGTATCAATTAATTAGAAAACCAAAGCTCCAACTCTTGTTCATTCATAACAATTGCCTAAATCCTGTAGTTATATTTCTGAATTTATGCACATTTCCTGCACACAGACAGCTCTATGAATCATGGCATGTTTAAAGAATACACAAAAGGACTTTAGTTTCAACCTTCAACTTAATAATAATAATAATAACAATCATATTAGTAATTACTCATGTCATAATTTACCAGCAACATTTTAAAAATCATTGAAAATGGAGATATCAAAAGGCTTTGAGACTCCCAAACACAAGCCAATAAACATTTAGCCTGATATGATTAATAAGCTAGATATGACTATTTTTATAAAGAAATAAATATGAATAATTGACATTACAGTAGCTGGAGACAGGATGGTTAACAAGAAAGAAATAGAGGTTGAGGAAATGTGGCAAAAGAAAGATAAAATGGTGCCAAGAGTGCCCAGTGGCCTTGGTGCCATACCAAGAGTTGTAGAAAAGCACATGGATACAAAATGAATGGGCAGAATATTATTCAACTATCAAAAGTTGTATTATTTGGAACAGAACATTATTATGGCAGTATAGTCAATTATCCTAGATCCTTGGGAAAGATCCAAAGTTCCAAAGTATTATAAAAAGTTATTAAAATATGAGAAATGAGCAAAGCCCACTCTTCTAGCACTGATAATGTCATCTAGTTGGAAAGCTGCAAGAAAACAATCTAGTTCAGAGAGCACCAAGGACCCCATAGTTCAACCCTGAGCTACAAATATTATCTTCTATTGATGGAAAAGGTGTTCTAGAAAAAATAGAAAGAAAAGTAGATGGATAGATTAATTGTCAAGTGCAGGAAATCAGGAGTCCAGGCAGTTCAAGTGAATATATAATTTATTTTATGCTAAAACTTTCTACAAGAATTTGAACTACTTGGTCAAAGCAAATTAGCAGTAGATAAGAGTCAATGGAATTTAAGGTTGGCTGGACTTAGATCTGTGAAGGGGCTTGAAACTGATGATGCATTTGACCCCTCCCTTGGGTTCAGCTGGGTATCTTCTACATTGATTGATGGAATTATCCTTGTTTCCTCTGAGAACATTATTCCATCACTCTCATGGGAAAATTCAGCATTAGTAAAAAAAAATCTGCATCTGATACCCTCAGGAAAAATGGTTTTATTGAATGGGATGTTCATTCTACAACTGCATTATGAAAATTGCTACATTTGTATCCAGTTAAGGTTATTTATTACCAAAGCCCATTCCTTGATTCATCATTAAATACCCCAGGAAGTGAAACTTCCATAAACCAATATGATTGTGACCACAGTGAGTAAAAAGAAAGGGCATATTAAATTGTCAGCCAATTGTAACAGTTTGGGATTAAAATACTAGGAAGCCAATGTTTCCTGTAGTTTCTTAAGATAAAATCATACATCTGTAAAGTCTTTTAAATCTACAGCTAGGACAAAGGAAATGTTTTAAAGGAAGCTTGAAGCTTCATGCAGAGAGTAAGGAAAACCCAGTGTGAGAGAGGTTAATAAAGTAGTATCTTTGTTAGATACTCTTGTCAGGGAAAGAAAACAATTCTTTCTGTTTTCATAGTTGAACTCTTCATTCCGATGATCCCAGACACAATTTGGTCTTTGCAAAACTCACCAGGAAACATTAAGAAGGCTGGAAATTGGCTCAAAGAAATCTCTGAGCCCAGGTACCCTAAACAACTGGGATGAGTTTTGCCAGCTTTATGTCTTTATTTTGAAGTACAAAGGAGCAGATAGTTGCAACTGCTGAATACCACAATCTTTGAAAGATTGGAGTGTCTGCTTCTCTGTAGGCAAAAGATGACCTCTTTAGCTCTTGTGGATGCAATGAAGTTTTAAAAGTTTTTCAGACATGATGCTTAAGACTCAGATTCTTGGGAGATGCCAAACTTTTGCATCCTAAGAACAACTAAGAACAAGCCCTGGTGTCCATTGAATTCAACTGGACTTTCATCTGTAAATGGGTTCTGATGTGCAAGTAGTGTCTGCATATGTGGCTATATATACTTCCATACAAATACATAGAGTGGTACCTTTGGTACTTGACTGCTTCAAAACTCATTGAATTTGATTCTCAAAACTTTTTGATATGAAAATGTCCCAGTACTCGGCCTTTGTTTACTATTCGACACAGTGCTATAGGAAGAGGGGGATAACTGTGGAGAACAGACAGGAAGTCAGCTGTGCTAAGGAAGGTTTCTGCAAAAGGAGGGAGACAGCCACAGAGCGTAGACAGGAAGTCAGCCATGTTGGGATGGTCACTAATATAGGAAAAGGGACATACAGAAAGTTTTTCCTGGCTGAAACAAAGAGTCATGTCATGTGGTTCTTTAGGGCTGGTCATTTTAAGTACTTGCTGCACTTTCCAGAATGAAATAATGCTGAGTACCAGGGTACCACTGTACTTTTAAATTTTATTTTCCTATTCTTTAAAAAAAATCTTATTTATCTGGGGTTTCAAGGCAACTTATAGAACAACTGGTTCAAATTCAAACTAAGAATTACATGGCTTGAAAGTAGAGCTGGGCTAAGATCTTTCTTCTCTCAATGCAATATATTACCCATGATATTAATTTTTCCCAGCCTAGAGAACGTTACAGGTAACTTCTCATAAATATGTCTTTGTTTTCATTTTTTAATGTAGGTATGTACATATACATACATGTCCTTTTTCAGCCAAGATATTTAGAGGTGGAGAGTTTCTATTCATGCTGAAAATGAATTGCGTCTGGGCAGTTCATGCCACATTCCCTGAAGCAAATCTGCACCGTGCCCAAAGCCCTGTCATGAAACAAAACATATTATTTCTGCCTATTTTGTCCTTTTGTTTTCTGACTCACTTGGTGACATTTAGAAGGACACAGTCCATGATACAGAAAACTGCTGTGGGGCAAAACTAGCCTAACAGCTTTATAAGTACATATGAAAAACCAAACGTATGTGATTATTCAAGTGCATTCTGCAGAGTCCGTGCAGGCTTAAAAGGATAATCATTTCATCGTGACACTGAAAATTACAATAATCACAGTCACAGCTTTTCAGTCTTATTTCTTTTCAGTCCATTATGGGGCTTCTTCCAACAAGCAAAATTGGTGCTTGCTTCATTGACAGAAAAGGACAAATGCATTGACATGACACACAATGCTCCTTGCCAAATAATTAAATCATAGCATGATATAAATCTAAGGGTGCTTGGTGGTTGATAGCATTTCTCTCAAGACACCTGAAAATCATAAATTCCATGCTTAATATTTATGGCATTTATGTTCAAGACTGGAGGCAGCTGGGAAGAATGGGCTTTTGTTAGGTTTAACTGACAGTTTTAACTCCTTGTGTGCTGCTCTGTAAAGATAACACACATCATTGTTCCTGTTCAAGCCTACAAAGACATGAGCAATTTTCCATAAGTAAGATCTTTCCTTTCCAAACTGTCATATTGAGAAGCTGATTTCCATGAGAATAGCAGATTGTGTTCCATGAGGAGTTTGCCTGTGTACAGTAGTATATGTGAAGGTCTCCCTTTACTATCAAGTTTATGGCTAACATAAAATGTGTTCCATGTCCAGGTTGACAGTGAAGATTTTCATTGTAAATAATCATACCTCTTACGTAAATTGTTATCCTTCACATGATTTATAGGACAAAGGAAACTGCGACCTTCCCTTCAAATCAAGCTGGTTCATCTAGTTGGTAAATCCTATTGACTGGACCGTGTAATCACGAAGGTTACCCTTCCATCCATGATCCTCAGTGCTGTAATAAGGTTTTTGATAGTGTTATTCCAGTACTGATAACCAGGCACATAGCTTGGAGATAACCTCTTAATACTGTGAACCAGACACTGTTAAATATTTATTGGGTGAAAGAAAGGCTGAATAAATTGAAAAAGAACATGCAATAATCATGTAAAATAAACAAGGAATCTAGCCATTAGTGGGATTTCTTTTAGCAGGATAGGTAATTTTTGTGTAGTTTGCATTTTCAAGGAATTCAGCCGAATTCACATTTTTCTCTGGACTGCTACCCAGATGGGAAAATTCATTATTTGGCTTTTATCATTTTCTAAATTTTGCAATATATCATAAAAACATTAAAAAGTACACCTAGTTTTAAGTGATGTCATCATGCCATGAATGTTTGGTCCCTGGAGGATATGAGGGTCTGGATAGGGAACAATAGGCTTCAACTGAACTATGGCAACACTCAGTGGTTCTGGGTTTTGGGGCCTGTCGGTTCTAGGATTATGCCTTTTGGTGCTAGATGGGGTTGCACTGCCCCAGAAAGATCCAGTGTACCATCTAAAGGTAACAGATAACAGATAATCAGAGTTGGAAGGGACCTTATAGGTCATCTAGTCCAACCCGCCGCCCAAGCGGGAGACCCTACACCATTTCTGACAAATGGCAGTTCAATCTCTTCTTGAAAGTCTCAAGTGATGGCACTCCCACAACTTCCGAGGGCAAGCTGTTCAACTGGTGGACTGTTCTCACTGTCAGGAAATTTCTCCTTATTTCCAGGTTAAATCTTTCCTTGTTCAGTTTCCATCCATTATGCCTTGTCTGGCCTACAGGCACTTTAGAAAATAGCTTGACCCCTTCCTCCCTGTGGCAGCCCCTCAAATATTGGAAGACTGCTATCGTGTCTCCCCTGGTCCTTCTCTTTACTAGACTAGCCAAGCCCAGTTCCTGCAACCGTTCATTGTATGTTTTAGCCTCCAGTCCCCTAGTCATCCTGGTTGCTCTTCTCTTCTCTTTTTCTAGAGTCTCAACATCTTTTTTATAATATAACAAAATTGGATGCAGTATTCTAGGTGTGGTCCTCCTGGACTCGTGCTTTGTGCACAAAGAGTAAATGGCATTCATAACTAAGAGCCTTTATATAGCTTCCTGTTGTGTGTTAGTTGTGCCCATTCCTAGATTTGGGGGTGGGCCTCTACTCACACTCACTCATGCTCTAATCACCTCTCAATTGAACTACTGTAATGTGCCTACATGGAACTGACCTTGAAGAGAATCTGGAATCTTTACCTGGAATAGAAAACAGTGGTACAGGGAGTTATGTGTATCTTTAGTACACTAGATGTTATATCTCTGCCCCATAAGCTGCATTGGTTGTCAGTTTGCTTCTGGGTCCAATTCAAGGTGTTGGTTTTAATATTTAAAGTCCTTTGTGGCATGGTTCCAAATTATCTGAAAGACCTCTTTTCCAGGATTATAACTGTCCATCTCACCCAATTTAGCAGAGAGGTCAGTCAGCTAGGGAATTATACCCATGTGTGTGTCTGCGTGGCTGTGTTCTCTATGCAAGCTTGGCATACTTTTTTTCAATTGTAGTTTGGGTTTAGGACTGAAACTGAAATAGATAAGAAGCAATGTGACCCACTTATTTTTATTCTTTGTTTTCATTAGTGCAAGTAATATAGCTTAAAAATACTATCCTGAGGGGTTATCTCATCTGGTTGATGTCTTAATCTCTTGGAAGATCCAACTGGCTATAATTTGTATTACAATCACTAATTAACTCAATAAGTGGTATCAGTGGTGCCAACCATGGCAATGAACAGGCCTGGCCCCTCTCTAAATTCAACTGGAAAAAACTCTGGGTTTTGCACACAATCTTGTGAGTTGTTGGAGAAAAACAAAAACAAAATATATAAGGGATTTTGATACATTTTAAAGAAAATACCTGGCTGGATTCTCTAAGGACCTGTGGCTGCCAACCCATCACTTAAAAAGTAAATAGTCCTGGCTTTGTAGAGACAAGGGAATAACTGGTGGAACTGAATACAGCTGCCTTTCTCTTAAGCATCCTGCAGGGATTTAGATTTTTCAGGCACACAGTGGAGAGTGTTTGCTTGATTTTGAATGGTAGAACTGGCATGGACAATTAATAGAATGTCCAGAGTTTGGGAGGAGATGCTGGCCTGAGTTTTTGAAGCAAAGTCGATACTTTAAATTTAGGAAAATGATTTTTTTATACTTTCAAAGTAATCTCAAAACAATTTCCCCAATGTGCTGATTTTAATCCCTCCCCCAAAACTATCCCCGCAATTCACACAATAAAAATTGGCTGTACCGCAAATAATAAAACACATGCAAAGTAAAGATAGATCACTTTGGTATGAGTTGTTGCCATATTTTTTTAAATAAACTTTATTGATCTTTTATAGCTTTAAAAAACAAGAATAAGTAAAACAAGTAAACAGTAAAAATCTCTTAAATTCAACAATTCGACAAGCTGTGGCAATTTTCTTATACTGCTACTTTGTGCATTGTTTACAAATATATACAATTTATGTGACTATAAACATTTAATTTATATATTGTTTATCCTTAATTCATCAACTTTTAACTATCTTTGTTCAACTGAATAAAGATTGTTGCCATATTTTCACCAGTGTTGCACAATAATAGTCTGCAGTACTAATGATAAAATGGTTGGAATCTGAAAGGCACAAATTGGCATAACAATATTTCTGTCCTTCCAGGGAAATAGCATAACAAGGGTAATATGTTCTTCCAAAAATTGTAGTAAAACAATGAATGTCAGAAGGTTTTGAATCATATGAGAAGGTGCAGTGTATTAAAGGAATTTTGGCATGTTTGCCCTTTAAGTAACCTCAAAAGTAGCACATTAGACCCGAACTTTTTGAACAGAATCTTTGGAACATTAGACCTGGATCCAAATAATTCCTTTGTGAGCCTTTTAGGAGGCAGAGACTGTGTGACTGGTTTCATCCTATAGAGGATCCAACAGACTCTGCTTTCGAACTTAAGGGAAGGTGGATAGACCATTTATTTTATAAATAACTCAGGGCAGTAAACATATCTAATACTCCTTCCTCCTCCTGTTTTCTCCATAACAATGAGTTGGGCTGAGAGAGACTGGACAAAAGTCACCCAGTTGAATTTCATGACTAACACAGGACTAGAACTCACAGTCTCCTGTTTTCTAGGTCAGCACCTTAATAACTACTTAATAAGCCTCTACCATCCTGATTCTATATATCCCTTCCTACAACCCCCTAGCTCTGGACCTGAATCTCTCCTAAAACTAATACACTTTAATGATCATCTAGACTGCAAAGATCTGCTAGCTCACTTTTTATTAGAATGTTGGAACCCTACAGAATATCATCTGGCTACTAATTTCTGATATGTTCCAAATGAAACAGTAATGGACTTCTCTTTTATTCTGCCTCCTAGTGTGCATTGTAACAAAAAACATATAATATACATTCTCTAAAAATAAAGGAATCTGCCCAATGGGTGGTTGAAATTATATAAAATTCTCTACAAGGGACATGACATAATGGCACATCCATACCTCTCTGCTATGAGCTGTGGTGGCACAGTTTTTAGAATGCAGCATTGCAGGCTGACTCTGCTCGCTGCCAGGAGTTTGATCCTGACTGGCTCAAGGATTTCATCCTTCCGAGGTCATTAAAATGAGTACCCAGATTGTTGTGTTAGGGTTAGGATAGCCCAGTTGTTATATGAGGCTGAGATAATGGATGGGATGAGAAGTAGATCTCAGTAAAAGGTCAGTAATATGAGGACCCAGACTGCTGGGAGCCATAGGCTGACTCTGTAAACTGTTTAGAGAGAGCAGTTAAGCACTGTGAAGTGGTATATAAGTCTAAATGCTATTGCTGTAAAACATTATGAGAAAGTGAGCTCTATATACTATTTTGATAGATATTGTAGGTACATTTTAGGCATCCATGTGCCTTATACTATCAGTGTTCTGCTGCTTGGACAAAGGGTGCTGACTTGAGATTG
Organism: Naja naja; assembly: GCA_009733165.1. Classification (NCBI taxonomy): domain Eukaryota; kingdom Metazoa; phylum Chordata; class Lepidosauria; order Squamata; family Elapidae; genus Naja; species Naja naja. Next base: position 10,473,497 of record CM019156.1, on the reverse strand, counting down.
ATATTCAATGTCCTTACCTTTTGGAATTCTGCCTTTGTAGCCTGATCATATCCAGAGAATAGAGGAAAATAAATGGGAAGAAGGTCCCCAGTCCCAAGAAAATTGCTCATCTATGCCCCAGGTAATAGTAAATCAAAAATTTGAACATGCATGCTAAATTGATGCACAAAATATTCCTGTTGGTGTTTTGCATGTTCAGAGGTAGTTTGGTACACTGTGCTTTTCTAATTATAAGATGTCATGTTGACTTGTATGCATGAAAACTATCTCGTGAAATTGTTTTCCATGACATGTTGTGATTGAAACAACCCACATCTAATTATATTGCCCAGAAATTGAAATACTTGTGCTGATTTGACACAAGTTGTAATTATTCTTTGGTAAAATATCTTCCCTTTCCCCATTGCAAAACACACACAGAGTGACATACATTTTTCCCCTCTGATAATGATTGTCAAAGCTTCATGTAAAATTAGCTGACACGGCAGTGAGTCGTTCAAAATCATTTATTTGCAGGATAAGGGGGAAAATGGTGTGTTTGCTTTCCTTCCCCATTGCAATCATAATGCAAAAGGAATACAGTTTAATTAATTATAACAAGACATGTATGATTGGCAAATGAATAAATATGGGACACCTCCCCCCTTTCCAATGGCTTCTGGATATTTTTCATGAACTCTTTTGACAATCTAACTTTGAATCATACATCAGTAATGTTCCCTACCACCCCAACTCAAGTCAAAGTAGCTATCAGTTATTCCTAGGATTATCAGATCTAAACTACAAAAATCTGCATGAGTATGGTTGGCAAAAAAAGAGTTCTCTATGTCTCTTTGTTTCTGTCTAGTGGTAATGCTGATATTTGAAGCTCAGATCTGGTAGCCCAATTCAAGCCCATCTGACTCATTTGGTATCTGTTGCACAGGAGAATGGATGGGAAACTTGAGTCCCCAGGACAGGGGCCCCCAGGACACCATATATCTTCATGAACATGAAAGATCAGGACTACACATGAAGTTTCAATTAAACTAATGCTTAGTAGAACCTTGGCATTAGATAAGGTCAATGGGATTCAAGAGGGGTTGGACTTCGTTTGTGGCTATGTGGAAACTCTAGACTGATTCCTCTTTTGACTCTGCCCCAAGGCTCTGTCACTCCTTCTCCTACATATAATGTTCAATCAATCTTTTATTACAGTCAAAGATCTGAATTAAAAATTAAAACCAGAATTCTTGCAGTGTCCTTAGAAGTTCTCTTTGACTCTGAGGATTGAAAATCAGGTGTGCAATTTTCTGCGATTTTAAATATGTAACAATGCTAAACCTGATTTAGAAATAGTGAACTGGTATTTTTTTCTTTAAAAATATATCTGAAGATATAAAGTGCAGAAAAGCATTGTTGGAGTATAGTGGATGTAGGGAAAGGCTTATCTGAACATCTTTTCTCATGCCCTTGGAAAATATTGTAGAAATTCACCTGGTTCTTCTATTGATTCATTCTTCCATTCACTTCCAAAGAATTACAGGTGAAACTCGAAAAATTAGAATATCGTGCAAAAGTTCATTTATTTCAGTAATGCAATATAAAAGGTGAAACTAATATATGAGATAGACTCATTACTTGCAAAGCAAGATAGTTCAAGCCGTGATTTGTCATAATTGTGATGATTATGGCTTACAGCTCATGAAAACCCCAAATCCACAATCTCAGAAAATTAGAATATTGTGAAAAGGTGCAATATTCTAGGCTCAAAGTGTCCCACTCTAATTAGCTAATTAAGCCATAAGACCTGCAAAGGGTTCCTGAGCCTTTAAATGGTCTCTCAGTCTGGTTCAGTAGGAATCACAATCATGGGAAAGACTGCTGACCTGACAGTTGTGCAGAAAACCATCATTGACACCCTCCATAAGGAGGGAAAGCCTCAAAAGGTAATTGCAAAAGAAGTTGGATGTTCCCAAGGTACTGTATCAAAGCACTTTAATAGAAAGTTATGTGGAAGGGAAAAATGTGGAAGAAAAAGGTGCACAAGCAGCAGGGATGACCGCAGCCTGGGGAGGATTGTCAGGAAAAGGCCATTCAAAAGTGTTGGGGACTTTCACAAGGAGTGGACTGAGGCTGGAGTCAGTGCATCAAGAGCCACCACACACAGACGGATCCTGGACATGGGCTTCAAATGTCGCCAGAAGTGTCTTACCTGGGCTAAAGAACAACAGACCTGGTCTGTTGCTCAGTGGTCCAAAGTCCTCTTTTCTGATGAGAGCAACTTTTGCATCTCATTTGGAAACCAAGAACCCAGAGTCTGGAGGAAGAATGGAGAGGCACAGACTGCAAGATGCTTGAAGTCCAGTGTGAAGTTTCCACAGTCTGTGTTGATTTGGGGAGCCATGTCATCTGCTGGTGTTGGTCCACTGTTCTTCATTAAGTCCAGGGTCAACGCAGCCATCTACCAGGAGATTTTGGAGCACTTCATGCTTCCTTCTGCAGACGAGCTTTATGGGGATGCTGACTTCATTTTCCAGCAGGACTTGGCACCTGCCCAGACTGTCAAAAGCACCAAAATCTGGTTCAATGACTGTGGGATTACTGTGCTTGATTGGCCAGCAAACTCACCTGACCTGAACCCCATAGATAATCTATGGGGCATTGCCAAGAGAAAGATGAGAGACATGAGATTAAACAATGCAGAAGAGCTGGAAGCCGCTATTGAAGCATCCTGGTCTTCCATAACACCTCAGCAGTGCCACAGGCTGATAGCTTCCATGACACGCCGCATTGAGGCAGTAATTGCTGCAAAAGGGGCCCAAACCAAGTACTGAGTACATATGCATGCTTATACTTTTCAGAGGTCTGATATTATTCTATGTACAATCCTTGTTTTATTGATTGCATGTCATATTCTAATTTTCTGACATTGTGGATTTGGGGTTTTCATGAGCTGTAAGCCATAATCATCACAATTATGGCAAATCACGGCTTGAACTATCTTGCTTTGCATTTAATGAGTCTATCTCATATATTAGTTTCACCTTTTAAGTTGCATTACTGAAATAAATGAGCTTTTGCACGATATTCTAATTTTTCAAGTTTCACCTGTATAAGAACAGCAATAGCACTTAGACTTATATACCACTTCACAGTGCTTTTACAGCCCTCTCTAAGCAGTTTATAGAGTCAGCATATTGTCCCCAACAATCTGGATCATCTGTATTTCTTCTAAGCAAATGCTAATCTGGTGCACTAATGTTTATTCAAAGTGTTATATTTTTTCCATCTAAGGAGAGTCCTTCTCCCATTTTTTCCATATTAATATCTAAACTATAATGACAGGCTTGCAATCACCCTTTCATTCTTTCTGACTGCCATTTTATATGACCTATCTGACAATAAGTCCAACAGGTTTCAAGGTACTCCATACCCTGTTATTTTCTCTTCTGTAATCATCATTGCAGAATGATTACATTGTTCAACAATATTTTCTAAGTTTGCAGGCCTATTATACACACTAACATCTGCTGTATTCCATCAATATCTCTAGCATATGAATTTATGAAGTAGAGATATGTAAATGTTCAGTAAACTTTAAGAAAGAAATTTAGTGCTGGCAAATTAAACCTTGTTTGTACGACAGAGACTTTAGTTTCGTCCACATCTTCCTCTAATAGACTCTGCAGTCTCCTAAACCTGTTTTGAATAATCTCTCACCAGTCTGGGCTAAATTCTGGATGCTATCAGTGGAAGCAAGTAGTGGTTTTCACTTACAATAAAGGTCATAAATTAATATTCTTGTAAAATCATCCCCTTACAACTACATCCATCTCTTAGTGATTTGACTTCTCACTTCTGAAGGTGGCTTGGTTATTACCTTAGCAACAAAATTCATCCTGTTAAACCATAATATCTACACAGCTCATCATTAAAATTAGACAGTTTGGTATACCTGATCAGAATCACAGAGGAAACAATGAGAGAAGAATTCTCCTTCAGTGGAAAGATTTTTATTTATTTATTTATTTTGTCAATCGCTTACAAGGATAAACATAGTTGTGAACACATGAAATAAATACATATAAGAAAAATAAAAGAAACAATAGGACAGGGACGGCAGGCACGTTGGTGCACTTATGCACGCCCCCTACAGACCTCTTAGGAAAGGCGTGAGGTCAATAGTAGACAGTCTAAGGTTAAAGTTTTTGGGGTTTGGGGAATCGTGAAGTTCTGGCACCATTTTACAAAACTTTAATAAGACCACACTTACTAAGAATACTGGAATACTGTCTCAAGTTCTGGTCACCACAATATTTTAAAAGATGTTAAGATTCTGAAAAGAGTGCAGGGAAGAGCAATAAGAATTATTAGGGGGTTAGAGGCTAAAGCATATGAAGAATGATTACAGGAACTGGGTTTGTCTAGTATAATGAAAAGAAGGACTAAGGGAGACATGATAGCAGTATTCCAATATTGGAGGGGCTACTACAAAAAAGGGATCAAACTATTTTCCAAAGCACCAAAAGACAAGATAAGAAACAATGTATGGAAACTAACCAAGGGGAGAAGCAACCCAGAACTATGGAGAAAATTCCTAACAGTGAGAGCAATCAACCAATGGAATAGCTTTGCCTTCAGAAATTGTGGTGCTCCGTCACTGGAGGATTTAAAAAAAAGACTGGACAACAATTTGTCTGAAATGGTATAGGGTCTGCTGGTTGAGCAAGCAGTGGGGTGAGAAGCCCTCCAATGACCCTTCCAACTCAATTATATATGTTCTACTATGTTACAGATGTTTCTAAAACTTCTGCAATGAAAAAGGGGTAAAGAAAAATTGACTTTTGTTGCATTCTGCCAAGTAGCATTCTTTGTGCTATGTCAAAGAAACAAGAACTGAACATTATGTCATCCCTATTTCTCCCCCCGCACCCTTTTCTGCTGTATAATCAGCTAGAATGACTTGATTTGAGGGGTGGAGGGAAGAACGCTTTCTTTTCTTTCTTGAAGAGCCTTGGATTGGCTCTCTTCCAGCACAGGTAATTACATTAGTTTTGTCTGTCTTAGTTCTTTCATTTTTTAAAAAAAAATGTTAAAATAAAAACGTATCCTAGCAAATCTTTGCTTGTCATATATTATTTATGGGACACTATCCTCAAGATATTTGCATTGTTAGTTGCAAATCTGTGCCTTAATATTTGTGACTTTGGGCTTCTAGTAACCCAGAAGATCCAGAAAAAAGAAAAAGAAAACTTTCGACCTCATCTCCTTTCGGTTTTTGAAGCGGTCTCCAATCTTGTTGCTGAAACTCAGCAGCAATATTGCTGGATGGGAGAAAAGAGACAAAATTAAATTCACACAAGATCAAGCTGCTATTTGTCAGTAGGAAACTGGATGCAGAGACTGGTTATTTAAGAGGGAGTCGCACTTTTGCATAGGACTGGGTGTGTCCCTTCACCTTAGCTTTCACCAGTTTTACAAGTGGTTGCTATGGAGAAAAACACATTTTATACAATTAGAACTAGTGCAAACCTTGCCTATTTTTGAACTGGTTGGTTTATATCCAGGGGTGGGATTCTACCAGTTCTCACCTATTCTCTAGAACCAGTTGATAACGTTCTAAGCAGTTCGGAGAACTGGTTGTTAGAAGAAATTACTGGCCTAATCCTGTAAGGAAGGCAGGAAGGAAACATTCTGGTGTTGCTTACAGAAACTGCCTCTCCGTTAACCCTTATTACATTCTTTGGCAGGACTAGACTTCTTGTCTCTGGAACCTCTCTGGAATTTTTTTTCCTCCTTTGCTGGTACTTTGCTTGTGTGGAGTGACCATTCAAAGTTACAATGGCACTGAAAAAAGTGACTTATGACCATTTTTCACACTTACGACTGTTGCAGCCTCCCCACAGTTATGAGAGGCCAGGCGAGGAGATGCGTGCCTCGATGTGAGTGATATTGAGCTGGCCACACTCATCCAATAACATGACCACCAAGCTATGTCCACCCAGTCACATGACCACCAAGCCACGTCTACCAATTAAGCCATGCCCACAGAACCGGTTGTTAAAAAAATTTAATTCCACCCCTGCTTATATCTCATCTTGGCAAAGCTACTTCCCCATGACAAAGTATAGAGATTATATCATTCCTGGGCTAAAGGACCTGCACTGGTTGCCGCTTGTTTTACAAAACACAATATAAGATTATGTTATGTATGTAGGTTTGAATATTATTGGTTTAGTTTGAATTGTTCTTGTAAAATGTCAAATATGATTGGTTTAAAAAGTGCGGGAAAACCCTGCACTCTGATTGGCTGGCAACTACGGCTGCTGGCTATAAGTAGCAACCGTAGCCCAGCCAAGTTGGGTCCATTCGAGCTGTAGTCACTAAATAAACTCTTCACTGAAGCTCTTCGCGTCTGACTCTTCATGCAAACTTAACAGATTATATTATACTGATTAAGGCACCAAGCTAGAAACTGGGAAACCTGAGTTCTTGTCCCACCTTAGGCATTATTCAATTGAATGATCTTGGCCCAATCTTTTTCTCAGCCCCAGGGATAAAGCAACGACAAGCCACTTTTGTCTCTGTCTCTCTCCGTCTCCCACTTGTCCTCCCGTCTCCCTCCCCGCTCCCTCTCCCCTCTCTTTCCCTCTCTTCTTCTTAAAAATGAATATCTGGAATTCCTGAACAAAATCCCTCATTGGTAACACGCCTGGCTCAGAATAATCACAATTGTTTCTTGGGTCAAGAGAAAATGCATAGTAAATTAAAAACATGTATTCTCTGAAATTATTATTTCCTTAGTATGTGTTGTCCATAGAAATTTCATAGGTTACAAATATTTGTAATTCCCCTTCATTCTTCTGAATGGAACAATATATCAAGACTTGCTTTCTGTCTCTTTATTGTAAATTAATGTATGACTGTACATCTATTTTGCTTATTTTCCTGGGGTAGGGGTGCAGATGAGGAAAAAGAGAAGAGTGTGTACATTCCCATTGATAGTCATTCATTAACTGGATTTGTCTAAGTAGAGAAATTCATAGATAGATAGATAGATAGATAGATAGATAGATAGATAGATAGATGGATAGGTGGGTGGGTGGGTGGGTGGGTGGGGAATGGATGGATGGATGGATAGATAGATAGATAGATAGATGAGAGAGAGAGAAAGAGAGAGGAGAGAGAGGTATGATACATATTTTTCAAAAGAAAACAATACACATTACTTTTTCCTTAAAAACCCATTTATGAATATAGAATCAGAGCCTTACTTATTTAAAGCCATTTTTCCCATTAATTGACTTGAGGGTGTTCTTTGATCTACACTAAATGAATTCATTGCAATAAATTATGAATTTCATTTCAATTAAGTTGGGTTTATACACATCTCTGGATCTTGTGGCCATCTGCTTGCCATCTGTTGATTGGTTAGGAATTCAATTCAATGTACAATGTTTCACAAGCATCTTAGAATCCAAAGATAAATTGAAACTAGTATTATCAAAACCTTGTTTTAATCTTAACTGAGCTTTCTTTTCCAAATGAGCTTACTTCCTGAGAAGCTTCTTTTAAGTCAGCAAACATTAGTTATTGTCTACTTGGGTTTGCAAATTATTACCCAAGGATGAGCATGAGAGACTTCTAATAAAAAATTGTTCATAAATGTTCATTCCTAGTTTCCATAGAAATTTTGGCTGAAGGTGAACTTTTGGTCCACAAGATTGGAGATTAAAATGATTATGCTAACTATACTCCCTTCATAATTGTTATTGTTCAAATGTTGAAATTATGGCAGTAAGAATACTCTATCTCTGTCTCTCTCTGTCTCTGTCTCTGTCTCTCTCTCTCATGCACACATACACACACATGCACACACACTCAGATAGATAGACAGAAATTCATTCCACATCTACTGTAACACTTTATTAAATATTAGAGGTATCACTTGTTTAGTGATTTATAGAGACAAGATAATTGCTTGGCTGTAAGGGAAATTTTAAAAGTACATGTGCATCTAATTTTTATAGCTATGAAAGTGAACAAGATCTATATGACACCCAGAAACCAAGACAGATTCAAATTATTTTCTTTGGCTATTATTCTGCTGAATACTTAGTTGACCTCCAGAATTGACAACTGACCTGTGATTGACATAACTGTTATAAATAGTCCTTTTTTGGTTTTCTGAATGTTTAGAATGAACCACTACAATCAACAAGTAAAACACACACATACACACACACAAACCCAGAAAATTTGACCTCAGTTTTCCACTGTATAGCTGCCCACAATTTTTGTGTGTAGAAAAATAATTAGGGACAGAAAAACAAAACAACCGAGGCTTTGTTACCTACAATTTTGATATACAAATTCTGGATAAAGCCTTTCCTATCTTTTTAAAACAAGACAGCATGCTATAATAATTACAAATGATGGATTAGAAATTTGGAATCTGCTTATTCAGCTGGATTGGAAAACTTCCAACTAACTATGATAGAGGAGATGAAAAACTTTCTTCTTGTGTCATTAAAATGACCGATTTTAGTGCTTAGAGTCCTGGGGAGAAGTAAATGATAAATGAATCGTTTTAGGAATAGCTGTAGTAAGGCCTTTACGTCTTTACTTTACCTGATGATTCTGGCTCTGCTGGATAATGGGTCTTACCATGCTGGACCATAGATTTAGCAATTCATTGGTGTTTTAAAGGGAAGGGGTTTGATGAGAATTGCTATACCACTTAGCAATATCAATAGCACTTAGATTTATATATACACCACTTCATAGTGCTATACAACCCCTTCTAGGTGGTTTACAGAATCAGCATATTGCCCCCAACAATCTGGCTACTCATTTTACTGACCTCAGAAAGATGGAAAGCTGAGTCAACCTTGACCCAGTCAGGATTGAACTTCTGGCTGTGAGCAAAGTCAGCTTCAATACTGTAGTCTAACCACTGCACCACTATGGCACAAATATATTTCAGACTGACTTCAGGCCTGAATTTGAAATGGAAACAGCCTTTGTCATCATCTATACCAGGATCTTCCCAAGAATAGAGCATTCTATTTGGTTCTGTTGAATCTCTGTGATTTGTAATACCATCAAATATGACTTCTTTTCAAATTACTTGATGGACAGAGTAGTCTGAAATCACACTAGAGTGACTGTGTCTGGATGAAATTGTGTTAACCTATAAAATTCAAAATTATGAAGTTCAAGCTATTGTGATATATATGATTCACTGCCTAAGGCTGAGGTTCCTTGGATTAAGCAGTGTTACCTTTCTATTGATTACATATCCCCTATTAATCAAATGTCAAACAATTTTTTTAATCTACTTTATTTGTTTATTTATTTACTTACTTACTTTGTTGCTTACATACTTATTTATGTATTACATTTGCTTGCTGCCTATCTCGCTGCAAGGCCTATTAACCCCATTATCTGGGGGGGAATTAATGATTGTCTAACACTACAAAATATGATAAAAATTATGATACAGAGAAAAAAGAAATATATTGAGTCATTTTTTCAGAATTAAAATTGCTTTTCCAAAACATAGAAAAGTTACACATCTCTTTCCTTACACTGAAAATGGGCACTTGTTCTGCCTCATTGTGACCAACTCAAGTAGGATACATATAATATATAGGCTGAGCCCAAGGGAGAGGTCAAGCATGTCATTGGTCTTGAGTCACTTCATGCCCACAAGAGATCTAAGTCTAGTTCACCTTGAATTCAACTGATCCTTATGTACCACAAATTTACTTTAATTGTTAGTAGTTCAGATTCTCATAGTGTTAGCATTCAATGTGAGCCTGTATTCTGAACCATCTTGACTCTTGATTTGACATGCTGCTGTTGTTACTTTGTCTATTGAGGTTGCCTTTCCAACTGAGATGGGTCAATCTGTTTCAACACTGTACCTCATTGAAATATTTCATTAAAATGAAATTCCACTCCTTTTCTCATCCCTATTAACTAATTAATTGATATCAAGAGTCATAATCTACCATGCATGGACTATTCCCAATGAAACTTCAGAAGATACCCTGGGTCCAAGATATAGCTGCAAGGAAGTTAGAAAACTATGTGTAATATAAGCCAGGTTCCTATTACAGTTTTCATATAATGCTAGTTTGCTTGTTGATTATTATTTTTATCCAATTTGTACCTTGGAAAGAACTTAGAATGACATAAATAATTGATCCTGACCATTTTTATCCCTTTAAAGTAGGTGAAATTTTGAGATAACGAGTGAATCATAATAATCTTTTGAGTTCTGTGGCTTAGCGAGGAATTGAATCTAATTCTCCACTGGGTTCGCACCTCACAGGAATTCCATGCTGGGTTTTTCACAAATATCTATAATCCTTAAAAATATTTGCAAGTCCATGTTTCTGAGAAAACAATAGAGAGCTTTTCCATATTATCAAGAAACTATGAGTACAAAGAAAATGGCTTGTTGTCACAAACAATATAAAATGCTGTTGACTACTCCCACCTTGCAAGAAAGATTATCCCATTTGGGCATTTTCTAATTCAACCGGCCCCCAGTCTTTCTAATAAAATAGCTTTCCCCTTAGGAACCTCAAATCTTTCACATAGGCACAATCTTTTTCCATTTAAGTGGCAGCAACACTTGGGCCTCTTGGAGAGATACAGAGATTGGCACCATGCCATGCTAATACTGAAGAATTGAATATGCAACATATAATTCCTTCAAATTGTTTCTTCAGAGATGAACCCTGGAGTCCTTGACAGTCACAGCTAAAACCTTCCACACACACAAAAATCACAATCAAACATACAGCAAGGGGAAAGACTTTGCTTTTCACAATGAAATTAATTTCTTTGCTAATACCTCATTGTTGTCATATTTGGAAGTAATTCGTTTGCAAACCAATGTATAGATTTCTTGCATCTTCCACTGCTAAAACAATGTTCTAGATGGAATTTAGTCACTTTACCTATCAATTTAATTTTCCATTGCAATAATGTGAATATTTAATTCACATTAAATGTTCTTTTTGTCACTGCTCTTATGAGCTGTGACAACTGAGTTCTCACTATCACATGTCTTCTGAAATCAGCTTTATTATTCTATAGCTTCACTGCCAGTTGGTAGGTAGATGATACATAGAAGGAGATTGTTCAATTTAGTCCAATTTAGATAATTTACAAGGCTGCTGGATTAATCCTTACCTGATGTATACATTTCCCATATATTGCAGATAGATTATATCATTATAAATTTGGCTAGACTATAATGTATGCATCCACCTGGATTGTTGCTGTTGTTGTTTTGTTCATTTTTTGTAAGAGGGCAACAGGAGCTATTGTTTTAGGTCCCAAACTTTGACAGTACATCATATGCCCCCAAGGCTTTCATTATTTTGGTTGTTCCCCTTGCCCCATACTTTCTGATTTCCACTGACAAAGGACAATTGAAGGAAAAATGCATTGATAGAAGACATGGTGAAATGTGGTATAATAGGAGATTCAGATTAACATTATATCCTCAGAACTTTAGAATACCTTGACTGTGTTTACTGTCAGAGAGTTTGAATAAACGTGATCCGATTTGATGGGGTTTAGAGTTCAGATCCACAAGCTCTTCCCAAGTAGAAATGTGTTTACATTTCCTAAAAGAAATGTACAAATGTGCAGATTTAAGAGCAGAGAAATAATGAAAACTTGTTTATCAAATAATCTAATTTGCATTAAACATGTTACCTTCTAATCCAGTTTGAACCACTCCAGTTATAAATAAAGGTATGTTTCAGTGTATTAGCATATTGGTATGCTGATTTCTGAAAACTGGGCTCACTTTGGGAGTGATCATTTACATTATTTAAAAGTAAAACTATTAAATATGGCTATTCTCCAGTCATGTATTTAATTATTTTCCCCATCTGTCATATTAAAAATTAAGATTTTGTATCATTTTGAAAATTTTCTGGGGCATCGCAACAGCCCTGGTGCATCATATTATGTACTTCTGCTTTCAAGAGTCTGAGAAAGAATCCAGTCATAATCCATCATTGTCCTTTTTTTTCATTCTTGTATTGGTATATTGCTCTGAGCATTGTTATATATTATATTTCCAAGAAACATTTGCAAGCAAGTTCAATTCCCTGGAGGAATTCAAATTGGCTTCAAAATATCTGAGTGCAGAGAGAGAAAATTTGAGGGAACTGTTGTGGAAATCAAATGCAATCAAGTTTAATATCCAGGATATCTCTCTGCTGGGAAATTAGTTTGTGGAAGAAAGATTGAATTCTGGAACCCCTCTGTACCACTGACAACTACATTGTACAAGCCTTGTTTATTGTGAGGAAAGATGGACATATTGGTCTGACATCTCAGTTCCACATCCTGTTATGTTCATTCATAACTTTGTTTTTTTTTCTAGTGAGAACAACAGGGGGTCAAAGAAACCACCTCTCTCTTCATTTTTTTCCTACAAATTCCCATTTAATCTAGTGAAAGAAAAATTATCTTAGCTTCCTTCTGCCCAAAGGAAAACCATTTTCTCATGAGCAAAGTACTATATAGTATTCTTGTACTTATGTAGTTGCCAGGTGATCAAAGAGTGTGCTTTGATATCTAATAGTTTGTTGTTACAATCACCTGTCCAGGAGTCTACCCTATCCTGAGCTTCCCATGCTTTCCTTAAAATGTTTTTGAAGATGTCATTAGGAAACTCCTCCAATGAGTCCTTTTGTATGACAGTGCTAATGTTTCTACTAAGGGGAAACCCTACTGGTGTTTTAAAGGGTCCTGAAAATCTTCACTCAGTGTATAATATGACACACCTTCATTTGGGTCTTTATCCAGGCCTTTGGCAAGAATTATTGAAGTTCCTTTGTTGTAGGAGAAGGAGAGGCAAAGGCAGAGGGGAGATCAAGAGAGGAATCATTCCCACAAATGATCTAAGTTCAACCCCTCTTGAATTCCATTGACTCTTATCTAGTGCCAATTTAGTTGGCTAACTGACTGTTAGTTGACTAGATTCTTATGGGCATGAGCAATAAATCAGCATAACTACAGCTATATGTATAGTCTTGATTCTTTGCACGTGACAATTGTCTTATTTTTTTTTGTCCCCATCTGGGTTTGTTATCCCTGCCAGCTTTGCTCTTTTTTTGCCTTTTAAGAGTGTCCTGTCCCAGGCCAAGCATGCACACATACACAAAGTAGTTTGCACACTTTACTAAATGAGGTTTACAAACACACACACTTGCAGGTTACTTCCCCCGAAGTTTAGCAAGTTTGGCTTACAGAGTTTTGAAATCATAGTGGTGAGCAGAAGAGTAGTCAGGTAAAATCCAAAGGCCATAGTTTGTAGAAGGTTCATCAGCCGATCCAATTTCAAAGTCAGGATTGTGAAGTTCATAAGTCAAGGTGCATGGAATGGGAGTTAATGGATAGTTGTTGTCAACAAAAGGACTTGGGTTTGCTGCTCTCTTTGCTGTTTTAACAAAAAGCAGTCCTGGAGTTTCTCATTTAGGGTTAGGATTAGGGATAGAGGAGAAAGTCTCAAAGAATGCCTTTGCTCTATTCTCCTGATAGCCCATTGCCAGGTCCCAACTCAGAGACAAGACAATGAGATCCAATCATCTATTTGCTTACCCCTTGATGGACAGAATCTTGCCAGACTGAAGCTACAACCTTCTAATCTACTAGATATACCATGAGAGATTCTAAATTGTGGTTATACTGAACCTCTTCCCCCCTCTCACATCAGTTCAGGACTGTGCACTTTCTTTATCCTTCTTATCTGAGTCTCTTCCTGACATTTCATGATCCCCCACTTCATGGAGCTGGGCTGGGTGTGGCCTGCGCATGACACATTCAGCCCATGGGCCGCCAGTTTGACACCCTGCTGTACGTTGTCAAAAGTCTCCCCCTCTGCTCCTAGAGATGCACAGTCCATTACACACACCAAATTCTTGAGTTGGGAGGAGGCAATAATTTAGCATCTTTGGAAAGCGATGACAGCTGTCTCTGCTGGTTGCTGGCCAGCCTTACCTCCTCTGCCTATATAGACAGCAGTCCTGTTCCTCAACTCTGGAGCTGATCACTTGTGGTCTAGTTTGCTTTCTGCATCTGGCTGCTCATTGTTGGTCTTCTCCTCTGACTCCAGATCTGACACAGAGTTGATGGGAATCGAGTAGTATAAAAATTTATATATTATCATCTTGCCTTTATAAAATGTTGAAAAAGTCTTCTTTTCTTGATTCACAACAATTATCCATACAATTTCTCTGCCCACCTAAAGGTGATCTTGGCCTTAGGCTAGTATTATCCCATTTCTATATCAAATTATACTTTTTATTTTAAAAACCTGCATGAAGATTCTTATTTATTATACAAAATAACTGTTTTTATTTCAAAAATATAATTTCTTCATGCATTTCTCCATTTATTTTATATCATCCTAGAATAGATTGCATATAAAACACTATATATAAAATCTTTGATACGAATTAATGTTCTAACCTATATATTTATCTAAGCAATGATAATCAGTTGGTTTAATTGGTATACAGATCACACAAACACATTATATTTCAAACATTTTTACAGCAGCTGTAAATTTTGCAACCAGGTGTTTGTTGACTTTACAAGGAATAAAGGTAATCTGATTTATGTAGTGATGCTATCTACATGCATCAGAATTTAAGCACAAACTCCCTAGATTTTTTTTAAAGGAAACCATTTTTTAAACTCACTGTCTCATTTCATTCAATACATTACACAGAAAATTCTATGTATTAGCTGCTAACACAACAAACAGTATGTAGCTATTCACTTATTAATATTTTTATTTCATGTGGCATGACAGAATACAACATTAGCACATAAAAATTCACAGAAACAGTATATAAAATGTGTATAAAATACCAGAAAAGTGAAATATTTAAAAAACACATATTATGAGTGATAAATAAAATTATGAATTAGACTTAAATTATGTATGAGCAGTGACTAAATCTATCTATGGCCAGATATCTAGATTGTTTAGCCATTGGACAGCAGTACTTTCAAAATGATGTAGTTTGTGTAGGGATTCAGGCAATCTTCTGAGGTGACATTCTGTCATAATTTAATATAAGGCTATTAACTAACATCTTAGAAATTTTATTCTAAGGGCTGTGTGTGTGTGTGTGGGTGTGTCTTTCCCTCCCTCCTCCTCTCTCTCAAAACAAAAGGATTGAAATTAGAGCAGAAATACAATTCCAAATAGGGGAAGTATTACCAATCTATCACTAATAAAATAATATAATATAATATAATATAATATAATATAATATAATATAATATAATATAATATAATACAATACAATACAATACAATATACAATACAATACAACACAACACAATAGTGTGTGTGTGTGTATGTTTGTGTATGTGGAGAGTAACGGGCTTCAGGTAAGGGTCATGACACAAAGACAACACAGTCAGCTAATCAGTACAAGTCCCTTTATTAGCTGCAACTTTGCCCCCAATGTCCTGGTTACCTTCTGGGCTGGAGAAAAACTCTCCTAGGAATAGCCTTTGGCTGCAGAGAATCAAGTCCAAAACATGGTTAACAAAAACTGTAACTATAAGTCAGGGGTGGGATCTGACCAGTGTAACTACTGGTTCGGTGATTTACGTTTTGTGTGTGAAACATCGTCAGCTTGCTGCCTGGACAGCTGAGAGTGCTGGCCAGCAGCATTTGAAAAAGCACTTTTTTCCTGCTTTTTCAACTGCAGCCGTGCCACGCAAAGCAGCTGAGGTTGAAAAAGCAGGAAATAAATGTCAGGTAAGAGCCCAGGTGGGCAGGTGGGCCAAAACAGCAGCAGACATAGAATCAGTTCTATGTCTGCTGCTCTTCAGAGCTACCGATTCTACAGAGCTGGACAGAACCGATAGAATCCCATCCCTGCTATAAGTTCAATCAAGGTAAGGTGAGGTAATTAGTCCAGCAGGGCAAGAGAAGAAATTCCAGACATGAAGGAATGGCAGTAAATCAACCCAGTTGGGAGGATGCCAGGAAAACAGATAACCAAAATCAACACAAGATAAACTCATGTTTGTTCCCAACAGATGCCACACTCGGCATGCATCTCTTTTAAACTCTCTTCCCAGGTGTGCCTAATGAAGTGAACAGGGCCCTTTCCTCCCCCATAAGCCACCCAACCCACATTGCTCTCTTCTCCATTCCTCCCTGTGTGCCCTAGGATGAAGAGGGGGTGGGCCTGGGTCTTCCTCTGAACTCCTTCTCCCTTGTTCTACCTCTTCCCTGCTCTGCCCAGCTGGACTTTGCCCTTCCCCAGTTTCCTCCACAGCCAACAGAGCCACACTCCTACTCCCTGTCAGCTGTTCATCTTCCTCCTTGGATTCAGACTCCGATAGGGGCATGACAATCATGTTACAGCAACTCTGTGGTAAATATATTTTGCAAATAATACACAAAGATGTAAAGGACTGCAGAAGACTTCAAACAATGCACATGATGGCTTAGATAAGATTAGTTTCATGCATCATGATGAACTCTTTTGATTAGTATTTTATGCAAACTTAGCCTTTGCAGTTTGTAATCATGGTCTATGTATTCGTTTAATAAACAAACTAGCCAATTGTGCTTTACTTGCCAGACCATGGTGAAACAAGAAATGGGTTTGTATGATATGTGGACCCAACTGCAGAAATGTATAATAGGTAGAAAAGGGACATATGGTTGCATGTTCCATGAATATTCATCCTGGATATTTAGAAACATAATAGAAACATTCAGAATGCTTCAGATCTGGAACAGATTGTATGAATGAACTGGATCTTAGCAATCTGAAAACCAACCATTTGGCATTGTCCATGGAGTAATATTCATTATAGCTCCAATTAATGCACAACATCTTTAATAATAATAATAACAACATTTAACCACAATATTTCCGGCAACAATAAACTTTAACACTATCAAAGAAGAACACCTGCCTATGTCAGGTCCTTGGGAAAACTCAATGAGTTGATAAGAATGCATGCCAAAATAGTTTCCTCTTTGATTTCAAAGCCCCTTAACAACCTCAGAAAATAATTAATATTAAAATTGTTTGCAAAAAGATCCCAAATAAACATTAAAATTGCAGCTGCCCAGTACAATTCTTGGAAACATTTCCCGCAAAATATGTGGAAATTTCATTACAAACTTAAAACCAACCACAACTCAAACCCTCAAGTTCAAGAAATAAATAGTAAAAGGGGGGCAAGTCTAGGTTTTTTTTCTTCTCATTCTTTTTAGTGTTAAAACCTGTACGGATTTAGAATCATGGAGAGAATATGTGATGAAAGGGCAAATCTGACGGATAAAAGAATTCTGTAAATGATAAAAGAGTATTAACAATGTGAAGATAATTAAAGGATAGATATGGATGAACTTTATCTTTAATACGATGGGCAAATATATTGTTATTTGTAAGATTTATAAATGAAGTTTTTAAAATATATATATATATATTTGCAATTAACTCGAAATGAACTGGGGGGTTATACAGATTGAGATTAAGATTTGAGATTAGGATTAATTTCTCTGACCCTTCGTTTGCTAAAATGGAATAGAAGTAAAAATGGGATAAAATAGGAAGTTAAATGTTTAAAATGAATATAGATTTACTGTCATATTTGCATGTAAAAGTGACGACCCGGGAACATGCTGTCTACTGAAAAGAGCTGTTTTAAAAAATGGTTAAAAATTGAATAAAATTTGTTATTAAAAAAAAAAAGTTCAAGAAATAAAGTTGGATGAACACATGAAAATAAGGAACCAAGAAAGAATCAAAATAACTTATTTGCCTTGTTTCTAAGAACATAAAAAAAATATATTGTCCATTAATGCTTGTTGAGTTTAGAGTTAAACCTGGCCTTGAGCAAGGCCTGTCTTTGGCTCCCTTTTTCCTTTTAACATCTTATTTTATAAAAGAATGACATTAGAGAGAGCAAACATAAGAAAATGAATCGGGGTAAGGAAAAGCAGACCTGACGGAAAACTAATCTCACTCTATCTCCTCTGTAATTCTACCAGGGTAGACATTGTTAGCCAGAGAAAAGCTGGCTGTCAATCAAAGGAATGACTGGTGTGGCCAGAGGAAATGGCAGAATAACCTTTTGCATCAAAGGCACAAGGCAAAGATTCTAGGAACTTAGTAGAGGTGATGCAGTACTACTGTATATTCTCCAGAGGTTAGATAAACTAAGATGAGTTTCTTGAAATTTACTGATTATGGTCTTTGGGAGAAAACCATACAAAAAGTTGAGATCCTTGTCAGTGCAGGCTAGATTTAAAAAAAATCCTTAGCAACTGCTAGAAGAGATGTCTTCCCAAGATATTCTTCTAGCTGCGGTTACCATAGCACTGAAGGATGTCAACACATTTTACATTTCAGAGTAGAGAGGAAATTGAAAGAAACAGAACTGATCTTCAATGGTCTTTAAAATAAGAATTAAAGTAGAGGAGGGTGAGGTGCAAATCATCCCTTTATATTATTTGGTCATTCAAGGAGGTATTGAGATAGTGGAGGGAAATCCTTTTCTTATCATCTGAAAGAATAGATAAAATATAGAGAGGAATAACTAAACCCCCATTGTCTGTCATTTGGAATTATTTTTAAATCCCTGTGATGTAATTATGCCTGATTTTACATCAGGTAAATACTCTTCTCTACCTCCCTCTGACCCTATTTTTTTGCAGATGTCTCATGCATAATCCATATTTTAGCTATTAATGGAATTAATTTTATTTTAGCTACCCATGTTGGGGAATTTTCCCCCTCCATAAAGTGCAAGTAAAATCTTGACAAGGTTTGCCATTAAACTGATGTAATTCCACCTTGCTAAGCTCACACCACTTTAATTACTACTCTAATTTCTCTGCTGTTGAAATAATACTGTCAATACATGTGCTGACTTCCAGAGAATACATTCTAAAATTAATCGGAGGAATATTCAGAAAAGTGCATTTAGAAGATATGTGTACCCATGTATGCATGGAATCATTCAAGCACTACTTCAGGAGACTCCAAACTTGGCAACTTTAAGACTTTGCTGGCTGGAGAATTCTGGGATTTGAAGTCCACAAGTCTTAAAGTTGCCAAGTTTGGTGACCTCTGCACTACTTACTGATCCCAACTACTGCTACCAGTTCTTATTATAATACAACTCACATGATCCACATTTTCAACCCATGCAAGGGTTTCAAGATCTGTCAAAATTGCTTCCTTAACAAAATAAATGTCAGTTCTTTGAGGTAGACTAGACTAGAAACTGAAGTTACAGCTGCTAAAACTACTTTTATTATAGAGTTAAAATAACAGATTCTTGCAAGTCCAAATATGCTTCCTCCTTCCTCCCCCCACGTTATCTTCATGATAACTAGGGAGGGCAAATTTGAAACACTTTCTCAGATTACATTTCTGCTCTGAGTATAAATTTCTTTTATATCACAGTTGTCTTGGTTGCAGCTCTTCCTCTACTTAGGTCAACTTGGCAACTTTAAGACTTGTGAACTTCCATTCTCAGAATTCTCCAGCCAACATAGCTGGCTGGAGAATTCTGGGAGTTGAAGTCCACAAGTCTTAAAGTTGCCAAGTTTAGAGACCTCTGCTCTACCTCTCAAGGTTATTTCTTTTCCATATTACATTAACCCCAAATAGGGATTCTTCAGAACTCTATTATGAATTTACTGAACTAATACATCCTTAATCTGACCTTCTGCAATTTTAGTGCCCTCTAAATATGTGGTCCATATCCTAGAAATCTGAACATCCCCATTTTGATGGGGTATTCTGGAAATTGAATATCACACAATATCCCTGGTTATTTCAGAACTGCCTTTCTCTCAGATTTCTTCCCATTCAGTAAAGTGGATTCACTTTACATCCCATCTTTTAATCAATGCCATCTTATGGGACCTAGGGAGTGGATCTTCTTTGTTGTGACACCTGTCTCTAGCTTGGTATCCCCATGGAGATTCTATAGACTACTATCCTTTAAGTGATCCTTGAAGACCTGTTTTTTGCTTCCATTGGGCTATGCCAATAGTTTGTTTCTGTCCCTCATTTCATCATATTTTATTTGATAAATAGTGATTTTGTTTTCTTTTTTTTAATTTTCAGTATCTGACTCCCAGAAACACCAGAGTTTGGCAGCCTTAGAAATCTAAATCACAAATATATATCTGGATGCTGCCTAAGTTTGTTAGATTTTCCTAAGATAATGACTTCTTGACTTCTTGAACATTGATAGGATGAAGCAAATGGCAGCCCTTTATTGAATGCAATGACTTTGAGTAACCCATCCTAGTTTTAACTGGAGAGGCTGGGGATTGAAGAAAGAAGATGTTCTTCCATCAGTTACACAGAGTCCATATTCTGTTGAGTCTACCATAAGGAGGCAGTCAACTTTCTGAACAGCTTTCCAGTTATCACAGACCCTTAAATATATGTATCATCCCAATGGGAGAGAAGAATGCATGATTATTAAGCTTTCTTGTTTTTTTTCCTTCTCTCTCATTGTCTCTTTTTAAGTGCAAAATTAATTGGAAGTGACAAGAGGAAAATGTTGCATTTGAATGCTCTGATAAGCAATCAAAGCTTAATAGATTAGAAAATATAATTAATTACCTAATTATACTGGAAGTGGTAACTGTTGGTAAATTATTCATTGAAAAGCCATTGTCTCTACTTTATCAAATAGCCACCACATGAATACTAGTTGCAGACAGCTACTGCTTCGTTAAGTAGACAGATTATCCCTCTATCTAGGTTGATCTTTTTCAGTCAAAGGAACTTACTTTTCTAATGTTCATCCTCAAATTTTGATGAAAGCTGATCACTGAGTTCATCTGAATATTTTCAGAGAGTCAATAAATATTCCCCAAGTAGTTCATATCAGGAATAAATAACCAATGACATAAATGTAAAACTTTCAACCATCATTATTTTTCCCCATCCAGTGTTCTCCAGATGTGTTGAGATCACAGTTTCTTTCATTTCCACCCAGAACAGTGTGATATAGGCTTTTGCAGGAGAAAGAGTGACAGAACTGGGACTGGAGTCAAAAGAGGAATCATCCTAGAATCTCTACATAGCCACAAATGGACTATATCAAACCCCTATTGAATTCTGTTGACCTTTATCTAGTGCCAAAAAGTCTAACAGTTAGTTGAGTAGATTCCTGTGCATGAGTAGTAATAAATCACTTTAATTTTAGAACATCACCTTATTTTTTGCATCTGATAGTTGTCCAACTTAAGCCTTGTTACAGTTTGGTAGTTTTTCCAATGGTATTTACTGAGAAACAGAACAAAATAATAACAAAAAAATTCAAAACATATGTTTGTTTTGTTTTATTAAAAGAATGCCCAGCTCATTGTCAAAGTAAAACAGTCAATTTATTGTCAGTGAATGCCATAAGTGATTCATATGTCAGTCATGTGATTTCTCATGTCAGATTGGGAATCTTCAAAACTATACCTGTTTTACTTCTTTTGGATGTCATGCATTTTCTATTTTAATATTCTTAGTATATAGTAAACCTCAGAATATAGAAAATCTGGCACATTGGATTTTAGTGAGATTGCCTAAGTAATTTTCTTGAGAATAGCCATGTCCATTTAATCCTGTTTGTGCATGTATATGTGTCTCAATACAGGGAAGATGGTTAATGCACTGTTTTGATGTAAGCTATAGCCAACTCAACATTCATTCAATGCAATTCTCAGGGGATGGAGAAAAGATGGCAAAGGAAAAGCAACTTTTCAACCAAGCTCCTTATGAATTTTCATCTAAGACCAGCTTTATATATTATTTTACCTACTAGTTTTTCTCACTTTCTTTTAACTTCCTAAGCACATTGTCCTGTGAGAAGTATTTAAAATCTAAATTCCATCCCAAGCGCCTAAAGATTTAATTAACCAGCAGAGTGAGTGCATGAATTTCTGAAAATTGAAAACCAAAAGGGAAGCAAAATCAGCAATAAAATGACTGGGAAGCATAAGGCTCATACCATCATAAAAACTCTGCCATTAATGTATGTATGTTGATGTTGCACACATGGATCAAAAGCAAACAGTCAATAAAATATTTACTTTAATCATAGACCAGCATATACACACATGTACAAAGCATTACACTGCTTCTAGCACTCATCTGTTTTGACTTGTCTTGCAGGTCTGCCATTGACTGTTTGGCCATGTTGCATATTTTCCCCCTTTTCAATATACTTTTAAAAAGAATGCTAATTACAATAATGAAAATCAATACAAACCAAATTTAAAGAGAAAAGGTCAGAAAAATAGAATGTTTTTTTGCAGAAAAAAGAAGAAAAATAATAGAAACACATAAAGCTGTGACTTCCAATCTTCATCACAAGACTAAAAAAACTTAATAACTCTTCACCACCACCCCTATAAATTAATAAACAGATAGCTCTTCACCTCAGCTGTTCTTCTTCTTTGGAGCAGCTCAAATAGTTGGTGATGGAGGTCGTAGTTTTGTTTGTGCTCTGTGCTTAATATAGACAGCAGAAACAACCAGTGGTGGGATTCAAATAATTTAACAACTGGTTCTCTGCCCTAATGATTTCTTTCAACAACCAGTTCACCAAGCTGCTCAGAAAGTTAACAACTGGTTCTCCCAAAGTGGTGAGAACTGGAAACTACCCATGGCAGGGTTGAGACTACTCTAAGAATGCAAAATGTCACATAGTGTAGACTAGCCAGGGTGAGCTACATGCTATGATCGAGGCAGATCCCTCCATCGTTAGCTGAGCAAGTCACTTCAAGAAAAAAAAAATAGTTCCCACAAAAATTAGTGGAGTCTTGTGATTCAGCTGAACTGATAGGTTCTTCCATGCACAAACAGAGGGACAGTGTGCCGATGACTGCTCTGGGAGGAAGCATTAAAGATTTGACATGTAGGATCATCTCTATAGTAAACTTCTCTGTAGAGAAGTTAATCTCAGCTATATCAATTATATTTTTTTAAGCTGCAGATACTTACATCTTCATACTCACCAATATTGAGGATGAACTACAGTCCTACAATATTGGTCAGATTAAAGCTAGGGCTATTGCATAATGCTCAATAGATAGTTGCCTGTACAGTGAAATTCTCTGATAAATCCTTCCTCTTATCTTGTGCCAGCAGCCCTCCATCAGACATCACGGTAGCTGTTATTTTCTTCACGTTTATTGGCTGTTGCTGTTGCTGTTGCTGATTTAAGGAAGGCTGGTGGCTTGGTGGTCACTTTCATTTTATCATTCATTGTTTGCTGTCAGTTGGTGTACCCTTTGGTTTGATTCCTCCCATGCACATATGTCTCTTTCTCAGAGGTTATTCTCAGTCATATTTTAGGCTTGCCTCAGTGTGCTCTCACTTTGGTTCTTATCATATATTAGGGAGGAGCTATAAAAAGGAAAAAAGAATGACCGCAGGATTCAGAATTTAAATTCTCTTGGATCATTGAGACAGCTTATAGACTAAACAAACAAATTAATAAAGCCTACCCCTCCCATAGATTCAAACTCCTTTCACTTCATAACCTGTGCATACTTTTACATATAATAGGTGCTTTGACAAAATGGTTGTCACTGGAAGACTAATTTATTGTGTATGACTTGTTTCAAAAATTCCATCTTAACCAGCACCTAAGATTACATCCCATGGCCTTTAACAGAAAAACAGTGTTGGAAGAGACCTTGGGAGTTTTTTAGTCCAATCCCCTGATCAAGCAGGAAACCCTATGCCATTTCAGACAAATGGTTGTCCTATTTCTTCTTAAAAACTTCCAGTAAGTTATTCCACTGATTAATTGCTCTAACTAAGGGGCGTGCATAAACGCACAATCATGCCTATCATCCCTGTCCTATTGTCCCCAATTATTCGTACCTATTTCATGTTATTTATACTTATGTTTTTTCTTATTTCTATTATAAGTGTTAT
Organism: Naja naja; assembly: GCA_009733165.1. Classification (NCBI taxonomy): domain Eukaryota; kingdom Metazoa; phylum Chordata; class Lepidosauria; order Squamata; family Elapidae; genus Naja; species Naja naja. The sequence goes on along the minus strand of CM019156.1, from coordinate 10,449,522 downwards.
GTATACAGAGTTTAAAATGACTGGTTAGTATTGTAAAGTGTTTGAATTCATTGGTTGTAAAAGTGCGGGAAAACCCTGCACTCTGATTGGCTGGCAGCCGCAGCAGCTGGCTATAAATAGCTGCCACAGCTGAGCCATTCGGGTCCGTTCTGAGCTGAAGTCACAATAAATTTTGAGCTGAAGCACTCCGTGTCCTGCCTCTCTATGCGAACTTAACACTGGTGATGAGGATGGGATTTCCCTGAAGAGAAGGCAACGCGGAACAGAGAAGAGCGAGATGGCTGTGCTGAACACCCCCCCCAGCCCCATTTGTCCCGAAGAATGAAGACTGGGAGTTGTATGCAGATCGGTTTCAGATGTATTTGGAAGGAAATGATCTGGCCACCATTTCTGAGCAGCGGAAGAGGGCGGTTTTTCTCACATATTGCGGTCCGGCAGTTTTCAAGATGGCAAAGGCATTAGCTGGCGCAGCAGACGTGAAGGTAATGGCATGGCCTGAACTGGGAGGCTTTTAAGGGCACACTACGCGCCCCAAGTATCATGCCTCATTACCAGTTTTACGATCAGGGGAAGAAAGCGTAAATGACTTTGTGGCAAGTTTAAGAGACATTGGGGGTGTGAATTCAGCAGCTTAGAGGAGGCCATGCGCGATCGTTTTGTATTGGGCCTTAAAGACAAGGTTTTACAGAGCAAATTACTGATGAAACCCAAGATCACGCTGAAAGAAGCCATAGAGGAAACATCTTCAGCAGAAGCCACCAAATACTCAGCAGCAGCCATGAGAAAGATGAAGAAGACTACGGGCCATTCTGATGGGGAAAAGACCACTACAACTCATTTTGATGAACTTGAATCTGAGTCAGAATACAGTGGAGAAGAAGAAGGAATTAACAGACTCAGAATGGAGTGGAAACGAAATGACCTGAGAAGGAAGAGGCGTGAATTCCACTGCATAGGTTGTGGGGTAAACCACCCCCGCACTGAATGCAAATTCCTGGACACCATTTGCCTCCGATGTGAAAAAAGAGGACACATCACAAGAGTCTGCAAATCATCCAGAACTCCACCAAACAAAACTCAGGCCTACCCTGGACTGCCTTCACCCCACTTACGCCCCAATGCACCTCTAGATTCTACCAGCAAAACGCGCACCTTCACTGTGGGTGATCCTGTTTATGCTAAAAACCTTGTGGGTGAACCATTATGGATTCCTGCTGAGATAACCCAGGTTACAGGCCCCAGGTCTTACAGGGTTCAAACTGAGGATGGTGTCTTGTGGAGTAGGCACATAGACCAGTTACGGTCCAGACTGCCTCTGGAGCATCGCCCTTGCTCCTCTCTGGATCCCATGCCCTCAGCCTCTTCTAGGGGGGAAGGGGGAGATAATGAAGGTAATCAGCAAGTAAGAATCAACCCCATGTGTAACGAGCTAACATGACAAGAACCATCCCAAAACCTGCCAGGGTGCCAACAACCATTTTTACAAATAGAGGATTGCACATCACTACCAGAATTAGGGGGTGACATTGGGTTGGAGATGGATTGGGAGGAGAGACCAGGTTGTAGTAACCAAACAGGTTCTACTAATACAAGAAGTCCTAATAAGGGAATGTTGGCAGATACATTTCCTTCCTCACAAAATGAGATTCCCAATACACCTGAACCACGCAGGTCTCAACGTACCCATAAGAGCCCCATCTATCTACAAGAATATATTAGATAGATGGGGTTTGAGTATGGACCAACCTAGTGGGGAGGGGTGTTATGTATGCAGAGTTTAAAATGACTGGTTAGTATTGTAAAGTGTTTGAATCCATTGGTTGTAAAAGTGCGGGAAAACCCTGCACTCTGATTGGCTGGCAGCCACGGCAGCCGGCTATAAATAGCTGCCGCTGCTGAGCCATTCGGGTCCGTTCTGAGCTAAAGTCACAATAAATTTTGAGCTGAAGCACTCCGCGTCCTGCCTCTCTATGTGAACTTAACAATAAGTGTTAGACAGACAAACAAACAAACAAACAAATAAAACTATCAGGAAATTTCTCCTTAGTTCTAGGTTGGTTCTGTCCTTGATTAGTTTCCATCTATTGCTTCTTGTTTTCCTTCAGGTGCTTCAGGTGCTTCTAATATCTTTGGGTTATTACAGTTACCTTTGTCATGTTTTTTTGAGCCAGGAAACACTCAAACAGACTAAAATCCTAAACTGAAGCCATTGATAATTTCTAAGAAGGCTACCAAAAGAGCTAGAGATTCATAAAAGAAACAAAAGAGGAGAGGGTTGCTTTGCTTTTTAACATGCCAAGTTCCAATTAAAGTTTATTTCAATTAAAGGGCCTTGGTGGCTCAGGCTGTTAAATGCCTGCACTTAACTTCCAGCTGCCTACAATTACTGTAGGCTCGAATCCCACCAGGCTCAAGGTTGACTCAGCCTTCCATCCTCTCGGGGTAGGTAAATTGAGGACCCAAGATTGTTGGGGGCAATAAGCTGACTTTGTAAAAATGCCGCTTAGTAATAAGCAGGCATATACAATGGAATGAAGGCTATTGCTGAGCACACTGGGTTGTATCCCAAAAAATTGTAAGCCGCCCTGAGTGTTTGGAGAAGGGTGGCATATAAATGTAATTTTTAAAAAAATAATAATTTTTAAAAATAAATTTGTGTAGGCCACAAAGTTTGGCAGACCCTAAAAGATGTGATTTCAGGCACATTGCCTTCTTTGCTCTAATTAGAATAGTGGTGGCATCAGTTAATAAGGATTTCATCCTGGCTGGCTATGCAGAGAATTTGAGTAAATCTTAACATCTGAGTCTGTCATCAACTTTTTAGTAAGAGCCAAGCAAAACTTATCGACCACATCCAAGGATGGGACTAGGTAAATCAGTATAAGAAAAGTCAGCTTCTAAATCTGTGTTACTTTCATTCTTAATTTGTATAGTAATTTGCAGTCATCCGAGATATGGAGACTGCAGGATAAGTGCAAATGAAGCTGGATATTAAGATGACCCTTTGGAAAAAAAAATTGACACCCATTGGCTTCTATTTCAGCTTTGGTCTATTTTAAGTGTTTATTTTTGTTCTTATTCAACTTCATTAACAGCTTCCAAGGCATTGGAAGGAGTTATGGCAGGTTTTGGGGATGAACTATGAGTATCAATGTGCCTCTCAAACTGGTTTGTTAGAATAGCAACTTTGAGAGAAGGAATAGCATTTGAACTATGATTTATAAATATGATTATAACCAGCTAAGGCACCTAATTAGTAACACTCATCTGAGATTGATTGATTGATTTTTGTGGTTGCTCATAACAGCTGAGCTTCTTGGGTACCTGGCAGAGTTTTTAAGCCAAGGTCTTCCATGGATATTTTGTGAAGTCATTGATCTTTATGCATTCAATCTGTTAGGATGGAAAGGAAGGAAATATTGTGCAATGCTTTGGATTCCATTCAAAAGATGTGTTTATGAACATATCTGTATGCTGATGCAGAGCAATGCATATCTGCTACTTTTTGAAACAGCCACAGCTTTATCCAGAATGAGATAACCTAGAAACAGATGTGGATGTTTTGATAAATCATGAGCAACAGGAACTATACCTGCATATTCTGAAATTCCCATTCTGAATTGAATCCAAAGCATCACATATGGCTAATAAAGAAAATAAATTTTCTTTGGATTTTTCCTCCTATTTTTCACACAGCAACACTCTGAATGGCTTTGGCCAAGAGGGAATGACTGGTGCAAAGTCACCCAACTGGCTTCATACCTGAAGTCGGACTAGAACTCACAATCTCCAGGTTTCTAGACTGGTGCCTTAACCACTAGACCAAATTGGCTCTTTCCTTTGTTTATTTTTATTATGGTTTTAAAATAATAATGTCTGATTTTTTAAAAAATGCATTAGGTGCAAAGAAAACAAAATCCTGTTTATCAATTATATTTAATTGTATTTGAGTTCCAGTACTGTTGGCAATACTTGGTATTTAAAAAAAATCCAAAGAAGTTGATAATAAACCACTTCTATAATGCAGCCAAAAGAACTGTAGATAGTCCTCAACTTACAACAGTTCATTTAGTGACTGCTCAAAGTTACAACGGCACTGAAAAAAGTGACTTATGACCATATTTCACACTTATGACCTTTTTAGCATCCCCATGGACACATGATTTACGTTTGGATGCTTGACAACTGGTTCATATTTATGATGGTTGCAATGTCCAGGCATCATGTGATCACCTTTTGAAACCATCTGACAAGCAAAGCCAATTGGGAAGCCAGATTCATTTAACAACCATGTTACTAATTGAACAACTGCAGTGATTCATTTAATGTGACAAGAAAATTTGCAAAATGGGACAAAACTAACTAAACAAATTTCTTACTTAGCAACATAAATTCTGGGCTCAGTTATTTAGTTAGTTAATTTTATTGTCATTGCACCTCATACAATGAAATCAAACACCATTTTCAGTGCACATCATGACCATGAAAATAAACACAAACACACATCCTTCACACTCCACACACTGAATTGAAAATCCCGACACCACACCAACACTGCACTATACAGTAGAATTCAACAGAGCTACTGCCCTGGGATAGAAGCTGTTTTTCAGCCTATTTGTCCCTGTTGTGGTCATAAGTTGAAGACAAGCTGTATTTGGAGGTGATTATCAGGAATGAAACTGTAATTGACAGGAGCTTTATGTTTTTATACAGCAGTTAAGAATCACAACTTTTCCTCTTCTCATAATACATGCTTTCTATGTATTGGCTTAGTTTATATATCACCTTATGATCAGTTTGGTTTTAGCTCAGTACTGTAGAACATAGAAAGGTAAGATAAGAAGTACATTGCAGGAAGAACATTAAAGAGGGATCTTCATATGATTAAGGAGAAATTCCTGACAGATAAAACAATTAATAAATCGAATGACTGGCCTCCAGAAGTTGTGGGCACTCCATCACTGGAGGTTTTCAAGAAGATATTGGGAAATCATTTGTCTGGAATGGAATAGGGTTGGACTAGATGATCTCCAAGCTACCTTACAATGTTATTATTCTATGTTCATAATATAAATATAACATTTTATATTCATTATATTATCTTCATTTCATTTGTGATTCAAATAATTTTTAATTTTTTATTTATTTGATTTATTTGATTTGTCAATTGCTTACAAGATAATAGGTATAAGTATAAACATGAGTAAGAATATAGGAAATAGGTATGAATAAATGGGGACAATAGGACAGGGACAGTAGGCACGATGGTACACTTATGCACGCCCCTTACAGACCTCTTAGGAATGGAGTGAGGTCAATAGTGGTTATTTTGAGGTTAAAGGAGTGGAGGTTTGAGGATGTAACAACAGAGTCAGGTAGTGCATTCCAGGCATTGACCACTCTGTTGTTGAAGTCGTACTTTCTGCAATCAAGTTTAGAGTGGTTTACTTTGAGTTTGTATCTGTTGTGTTCTCTTGTATTGTTGCGGTTGAAGCTGAAGTAGTCATTGACTGGTAGGACATTGTAGCAGATAATTTTGTGTATTTAGTCTTTTTTTTAAAGCAAAACTTGTTCCATATTGGGAAATACAAATCATAAAAAGTATGAGGAAGACCAAAATTAACTGCTTTGAAAATAAGGAAGGTTAGTTTTGGCCATCTCATGATGATGAATCAGGTGAACAATAAAAACAAAACTAAAATTTCTTTCATTCCCTTGTCAGGAAATCAGTAGAAAATTGAACACTAAAATACAGGTAGTCCTTGACTTACAACAGTTTGTTTAGTGACCATTCAAAGTTACAACAGCACTGAAAAATGTGACTTATGACTGTTTATCACACTTACCACCTTTACAGCATCCTCATGATCCTGTGGTCAAAATTCAGATAGTTGGCAACTGGTTCATATATATGACTGTTGCTATGTTCCAGGGTCATGTGACTCCCTTTTGTGACCATCTGACAAGCAAAGTCAATGGGGAAATCAGATTCACTTAACAACCATGTTACTAATTTAAAAACTGCAGTGATTCACTTAACAACTGTGGTGAGAAAAGTCATAATATGGGGCAAAACTCACTTAACAAATCTCTCACTTAGCAACATAAATTTTGGGCTCAATTGTGGTCGTAAGTGGAGGATTACCTGTACGTTGAGGAAGTTGAAATGGGGAACATTTGGGCCTATCTTTAGAAAAGAAACCATCCATTTTCCCTCACCATAGATTTTTGCTTCTTCCCCCAAAAAGACAAATGCTACCCTACAGTGCTTTGTCCTGGATAGCAATTATCCTGCCAGAGGCTTATGGTATTGAAGCTTTCAGCTTCAGTCCCACCAGAATCCACATCAGGATGATGTTTGACTCTTACCATTTCAAAAGGCGTGCAGGTGACTAATTGCCATGCTAGCTGAACTGATGTTGCAGAGACAGAGCACTCTGTCATAGTAGAAGGTAATTCTCTCTTTGCAATCTCCATTTTGCATCTTTGATTCCTGCAGTATCTTAGAGTAGGGAAAAGTTACGGGTCTCCAGAGACATTCAGACATGTCTTGCAGGAAAGAAGCATTGTTCTATCAGCATAATTTCTCAAGAATGGAATAAAATCAACTCACTAAGTTAACAGCTTGTCCAGATTTCTGAGGTGCCCAATTTCCCCTCAGGCTGTTGCTTTCGGAATAGCTTAGCACTGTCCTTCTGAAAAGTCAGAACATCTCAGTCTGGCAGGTTTGGGTGTTCTTCAAACTGAACTGAGGAAAAACCAGCTTGTCTCCAGCAAGGGTGACTTAGGCCTTGGGCACCCAAACCACAGAGGAAATGATAAGACTCCAGAATGCAGCACTAGCATGGAAAACAGCTCTCACCAAAGCAAATTAAAATGTGTTTGTGTGGGAGGAGAATTTTCTTCCTCCATAATTATCTTTCTTTATGTAGATAGGACTCTCCTTTTCATTCTCCTCCTTCATTTTCCCTTAGTTTTTATTCAAAGACAGAGGCACCTAACTGATGCTTGTTACATCATCTGAGTTAGATAAATATCTTTGCCCACAGTCTCCAAAATTACTTATGCAATCATTTAAGAACATTGTTTGCATCCATGAATGCACAAGAAGAATTGACTACAGAACTACTCAACATCTGAGCCTACATCCTCTTAAATCGAGTGCCTATTAAGAGGAGCAATTCAAATGTTTTAAATCAGGGCCAGGGAATTCTCTGTGGCTCATCAAGCCGTGGGTCTCCACAAAATATTTGCTATTGAGGGCACTCCTATTCAAGAAGGGTAGGATTGGAAGCATGGCATATATTGGGTAAGGTTGTTTCCTTCTACACTGTCTAGCATCTTTGTTTGTTTTCTACACTTAACTTACCTTTGCCTTTTTTCACAAGGTGAGGCCACCTTTGAATAAAGAAGTGAGTTGCACTTTCCAACATGTTTATGTTTTAAGACTATTTTGTAGCCTCTGTATTGGTCATAGTCACACTTATAAATAAAGTCTGGATGCTAATGCTTTGCTTAGGAGTTTTTAGATGTGTAGATGGACATTATCTGGCCAGCCCTGGTTTTAAATAGTTATGCTTAAACGTACTCCAGAAAAGAAATGTCAATTTCTGGCTTTTGAATGCAAGGTGTTTTTTTTAAGATGATATAGAAATTTGACATGATAGAACTGGTGGAATCTAAAAATCCATTAGTAAACTTTTAGGACAGTGGGACAATTTTCTTTGAATGTTCATCTAAGCATAGATTACATTCTCTTTTAATTTCCATGTGAATGATTCTTCAGTTAAGGTTCATAAGAGAAAATCAATAATAAGCTTCATTTTTGTGCAGTGTGCTCCTTCTTTTACATATATTCCTAATGAAAAACAAAGATAGCCTCAATGTTTACATCTCATTGTTTACATCTCACTTAACAAAGTTTTACCAATAATTTCTCTTCCATTACTTAAAAAGAATAATGTAATAATGTAATGTAATAAGCATTACACTGTTGTGCAGCTCACTGGGATATGTGTGTGACACAAAAGAAAGGAGAAGAAATTAGCTTGCATTTGAATGTGAACATTTCTAATTTTGCAATTTCAATATACAAACCAAAACTTACCATTTGTAATTCTTGAAGATCATCAGGCAGAACAAAAACAAGAACAGCAATTCAAGATTTATTTGTTGTTTATATAATCAGAATATGAGTGAATAAAATCTGTGTGAATAAAATAATAAAATAAAAATATAAAATAAAATAATATATAATAAAATAATGCAAACACATACATTCACACACTTATACATATAAATTAACTACTTTTCTTACTTTATTCCCATTTATTAGGCTTGGAGAGCCAGTTTAGTCCCACCTGAGGCAGCTGTGTGACCTTGGGGCCATCTCTGTCAGCCCTAGGAAGGAGAAAATGGCAAACCACTTCTGAAAAGCCTTGGCATGAAAACTATAGAGACTTAGGCAGTCTTCCAGAATCAAACATATTGAACAAGGAAGGAAGGAAGGAAGGAAGGAAGGAAGGAAGGAAGGAAGGAAGGAAGGAAGGAAGGATTTTAAGATAGCTGTTCAAACCTTACAACACTGACTGAAAATTTTTCATGTTGAAATTTGATTTTCTGTAGGTTGTCAAATTGGGGATATTGTTGCCTTAAGATTGGTGATATCTTTCTATTTCTCTATTTCCTGAACTAACAATCTATTTCCATTCAGTAAGAAGGAAGATACTCAGAATGTATGTTCTGTATCTCTTCTATAGAATTGTTACTAAGTACTGGTATTACTATCAATATACTCATAGTGTGATTTATTTCATCACTAACTTAAAGCCTCATACTTGGTGGCTGATAAATACCATAAATAAAATAGGCTGTTTTGTCAAACTTTTGTTAAAATACTAGTCAATAATCAGTGAAGAAAAATTTGATTGCCCGATGCAGATGTCTAGAAATAGATTAATCTGGACGTATCAGGCAATAGACTGAGACCTTTATAAATCTTTCTAAAATGAATACAATAAAAATAAATTATAAAGAGGATATACAATAAGGTACTGCTATTGTACTGCAATTTCTACCCCCACAAGGGCAAAGATGATGCACGCAATGAATTTTCAGATATTAGCTAGCTAGTATATAAATGACCAGTTTTGTACAGTTTACATTACATTAAATATGTACTAAACTTATGTAAAGCCACTGGCATCCTTTAAGGCCCTGATTCTCAACCTCAGCAACTTTAAGATCTGTGGACTTCAACTCCCAGAATTCCCCAGCCAGTATCTAGTTGGGAGTTAAACATTTTAAAATTGTTGAGGTTGAAAAACACAAGTATTCACTTTCCAATGACCATTGTTTTGCCTCTTTTAAGCAAGAGAAACAATGCATTCCAAGAAACAGCCACAGAGGCAGCATTTTTCCAACAGAGTTTTCAATAAATATGATTTAAAGTAATTGTCAGGTCCCATAGCTCCCTGTCGGGATTCTGCCATTGTGGTGGAGAGGGGGCCTGGGTGCATTCTTTAGGTTATGGACTTTTTTCTGGTTCCTATCTATCCTGTACTTTGATTTACCTTCTTGGGAATGTAAGGGGGGAGGGGCATTTGTCTCAGCTGGAGCCTCCAGAAAGCGAGGCCTGAAAACAACTTCTTATCACCTTCTCTGTGATTCTCAAAACAACTTTGCACCTATGGATTAGCTTATTCAACACTGGACTGAGGGGAGGGGTTTCTAACTGCTTTAACCTAATGGAATTGCAAGGGAATCCTCAGATCCTGCTTCCTTTGTCTTGTCATCCCTTTTCTTCAATAAAAGTTTCCTTTTGAAATGCTAATTGTTTCCACTTTCTTGAACAGAGAGGAGAGGCAAGTCCTTATAGTAATATAATAAAAGAAGAGGGTTGAGAAAATTTTTAGCTAGAAATTAAAGAGAAGACTCAATTCTAGGTCTCTATTGACACTAACTCATTTGTAAACAAAAAAATGACATTTTCAACACCTACACACATTCAGGATTGACAAAAGACATTTTGACTTCATGGCCTTGAGTCTATAATCCTTAGAGATCCAAATCTGAGTGCCATATAGAAATTGTGCTGCAAACATGGCCTTGAAATCTTTTAGCATATAGGCCACCATGTCTTCATAAATAGTAGAGGCTACACTTCTTGAGACACTTTCAGCCAAATATATTATGTTTGCTTTCTAGGTCACTGTGGATTGAAAACAGTCCCATCCCAGATAGTAATCTTTAACAGATGAAGTTGTATAGCTATCACTTATTACTTTATCATGCCTTGCAAAAACTTGGCTTATTGTGGGAGGTGGGATAATGAATTGTGATGGGTTTGTTTTGTGCAAGGAATTGTAATATTGTCTTAGATCACCTGAAGTTAGAAAAAGAATTGCCAACTCATTTATATAACTGGGGAGTTTTTGGTGGACTCTGAGCTTGTTTATTTGCAGATGTTTTATTACCCAACTACGTAACATAATCAGTGCCAATGTGTACAGAGCTTGTTCCCTATTTATATACAGTAGTCTTCCCTGCCAGTTTTGATAGAGGTTTGGTTTTCTCCTTGGTAGTTGATTAGGTCATCATTTTCTGCCTGATGCTTGTCTAGTGTTAATCTCTCCTTATCTCAGTGTTGGCTGCTGGAGAGGACATGTTCTTATCATTTTGTTTTCTTCTTAGCTTTTTTATTGTCTCTTGTATGTGTAAATATAGTTTATTTCTATGTGTCTGTTGATGGTTGATTTGTCTGAATTCCAGACTTCCAGGAATTCACTAGCATGTCTGGATTTAGCTGGGACCAGATTTTTACAGTTTCCCAATTGAAACTACGGTTGATTTCTCTATGTGTGAGGTGTTGTAAGTCTGTCCATATGTTGTGCTGTCATCTGTATAAAAAAAGTGATCTACTGGCCAAACTAGATATTGGGGAATAACAAGCCTGAAAAATTCCAATAAGGAAGATGATATGGTCATTAAATATCACAGAAGTCAATGTATGTCTAAAATCTTCCAGTTCTGGAATGTAACTGCAAGCTGTCTTTTCTAGGTAAAACTCATAAAATGCAGTGTCTTACAATTTTGATATAAGTTAAGTTAAACTAGAAGTAAATGTCTATCCATGGAGGGTCCTGTAATTTCATGGTATTTAGTCAACAATTGAAAGAGATGAGTTCAGAGCTTCCTTTGGATATGCTTGCCTTATTTCTGAATAGGAAGCTTTAAGATCAGATATCAGAAATTGCCCTTTTAGCTTCAAAGCCCACCAAAACATCCACTCTGCAGTTTTGTTGTGTCAACCAATTTGCATAAAACCACCCAACATATAATTTGCTGACTATACTCAGCAAATGAAGCTGCCTGCAGTTTTCAGGATCTTATTAATTTTCCTGTTTTATAAGCAGGAATTACAACCACTTGCCTTCTGCAATTAATTCCTATGAAATTAGTTACTTTCCTCAAATATTGCTTTATGACTATTTTTAAAGGATTATATGGGGGGGGGATATAAAACTACCAGCTAATCTATTTTATTCAATTGCTCTTTTAAAAGTTTTGAAAAAACTTGATAAAATACCTGTCTGTCTTTCATAAATTCTAGGAAAATAAAAAAATAGCTAGGTCTGGTCTTCTGACTTGGTGGCCACAGTGAACTTTGGCCACTTTTGCTGGATTCAGCTGGACAGACCTTATGCAGAATGGCATTATTTAGCTTTACTTTAGAGATCTTTTCAAATGACAATTTTCAAAGATATGACACATTCCTGTGGGCAGAACACTTGCCATCTGAGACCTATGCGTGAACATCCTACCTTTCACAAATATTATTTTTGTCTGTACTATGCATCACTCTTTGCCCAAGTTCCTTCTCCACTTGGAAATATCCAAGCTTCCCGAATCCTTCAATATTCCTGATTTTACAGGAATGAAATCACATTTTTATCAGTTCCTGTTGGACTCATTTTTAATTAATGGACTTGAGCATTCAGACTGTTTCTCCACCTACAAATACTCCTCAACCTACAGCAGTTTGTTTAGTGACTGAAGTTACAACAGCTTTCAAAAAGTGACCATTTTTCACATTTACAGCATCCCCAGGGTCATGTGATCAAAATTCAGGCTCTTGGAACTGACTCATATTTTTGCTGGTTAGAACGTCCCGGGGTCAGGTGATCATCTTTTGTGACCTTCTGATAAGCAAAGTCAATAGCGAAGCTAGATTCATTTTAACAACCGTGTTATTGACTTAACAATTGCAATGATTTGCTTAACAGCTGCGGCAAGAAAGTTTGCAAAATAGGGCAAAGGTCACTTAGCAGCTGTCTCACTTAGCAACAGACATTTGGGGCTCCATTGTGGTCATAAGTCGAGAACTACCTGTACTTCGTGCTCACTTCAAAGTGAATAGATACATATATTGAAATGGATGCTCAGAATAAAAAGAGGTTCCCACCATTTTAATAGTATTAACTTACTTCTAAGGTCTTGACTCTCTTCAATGGTCAAAGACAGAGTGTGGGGCAATGTGGACACTTACTCATGCACTACATATGGATACTTACACTTACTCAAACATTAGTTCCATGAAAACATAATCCTCCTAATTTTCATTATCAATTTTAATCAGCACATGAAGAGTCTCTGGGTTTTTTAACTGACATGCTTTAATCATGTTTATGGTTTGCATTTTTAAATTGTATTTTCTCAAAGAGGAGAAACATTTATAATTGATATAATTATGAAACATGTTGATCTGATGATTTACAGTTAAATTAAATTCCCACCTTAGATGTTAGGCTCATTACATGTTGTATCACTGAGAATAATTCTGCTCATATTTTTATACAGCTGAACATACAGTTGCTCACAAGTTCTATCTTTTATTATTGTAAATATTTCCCTCCCTTTCTTTTTCTACATAATTTTTATTGTTATCCCCTTTCTTCCTCACTTTCCCTCATCCTTTTTGTCTCATCAAATTAGATAGAAATTGTCATGTATTTCTGTTAAAATATCTGTATTTCTGTATTTAAGAAAACATATGCGTATTCATGCATATATTATACAGTGTGAGTGTGCATTTATTGTGCATATATGCATTTATATGCTTCAAGCATATAATACAAAGCATCAACTCTTGAAATATTGTAACTGAACTCAAAGTAAAAAATAATGGGCTACATTTTGTGCTTAGTAACATCTGTGTATCCCAGAATTTTCCAATGTGGTAGCCTCCAGATGCTGTGTATAAATAAAAGCTCCATTTTCACATTTCTGATGCCTCTACATTACTCACGGCATCTTAGCATTCAAGAGGCAATTTCAATTAAAACGGTGGCATCTGTACAATAAATAGAAGCAGGTAGGGCACATAAAGCTAGGAAAATCAAAACATGGATTTATTCAGCAATGTAAAAGTCAGACATAATGGGGGGGGGGGAATTGTGGCCTCCAAAAGAGGGCAAGAGAGGAGGCCAGCCAATTTCGATACAGCAAGCTGAATGAGTTGACAATGAAGAAGGAATTAATAATTTCTATTATAAAATCAAAGAGCATATAAAATGGAGAATGTAGAACCTATTTTTTCACCATCAAGTTGGGATGGTATCATAAGTTCCAGCAGGAATGTGTCCGTTTTGAGAATTTATTTGCATTCATAAAGTTATGTATAATTAGTATACAGCTATTTTCTGACTGGTGTGGAATTCCAGCCATTTTCTCTTGCATCTCCCAGTCCCAATGAAGCTAGACATAACTCCAGACTTGTGGAGCATCAGTGCAAATCAGGGATAATCTTACTCAGAAAACAGCAGTTGCCTAGCTCCCCACAGTACCATTTTTGCTAAATGCTTTTCACTGAATACTCCAGATTTCTTCCTTCTATTCTTTCTGCCTTTGAAACAAACAATAGCATCTCAAGAAAGTCTCTTACCAAGCCATGCCAAATATGGGCCCCAGTGGTGGGATTCATTTTTTTTACTACCGGTTCTGTGGGACTGGCCAGGTGGGCATGGCAGGGGAAGGATACTGTAAAATCTCCAGTCAGAGGTGGTATTTGCCAGTTCTCTGAACTACTCAAAATTTCCGCTACTGGTTCTCCAGAACTGGTCAGAACCTGCTGAACGCCACCTCTGATGGGCCCGCTTCCACCACCTGCCAAAAGGAGAGGAGAGGAGAGGAAAGAAGAGGTGTATTTGCCAATAAATTAGACACTCAAGGAATTTGTCTCTGGTACAGAAGCACTCAAGTACCATACCTGCAAAAAAAGCAGAGAAATAATAATGATACTGAAAGTATGCAACCAATAGGAGGAAATAAGAGATAATATAAAGGATAAATAATATTACAGCCACACCCTATGGATTAACATACATACACATTAGACAAAATTTAGTAGTCACCATACGTTGTCAACTGTGAGAATTAGGTGTGCAGCAAATGGCACAAGGGAAAAACTGTCCCTAAGTTTAGTTGTCTTGGCATATAATACCTTATAGTGCCATCCTGAGTGAAGGAGTTGAAATAGTTTGTGTCCAGGATATAGGGGGACTGCAGATATTTTCTTGTTCCTCCTTCTGACCTGCACAATATACAGGTCTTCTGTGCAAGACAGGCTGGTTGAAATTGCTTTTGCTGCAGTCTTAGCTATCCATGAAACTCTCAACAGACTTTATGGTCTGTTTCTGTTGCTCCTCTCTGGGAGGAGGTTTCAAAGTATTTCTAGCACGACTACCAGATTCTGGAACAGCTTTGTCACCTATGCCATCCATCTGGTAAACCCCACAAGATTAGTTTTTCTCACCATGTACATGTATACATATGACTAGACTATGTTGTTTCTCTGTGTCATATAATATATTGGGTATATGCATAGTTTGCATGTATTCATTTATTTTGTCATGTTTGTGTAATGTATAGTGGAGGTGGCAAGCCTTTGAGAGATGCATGCAATGAAATTTCATTTTAATGTGCATTCCGATTAGTGTACATTCAAAATAACAATAAAGTTATTCTAAGTCTAACCTGTCCTGTTTGGTTTCTGTACCAAACCAGACAGTTATAAAAGTACAGATGACAGACTCAATAATTCCTCTGTAAAACTGTGTCATCAACTCCTGGGACAGTTTGAACCTCCTGAGTTGACGCAAGAAAACTCAGGAAGGGTATATGTGATGCCCCAGCCAATGAATATATTGCTCATATTTTGTTTGTCTGTCAACTATTTGCCCCCCTTAGGCTTAGCTATTTAACATTCCTACTTGACAGAACAGCCCACTGGGATCCGAATCACAGATTGTCCTATTTCCTCCTGGGCTCTAATGTATACATTGTGAGGATAACTGCTAAGTTTATAATTAAGGCACTTAAGCTAAGAATCCTTTATATCAAACAGATCGGGGAAACTTGTAAAAGGGATGTATTAATCTGAACATGGAGTCATCATATTTACCACAGATGTATTTAGTATTATAATTTCTTTTGTCTGTTTTTCTCTGGAATTAGATTTATTTGGATTACTCTGGAATTGGATTTTTATTTTAGGGTTTTTTTAAACATGATTGTAAGACTAATCAATTAATATGAATGTGAATTCATATTAATATGATGAATTAATGTGAATGCTCCAACATTGCTCTGTTATTCTATTCTAATAACCTATTTTATCTACCTTAACTGAAATAAAGGACAAAATTGTGCCTTTCTACCCCTTGCATGTACAGAAAGAGACCTGATTTAAGTAGTTAACAGAATACCTTTCATGAAATGAGTAGTGATGGACTGGCAAAATCATTTAAGTGAATAGGATAAACTAGGTAGTACCATGCCTGCTGTAGGAACTGATCAGGCTAAGCCCGAGGAAGGAATCAAGCACATCATCAATCTCAAATCCCTTTGCAACCACAAGAGATCTAAGTTCAACCCTCCTTGAATTCTGTTGACTCTTATCTACTGACAACTTGCCTTGACCTTTAGTAGTTCAGATTGTTGTAGAGCAGGGGTGTCAGACTGGCGGCCCATGGGCCGGATGCATCATTTGCAGTCCATGCTCATTCAAGCTTCTCAATGGAAAAAAAAAGTAATGATACATCACGTGATAACAATGTGATGTGGCAAGTTTGGCACCCATGTTGTAGAGAGATAGCATGGAATAAACTTGTACTCATTTGCACAACTCTGGTTCCTGATTTCTTGTACCTGACACCTGTTTCTATCATGATAATTGCTACCTTTTAAGCATCTTCCACCTGAACAGTTGTTTGGCTGTACAATGAAAAGGTCTGCCTCTGTTTGTTAAACTGATTGTGATCCCAAGCACTAAAAGTAGGAAGAATGTTCTTTCTTTTTTTTTTTACTAATCTTACTAACGGATAGGGAGGGATACTGGTTTTAATTTCTTTTCCTCTTTAAATATTCAGGTGTTAGTGTTCTACAATGATCATTCTTCCCATTCAATCAATGGCTCCCCATTTGTTGGAAGAGCTGGAGAAATTTCTCATCATTTTACAGAAACAGAAAGAGCCTGCTGTGAGACTGATTGTCTTCCTAAAAGTCAAATCAAACATGCCAAAACAATGATGTGCAAATTGGAAAAAAAAGAAACTCTCACAGGGAAGCACCAAGGAATCTGGCAATGTCAGCCACCGGAGCAACATTAATTTGAAGTTCTATTTTAACAGATGGTTAGTATTGCACTAACAAAAAAATATGTTTCAGTGGGATCCGTGAGTGTGTACTGGGTTCCCAATAGTGTTTGGAGAGCCAAGCTGTGTTCCACTGCAAATTTCAGACGGAATCTGTTTGGGTTAGCATCAAGGGCAAATAAAGGGGAGAGATGTTTGCACTGACAATTTCAGAATGCAACAGGAACAGACAGCAGCCTAGCAGCTGAACATCTTTCTAATCCTACAGTCACACAACCTAGTGCATGCTGTGTTAATTAGATAGAAAAAAAGAAAAGAAAAAAGAAAACATGCACTCTTTTTTCTGCTGTGATTCTTACATTTAGGAAGATGTTTCTCTTATTCCTATCTAGAACAGAAGCATTGGTTCACTTGAATGAATCTTTTGATAGTGAATGGCTCCCAGGCAGGATGAGTTCCACCTGCTTTGGGTTGGGGAGAACATCATAGTCTCTGCCAATGAAGTAATTATACCACGTGCCAACAAACACAGGGTTAAAATGAACAACGATAGAAATGAGTTTCCATAGAAGGTGGATATTCACCTGTTTATAGAGGGGAAATCAAGGTGTTGAAACTGCTGAGCATACATCCTTAATAGAAACAATAGGTATGTAGAGACATTTAGAAAGATGAATTTAAAGGAAATAGCTTGAAAGATCCTGCAACCACTTATTGTGATGTAATCCTATAGCATTCTGGCAAACTACAGGTGAAACTTGAAAAATTAGAATATTGTGCAAAAGTTCATTTATTTCAGTAATGCAACTTAAAAGGTGAAACTAATATATGAGATAGACTCATTACATGCAAAGCAAGATAGATCAAGCAGTGATTTGTCATAATTGTGATGATTATGGCTTATAGCTCATGAAAACCCCAAATCCACAATCTCAGAAAATTAGAATATTGTGAAAAGGTGCAATATTCTAGGCTCAAAGTGTCCCACTCTAATCAGCTAATTAAGCCATAACACCTGCAAAGGGTTCCTGAGTCTTTAAATGGTCTCTCAGTCTGGTTCAGTAGGAATCACAATCATGGGAAAGACTGAAGACCTGACAGTTGTGCAGAAAACCATCATTGACACCCCCCACAAGGAGGGAAAGCCTCAAAAGGTAATTACAAAAGAAGTTGGATGTTCCCAAAGTGCTGTATCAAAGCACATTAATAGAAAGTTATGTGGAAGGGAAAATGTGGAAGAAAAAGGTGCACAAGCAGCAGGGATGACCGCAGCCTGGAGAGGATTGTCAGGAAAAGGCCATTCAAAAGTGTTGGGGACTTTCACAAGGAGTGGACTGAGGCTGGAATCAGTGCATCAAGAGCCACCACACACAGACGGATCCTGGACATGGGCTTCAAATGTCGTATTCCTCTTGTCAAGCCGCTCCTGAACAACAAACAACGTCAGAAGCATCTTACCTGAACTAAAAAACAACAGACCTGGTCTGTTGCTCAGTGGTCCAAAGTCCTCTTTTCTGATGAGAGCAACTTTTGCATTTCAATTGGAAACCAAGGACCCAGAGTCTGGAGGAAGAATGGAGAGGCACACACTGCAAGATGCTTGAAGTCCAGTGTGAAGTTTCCACAGTCTGTGTTGATTTGTGGAGCCATGTCATCTGCTGGTGTTGGTCCACTGTGCTTCATTAAGTCCAGGGTCAATGCAGCCGTCTACCAGGAGATTTTGCAGCACTTCATGCTTCCTTCCACAGACGAGCTTTATGGGGATGCTGACTTCATTTTCCAGCAGGACTTGGCACCTGCCCATACTGCCAAAAGCACCAAAACCTGGTTTAATGACCATGGGATTACTGTGCTTGATTGGCCAGCAAACTCGCCTGACCTGAACCCCATAAAGAATCTATGGGGCATTGCCAAGAGAAAGATGAGAGACATGAGACTGAACAATGCAGAAGAGCTGAAGGCCGCTATTGAAGCATACTGGTCTTCCATAACACCTCAGCAGTGCCACAGGCTGATAGCTTCCATGCCATGCTGCATTGAGGCAGTAATTGCTGCAAAAGGGGCCCAAACCAAGTACTGAGTACATATGCATGCTTATAATTTTCAGAGGTCGAATATTGTTCTATGTACAATCCTTGTTTTATTGATTGCATGTAATATTCTAATTTTCTGAGATTGTGGATTTGTAGTTTTCATGAGCTGTAAGCCATAATCATCACAATTATGGCAAATCACAGCTTGAACTATCTTGCTTTGCATGTAATGAGTCTATCTCATATATTAGTTTCACCTTTTAAGTTGCATTACAGAAATAAATGAACTTTTGCACGATATTCTAATTTTTCAAGTTTCACCTGTATGTGGATTCTGCTAAAAAGAAGCAATTTTGAATTCATCTCTGTCTGTCTGTATCTCTCTCTCTCTCTCTCTCTCTCTCTCTCTCTCACACACACACACATACACACACACAAAAGTGAGAAGGAAAATGAAGCCTGGTTTCTCACAACACAATACCAATAGCACTTAGACTTATATACCGCTTCACAGTGCTTTATAGCCCTCTCTAAGCGGTTTACAGAGTCAGCATCTTGCCCCCAACAATGTGGGTCCTCATTTTACCAACCTTAGAAGGATGGAAGACTGAGTCGACCTTGAGCCTGGTGAGATTCAAACTGCCAAATTGCAGTCAGCGGCAGTCAGCAGACATAGCCTGCAGTACAGCACTCTGACCACTGCGCCACTGAAGCTCTTGAATCATACTATAAGTCAGATGAAACTATATTTGACTAGATGTAGGTTAGGGCATTTGTGAATCTCTGCAACTCTGTGTAGAAAGAATAAAACATTCACATTTCATAATTCCCAGGGTGGGATCTTATATGAGATTAACTTGACTGGCAATCCTCATCCACATTCTACCACAATCTTCTCCAACCTGAGACTATGAGAGAGGGGGGAGGGAGGGAGGGAGAGAGAGAGAAGCTTATAAGAAGAAATGATAAGGAGAGAGATCAGATGAAGCCATGCAGGAGTAACTCATATCTGCTTCAGTGGTGGTATTCTACCGGTTCGGCTGGGTTCGCATGAACCAGTAGTAAAAATTGCTACCATTCGGCTGAACGGTAGTAAAAAAACAGCTACCAGTTCGGCCAAACCACTATTTCTTTTTTTCCCCTCCTGATGATCAGCTGTTCCAATGATCAACTCTGCCAGGATACCCCACACTGTCTTACTGCTTTGTCCAGGAAACTTCCCTGAGGCCAAGGAGGCAAAATGAGGCATGCGGTGTTTGTGTGTGCTGCGCCCCTCCCGTGCACCACTTTTTGCCTCCTGGGCCTCAGGGAAGCCTCCTGGGAGGCTGTTTTTGCTCCCAGGATGCTTCCCTGAGGCCTAGGAGGCAGGGAAAAAAATGGAGTGCAGGGTGGTGGTGCAAAAAAAGGAAGAAGCCACACCCACCCAGTCACATGGCCATATCCACCTAGTCACTCCCACCTAGCCACGCCCACAAAACAGATAGTAAAAATATTTGCATCCCACCCCTGATCTGCTTGTATAATGTATTTGTGTTTTAATGAACTGGGATAGTCCACATCATTCAAGCATCTTCCCTTCTTCCAATCTAAACATATGCCACTGCTGTCAACATAACCCCAAATTGAAAGCTAAATCAGACTAATTCAAGGGCATGGCATTCCAGTATTAACAACTCAAAGTCAGACAACACAAAACAAGGGCACACATTGCCAACAACCATTAAAGCTCTCTTTTGTCTATGTTTGAGGTCTCCTTGTGATAAATATGTCCCAACAACAGTATGAACTTCCTCACCTATTCCCCTATATTGGGTTGCTTTTTTTACTTCCCCAGGAAATAAATTCAGTTTATTTTTTTCATGCACATCCCAAGCATCGACATATTATAATTTTGCACAGCTTATTTTTTTATCATATTTTAAGTAGCAAATCTCCCTCATATTTTGCCCAAATGCCTTTTAGTTAAGGCTAGACTGGAACATGTTCTAAAGAACAGCTGGGCTTCGTGATTGCCTGCCTAATAATTTTCTCTTTCCTCTGGCTCTCCAGCTTTTAATCTGGACAATTGGTTTCAGCCCAAGCTTCTGTTGATATAAGTTACATTTCAGGTTGTTATTTTATTTTTTTTATTTTTTTTTCATTTGACACTTCACCAAGCCAATGCTGATAAAAGAACCATTTCCCAAACTCAAATTTGCTGTGGCTCTCAGAGAAAGGAAATCAATATTCATTTATCAGGCTGCCTTAGCTAGCAGTAGAGAAAGCTGGTAGTCTTCATGAGTATGCAAGAACGTTAGGCTGTGATGATTTTCACTTTCATCAAAGGCTCAGGGAGAGCATCCTTTTGAAGCAAAATGGCAAAGCAAAGGGAATGCCTGATTCTCAATGGTGAAGGGCTGCTTCATTTGGCCCGGATTTATGCATAAGGAGGATGAGCAGAAGCCACCACATCAAAGTAAAGTCCCTGCAAGAGGCAGACAGCTGCACCTCTGCAAATCCTTTCAATGTGTGGTGTAAATCATGCCATTTCCTCAGTGTGTGTTAAACCACAGTGAAATGGATCCAGAACATTTGTAATAATATGTGAGGATGATTTCGAGGAAGCAGAGAAGAGATGCTGCTTAGGGAATGAACAAGGAAGAGAGGAGGGGACACTGCAGTTACTTAACAATCTGAGGAAGAAACTTAGGAAAAACCACCCTAATGGATCAAGTGGTTTAAAAAGTTGTTACCAGAGATTTTCAGACTTTCAAGAGTATATTAATGTAGACATACAATAAAATAGAATTAGTTCATCTAGTCATGTTTATATGTGTTGCATCTATGTGGTGGACACAGAGCCATGGTGGCATAGTGGTTAAAATGCAGTATTACAGTCTAACTCACTGGTTACTGCCAGGAGTTCAATTCTGACTGGCTGAAGGTTGACTCAGCTATCCATTCTTCTGAGATAGGTAAAATGAGGACCCAGATTGCATGAAACATTAGCATTAATCTATTATTCAAGGTGAATTGAATGATAATCTTGGGTTCTTTCAAATAGGGGTTAGGAACACTGAAGGACAGATATCTCCCTCCTAGTAAATTCCCACAGCATTTAATGGAAGCCTGGGGAGCCACAGATGTTGCAAATTTGGGGGAACATTATTGTGCTGGGAAAAGTTGGACACCGCTATGCACCTGTCACTTTGTCCCTAGTGGAATTCCCTGAAATCTTCTCCTTTAAAAATATTAAGAACAACATTTTTGCTTTTCATCAACCTGAATTAAAATTAGGAAGGAAATGGCTGGAGAAACATTCTTCAGGGTACTTCTAATAATTTCAGGGAGAGCAAGAAGTATGTAATGAACAGAGAATACCAATTCCAAAGAAGCAAAGGGAAGACACAAGAGAAGAGAATAAACAGGATGCTTGCAGGTTTATTTGAGGCCACTGGATTTAAAAGAGGAAAGGTCCAGAGCTTTGGTGGCTCAGGCTGTTAAATGCCTGCTCTTAAGATCCAGCTGTCTACAATTACTGTAGGCTCGAATCCCACCAGGCTCAAGGTTGACTCAGCCTTCCATCCTCTCGGGGTAGGTAAATTGAGGACCCAAGATTGTTGGGGGCAATTAGCTGACCTTGTAAAAATGCCGCTTAGTAATAAGCAGACATATACAATGGAATGAAGGCTATTGCTGAGCGCATTGGGTTGTGCTCCAAAGATTGTAAGCCGCCCTGAGTCTTCGGAGAAGGGCGGCATATAAATGTAATTTAAAAAAAATCAGGCTCTAATCAAACATCTTTATATCAGCAATTCTACGCAAGCACAGGCTACAATGTCTCCTGAAGCTGCTGGAGCTTGGGGGGTTGGAATAGGAGAAGGCCACAAAGGTGCCCTCTTCATGCCACAATCCCTTAAAAAGAACTTTTGACATAGAATTATATTATTTCTTTATTGTTACAGTAATCAATTTTGATTACTCATGACAAGTACTTGTGTATAATACCTACATCTTGAATTTCTTGGCAAAGTCAACTCAAGAAGCTTTCAAGAAAAATGAAATTGTATAAAGTGCATTGAAAAAAGAGCAAACAATAACAAAATAATAACCTAACAACAACACCGATAGGAACAAATTCTAAAGCAACACTGATAGGAAGTTTTAAGTAGAAAAGATCTTGTCTGAAGTGCCAAAAGAATGGTGATGAATAAAAACACATCTGACCAGGGAAGTTGTTCCAGAATCTTGTGTCACACAAAAAAAATTCTTGTTTGTATCAGTTCACTTTTATCAATTATCAGAATGTAATTGAATTTTAGAGGATGACTGGATTTTCTCATCAGATCTATATGCAGGAAGGTAATTTCTGAGGCCCAGGGTTCTAGATATTATAAAGCTTTAAAAAATATGAAAACTTTGATTGATTATGACATGTCTATGAAGTTGACAAAGAAGAGACTAATATAAGCTGGGCACACAAGAGTCTAAGATGCTCTGCTCAAATAAAATGCATTTTCAAAGTTGTCTTCAAGTATTCTCATGGGTAGTTATTTCCATAATCCCTTTGAGCGCAATACCATTCCTGTTGTTATATCATTCAACTATCAAAATAAGTATTGTATTCTTGTCTTCAAAAGCAGTAGTGACTACAGACATAGAAGTAACCAAAGAAAAGAATTCATATTGGAGAAGTACCCTTGCTATCCCTGGGGCTTAGAATGTTGTGATTAGTTCTGCACAGCATTTACTCTTTCCTCCTGTGGGATTTCTGCTAGGACATTTGGACTAGCAGAAAGCAGCTTAGGAATTGGCACCCTCCTTGTGTACCTCACAGTTGTCATCTTGGCATAGCACTGCAGTATTTATAAAACAATTAACAATTACCAGAGACAAATGACACCTAGAAGCACTCAACATTAGTCAGCAAGAGGGAGAAGTAAAAGAAAGCAAAAGGAAGTTACCAAGTGACAAATACCAGTAGTTGATCCAACCAATGTCCGAAGGGACTATGTTAGAATTCACACTACCAAACAAACAACAGGTTAAGAGTGAAGGTTAATCATTTTTTGTTTGTTTGTTTTCCTACTTTGACAAAAACCAGCCCTGGGTCTGAAATATATAAATGTTTTTTTTTCCTTCAAGAGCAATCATTAAAAATGCTTCCTCTTTTGTGCCATTTTAAAAAATAAATAAATCTGGAAGGAGAATTGAGGGTTTATCTACAAAGACAAGCTTTGGTGTTTTGCTGTGAGATCAGTTACAAACATCCTCCAGCAGCTTCCATCACTAAAGTATGCCTTGTATAAGCTTCATGAGGATCAAGTCATGAGAATTGAGGCTCACATTTGTGCAATCAGTAAGAAGCTCTTTGATGCATTACAAGCTTACCCAAAATGGTCCTTTTCTACTTAAATGAATCAGCTTTAATTAGTACTACCAAGTAAGTTCCTAGCTTGGCATGTGAGTTTCAATGCTCCTTTTCAATAGAACATACAACTGTATGTTTCCCAGCTCGCTTCTGTGTCTCCCATGTTCTTACCTAGCTCATTTTTTTAAAGTTGTGGCAGCTTGGGAACTAAAAACAGTACAGCATTTGTTCCTCTTTCATTTCCTGTATAGATTGTACATATAGAATTTATTTTCCCATTAACATAGAGGGTTTTCTCTCTCTCTAATGTCTCTTCTCTATTGCATTATTGATAGCCAGATATTTCTTATCAACTTTGAGAGGTAGCCTTGAGAATGAATTAACTTTGCATTGCAATTTGTCCTAGACCTCCAGTTAATGGATTTTTCTGATGTATTTTATTCTTCTTTTTATTTATTTACTTCTTTCATTTTATTAGGAGTTATATGGAGGCATGTTGTATGGAGGCATGTTGTAGAAAAGCAGCAGTAACTAAGAAAAGAGAAATATTACTGTTGGCTATTGTTAAGGCAACTAACTCCTTTGAGGCAGGATTTTGCTTTTGTTTTCTTGGGTAAGATATTAATGAACTGAGGACAGAAAGCAATGGAATAAAGGTTTGGGAGCTCAACTGTTCATTGACTCAGAACAGGATGAGAAGAAAGGTGGCTAGTGTGATGCTGCAAATGGTAGGCAAGTGTAGTGACTTGAAGACAAAGAATCTCCTAAGTGGAAGTTAATTTCTGGTACCTCGTGTTGTTTTCTTGGCAGTAATCGAGAAGGGTCTTATTTTTCATGATGATGATTATCTTAACTCCAATCAGGTGCCCTATTATCCAATTATTAGTAAGGTGTTTCCCTCACTTATTGTTTTCAATCAGCTAATAAATGTATCTTTTTCATTTTTTTAAATTTTTATTGAATAATGTAGCATTTATTTTTAAAAACATGTAGAAAGAATAAATGAATAAGATATGCTTAGTAAACTACAACTACATCTTTATATATCCAATCCCAATCCATTTCTTCATGGGTGTGAAAGGAAAAGGGTTGTCTATGAACTTACAGTTCTTGTGCTGTTAGGAGAAAAAGGAAAGAAAATTGAAAGAAAATAATTACAGGAAGTGGAATTACTTAGAAGTTTGGATGGTGAGAACAGCAAAGCACTGGAAAGCAGGGAGGTAATTCCTGGAGGTAGAGACAAAAATACTTAGGAAGTTGATCATGCATAAGAAAGAACTGCATCTCAAGTTGAGTGACCTTTTCAAAATTTTACAGCAAAAATTAAATAGTAATATGTTGTCTCAGATTTAATTGCATAGATGTTCTTGTCCCAAGAGTGATGTTTTGAAGCAGAAGTTTTTGGAAAATGGGGAGCATTGATAAAAGAAAAAGTAAGATACAGATTAAGGTCATTAGATGTGACATAGATATTCTTGCACTCAACTAAGCCCTGAGATTTAGCCAACTTTGGATCTTGAAAAATCAAGCTTTGGATAAGAGATTATTAGAAAATCCCAGAAGAGGATGTGTTTATTGAGATTTTTTTTAAAAAAGAAATATTTCTGAAGAAAGCTATGGAAAACCATTTTTATAGTTAGACAAGACTCCATGAAGTAACCCAAACTGACTTGACTTGAAAGAGATTCTACTTTTTCTTAGAATCCTTTCATTACACCAGAATAGAATTAAAATGATCCCCTAGATTAAGCATTTCTAAATTTGCTTTGCCGACATGGAATGGAATGTGCAACCAGAATAAAAGAGTTGGAAGGGACCTTGGAGGTCCTCTAGTCCAAACCCCTGGACAAGCAGGAGACCCTATACCATTCCAGACAAATGTCTGTCCAGCCTCTTCTTAAAAACCTCCAATGATGGAGCCTCCACAACTTCTGAAGGCAAACCATTCCACTGGTTAATTGTTCTCACTGTTAGGAAATTTCTCCTTAGTTCTAGGGGCTTCTCTCCTTGATTAGTTTCCATCTATTGCTTCTTATCCTGCCTCCTGACTAGACAAACCCAATTCCTGCAACCGTTCTTCATATGTTTTTGCCTCCAGCCCCCTAACCATCTTTGTTGCTTTTTTTCTGCACTCTTTCCAGAGTCTCTACATTTGTTTTATAATATGGTGACCACAATTGGATGCAACATTCTAAGTGTGGTTTTATAAAGTGGTACTAATATTTCACATGATCTTAATTCTATCCCTCTGTTAATGCAAGCTAGGGTTGTACAATTATCACTATGCATTACTAGCCATGGACTTACATTTACTATAATTTCATAAATTCCCATCACATATCTAGTTAAATAAATTCTAGCAGAAATAATAAAAGCTGAAAGCATTTCAATCTGAAAGGGGAAACCTATCTTCAGCCATAGATATGTATGTTTTCTGGAGAACCCAATTCTGAGAAAGTAGAGATAGTCAAAAGTTAGGTACATTTACTGAACAATCTTGAACTGAATTTGATTTATTTCCAAAATAAATAACTGCAGTAATGCAAATATAATGCAGCCAAATATATATTCAAAATAATAAAAATCATTGAAATATGTGCGAAAGAAATAATAGTAATAAATCAGTGCAGTGTAAATGATACAAATGTATATTTTGTTATTGGATCTTGCTGGAATTGGTCCATTATTTTATTTCTCACTCATTTACTTTCTTTGCGGTGTGCTTTCCTCAACATGATATTTGACCAGATGGTCTTTGATAAAGATACAGGATGAAAGGCTGTTGGGTGAGTGGATTATAGAAATATTCAACCCAGAACTGGATGAGATCAGTATCTTTCTTTGGCAAACCTGAATTGTATCTGACAAAATCCTTTCTTTAAACACTGTGTAAGCTTTGCAGATTTTAGCTGCCAGCTCTTATCTCTGGGTTTTCATGTGTGAAGGAAGTTTTCACAGCTACAGATGACAGATTTCTTTTTAAAGTATATTTGAATGTCTGATTTGTATTTTGATTCATGCCGACTCCAACTGAATATGTTAAAGAGATTACCAAAACCAAGAGAGATATGGTGACTACAAATGTTTTATGCAGTAGAATATTGGCCTTTTCCCCCCTTAAAATGTTATCCTTTTGGTAATGATCTGTGATGCAGTTCAGATTTTCAAAGTTTCAGTGCATTGGATTCAGCCATTTATACAAGCACATTAAAAAGATGGGTCCCAGTACAGATCCTTTCTCATTTCTCAAATCTCTCAATTGAAAAATCTATCCATAACTCCCATCTGTTGCCTTATCTTCTTTTCTACTCAATGAATGGCCCTAAGATCATGAAAGTCTTGAATTGGTAATATATCAGAAAACAATGTTACTATCCTTATCTCAGAATTGTTAAAAGTATTTAGGAGTATTAGTGAAGGATTTTTCCAAAAGTGTTTTGACACAAAAATGTCTTGTATCATTGAATTCCATTGAATTAAACTATTGACACATGTAGACCAATATTGCTAACACTGCCTGGAAGCAGAAGGTTTCTCCAATCCTACCCAGACATACCTATGACTGAATCTTCTGCATGAAAGTATGGTCTCCATTGTAGAGCTTGATCAACTCCTGTGCTAATACTCTTAAATAATTTTAAGATATCATGAGACATTAAATTACAGTGGTACCTTAGTACTCATCATTATTTGGTTCTGGGAGGTGTGATGAGAATCAAAAATGATGAGTACCAGACTTTTTTTTTCATGTAAGGAATAATACAGTGAGTCACAAGACAGTTGACACCAAAAAGTTTTAGCTTGTGCATTGAGTACCAAACAAATGATGGGTACCAGGACAACGTTTTCATGTCAAAATGCATTGAGTACAGTGGTGCGATTCAACCGGTGTAACAACCGGTTCACTGAGCACATGCTTCACCCATTTTCAACTGAATTACTTACCTTCTGTTGCCTCTGTGACTGAAACAGCTGAGGCGTGGCAAACCGCTTTGCCGCACGAATCAGCAGTACTAAAAAAACAGGAAATAAAGCACAACAAAGAGCCGTGGTGAGTGGGGCCAAACACTCACCAGAACCAGTCTGAACAGGTAGAATCCCACCCCTGATTGAGTACCAAATTTGATGAGTTTCAAAGCAGTTATGAAGGTATATTTATTCTTCTTCAGTAAAATTTCAGCTGCATGACTTATAATTATTAGAAGTAAAGCAATGATTTCTGTTTACAATTTCAGCTTTTTGAGGTCTCATGAGAGATTATGCAGCCACCTAATATGTCCAACTTTTCCTTACCACTAGATAGCAAGGCAGCTAAGCTTTATATTGTCATAGTTCAGAAAATAAACCTCAGTGACTTAGGAAAATAGGAAGCTGCATATATCATATCAGGCAAGTGGGCCACTATTTCAACACTTTCAATGCTAATACTTTTCCAGGATCTTGAAAAGAGGCTTTGCCAATATCATCTGAATATGGGAGAAGCTCAATCTTCAGCATACAAAAGTATTCTACTATTAAGCTACATTATTTTTTAAAAAAATCTTAAATACTTCATTACGGTATTGTTAATTATAATCAGGGATATGAAAAAAACAACCCCTACCATTGGATTTAAATGAAAATGCTACTGGGGTGTGTGGAATATGTGTGTGGACCAATTCTCAAAATTCACTTCTTAAATATAGGTTATAAATATTATGTAATGTTGAGCTAAGTGTTTAGAGAAATGGGGGCTTGTTAAAGCTGTAGCAGAACCTTATCAAAATGTAATGTTAATATTTGAGATTCAAACAGAGGGGTGGTTTATCTGTAGTTTCCCTCTCCTCCTTTCCTTCATTTTGATTTCATCAAAATTATGCTCTGTAAAGTGATTTTGGTGATTTCTTCACCAAAAGGCACTTCCCTGGACAAGTTCAAACATGGATTACACTTAAATGGATGGATTTTCATTTGCTGTTAAAACAGCCTATTAATTAAATTTAAATATCTGTCTTTTAAAATACAGTCCAGTAAATATTAATCTAGATACCATACCTGGCTCTCTAAATCAATATGGACAATAAACAAATCACCAGTATTTGCTAACAAATATGCTAAGGGGACTGAGAAAGAATCTAAAGTTTGATTTGGGTCTTACCTTGTACTAAACAAAATTATATTATTTAGAATTCATCACATTCTAATTTTATTCAGATGAACGTATCAGAATTACAGGTGACCTACATTATAAGGTTGGACTGAAGATTACAGACAGATAAGATGTGAAATGATTGGAGCACTTCAATATGCTAAAGAGACTTTGATAATTATGATTATTATTTATTCAGCATGAAATTGGCATTTAATTCATTAGAATGGACAAATTAAAGGAGATCAGCATTAACACCTGGTAAGATACCTCTCCCTGTGTATATCAATAAGGAAATCCTCAATCCTTTGCTGTGAGCATAAGCAGAAATCCAACACTGGCTAAACACTCTCTCTCTCTCCCTCCCCCTCCCTCCTCTCTCTCTGTCTCTGTCTCTGTCTCTGTCTGTATTATATATGTATGTGTGTGTGTGTGTGTGTACACTACACACATACCGTGTTTCTCTGAAAATCAGACCCTGTCATACATTTTTTGCCACAAAAAAAGGCTACAGGTCTTTTTTTGGGGGGAAATGTCCACTGACTCACCCCAGTTTCCTGAAGGCCTCTCCAGCTGATAACAGAGCTCTAGATCGATCCGGAGCTCTGTTATCGACTAAAGAGGCCTTCAGGAAAGCCTTGCTAGCTGCAAAAGAAATGGGCTGAGACATGTGAGGCCTGGCTGCAACTGTCTGAAGGTAACTAGTAGGGCAGCTCTAGCCCACCTCCCCCATCCCCACCCTAGCTTAATTTTTACCCAAGCATCTGGAGTGGGCAGGGTCTTAATTAGGGCTTATTTTGGGGGGTTGGGCTTATATTGGGTGGTAATATGGGAATCAAGGTAGGATTTTCTGAGTAGGTCGTATTTTTGGGGAAACACAGTATGTATGTGTGTGTGTGTGTGTATACACACGCACATACATACACATACATATACATACATATATAATAGCTGTTGCACATCCATATCCTTTTTCAGTTGGCTGAATAGTAATATAATTGTACTAGTATAAAACTGCACCAAGAAAGTCCAGTTTCAGTCTATTCAGAGCACATTGATGATTTGGGGCTAGTCACTTTCTGCCAGTGTCATGTAGGGTTGATGTTATAATGTCAGCTGTAATTATAATCATGATAAGGACACTGCCATGTTAGCATCACTATGCTCTCGGAAGAAAAGTAGAATTTAGCATTAGTTGATTAATTTTATACACTGCTCCATTTTGAAAGATTCCAAACTGCTTACCAATGATGAATACAATGAAATTACAAAAGAACCCAGTAACATTGTTAACAAGAGCTCATGGTATGGCCTATTTGGGAAGGAGAATCTTCATTTATCTCCAATTGTTTCTCTAAAAAGCCATGTTTTCAAAACACTGTTGAAAATAGAGCTTTGAAATGGAGGGGGAACTGTTCCAAATATCAGGAAGGATGGCTATTTAAAAGACAGATTCATTCCTCAGAGAATTTCACACAGGTATGATATGGATAACATTCTGTCAGATTAGGACCTAAAGCAAACCCTTCCTTCAAGATCTCGTTGGACAGCCAGATTCAGGTTAGATAAAGCACCCTTGGAGATATTGAAATCCTGAAATTTAATTAAGTGCAACAAAATTATTTGGTTCATTATTTAGTGTTATTTTTTGTTTACAATACAAAAAGTTTAAAAAGCACAGGTGGAAGCTAACAAGGAAGAGCTATTAGCTATTCAGAATTGGAGAATTTGGAAATTTTCTAAATCTGCACACAGGAAGTGTGTTTTATACATCAACAAAAGGTTTTATTTTTCGACTGTTCTGGTATGTTCCATACAATTTTACAGAAAGAATTGTACTGAACTGTCTCATTCGAGAATGGATACCTCTTACTTTAATGCTTTTAATTCCACATTTTTTGTGGTGTGGCTCCATTCTGTTTTTTTCCTGATTTGTTTCTGTGAGGTCTTCCAAAAGAGTTCCAGCCTCTGATGAGCTTTATGAGTTTTGTGGGAAAAAATACCTTTCATCTTCCACAAATGAGAAAAACTTTCAGATCAGAGTCTGGTGGACTATTCCATACCAGAAGTCAGAACACCTGGGGTTCAGATTGAAAAGATGTCAAAGGAAGAAGCAGCCAGTTCTAATACATTTGGCTGCAAAACAGCAATGCTGCAACCCTCCAAAACCTACCGTACTGAATATATAAGAAGCTAAGCAAATGATGCCAACACATTTTTCATTGTGAGAGTTTTAAATGTTTATTATAGCCTTTCAAATCATTTGAAGTCAAACTGAATCAAGTTCCAATTCTTTCGAAATTCAGGCGTGGTTCGTAACCAGCAAAACTGAGGAACAAACATCAGCCTTAGAAAACTGCAGGTTTTCTTATGCATTTAGAATTCCAAAGAACTCAACCCAAAGATTAAAATTGCAATTTGAGCAAGAACTGGTAAATATTCTAATTCATAAACACTATTTTACATTGGAATGGGGCTAAGTCTATCAAATCTCAAACCATTTCTCACAAATTTTGTGTGTTCATTTAGACATACATTTAAAGTAATAAATAGATTTGGTCCAAACATAGTCATTAGTCCAGCTGCACATCATACTGAATCCTAAACTATAATTTATGAGCAACAGCAGCTGAGTTCTTATAACATATTAAACTAAAATCAAATTCTATTATTGCTTAGTGTGATAACAGCCATTCTTTAAATAGGCCCACCTAGGTCAATCGGGTTTTAATTATTTGTGATAAGTACCACTGGAGTCTAGATCCATCTCAGTGACAACTTCTATCCTGCCTTTAGTTTACATTAAGGTAGGTAACACCTATGGCATCTTATGGGGTTAAGGAAGTATTCCATTTCTGTCATGGCCCCCATCCTCTGGAACAACTTCTCATCGGAGATAAGGACAGGACCCAATCTCATAGGGTTCCAGAAAGCTTTGAAAACTTACCAAGGCTGGTTTTAGTCCCTGATTTATGGTAAAAATGTAAAAAAAGATTTGTATGGCCACCCACCTTAAATACAATTCTGTGGGGAGGGCTCTTAGTGGGTTGATGTATTATAGTTTGTCTAGTCTTACTTTATTTTTGTTGTATGTGAGATTATTTCACTCTGGGCTGACCACTTGGTTTAATTTATTTTTTATTTATTCAATTCCTGTAGCTGCCTAAGTCAACCAAGTGACTCCGGGTGGCTTGCAATTCTAAAATTCTGAAACAATTTAAAAGACATTGAAACAGTAAAAATATCCACATGTAATCAACAGCTCTGATGATTAATCTGTCAGTGTTCCAGCAAACCTCCACTCTACCCAATAACTCTGAGACAGATATCTTCTCAAAGTTCCTTTTTATTTTGGATAGTAACTGGCACAACTGGGAAATCCCGAATCTGAAAGTTCCAGGCTTCCTTGTGATAAGTAAAAACTACAAATCCATTCCCTGCACCCATCATCACATCACATGCCCCAATCACCATCCATCCCAACTTGAGACTTCCCCTCACTTATGTGTAAAATAACATGACCTTGAATTAGAAAAAGAATGCTATGTCTAACTACATATACTCCAAGAAATTCCCCCCTCCCACTTTCCCAGGCTCAAATCTGGCAGCGTGGGAGCATCTGCCCTCAATATGGCTTCCAAAGCGGACATAATCATTTAATAGTAAAGCCAAGTAATGGTGCCCTTCACGCATTCTGAGCCCTAGACCCAATACATAGCCAGGTTTTTAAAGCTTTGTAAAAAAGCAATAGGGTTGGGACCATTCTAATCTCTGAGGGCAAAATATTCCATAAAGTGAAGGTTACAGCAGAAAAAGCTCATCTTCTACTTTCTGCCAATTGAGACGCTGGCTGACAGGAGCTGCACCTAATCTGTTGGACAGGTTGAAACTCTTAGAAAAAGACAATCCCTGGCAAAAAGGCAAAAAAATATTGGACAAAAATACATACATGGTTAGAAAAAATGATAAAGTAACATATTGATTTAAAACCAGAAATACTTTTGTTGGGTATTTTACCAGAGCAGTATAATAAAGGGAATGCATATCTAATTTTACATGTGTTAACAGCAGCGAGAATTGTTTTTGCACAACATTGCAAAAATGAAAGATCCCTACAGATGAAAGTGTAATAAAAATATTAAAATGCACAGAGATGGACAGATTAATGCTCAAAATAAAGGAGAAGGAAGAAACAGAATACTTTTTAACATGGGACTTGTTTTACCAACAGGAACAGAGTTAGAAACTTTAAAGTTTAAGAGAATATAATGAAAATTTACTAGTATGAATAAGCTAATTGTCAGCTTTGGAAGCCATATTAGAACCAGAAGCTTCCATGCTGCCACATTCCTGTGCCTGGAAAAGTGGGAAGGGGGGTTCTAGAGTGTTGGTAGTTAGACATAATAGCATTCTTCTTTTTGGTCAAGGTCATGTTATTCCTGCACCTGGAAGAGGAGTGGTTGGAGGGATGTCTCAAGTTGGGATGGTTGGTGATTGGACCATGTGATGGACTGGTGGGTGCAGGGGTTGGGTTTTGACTTTTGAATTACTAAGGGAAAACCCAGAACTCTCAGATTCGGGTTTTCCCAGATGTGCCAGTATACCTACTTTAATAAAAGGAAACTTTGAGGAGATGCCTGTCTCAGAGTTTTTAATCGGAGTTGGGTTTTTCTGGAATCCGGACACTAATATTACTACCTGTGTTTCCCCGAAAATAAGACCAGGTCTTATATTAATTTTTGCTCCAAAAGATGCATTAGGGCTTATTTCCCAGTTAAGTCTTATTTTTGGTGAAATACAGTGCTAAATAACCCTAACCCTAACCCTAACCACCAAACTCGTATTTTTAAATCCCGAGGCCCACTAATATGAATTTTTAAAAAAAGATAATATATTTAATATAAAAAAATATTTTTTATATTAAACATAAACGTAAATGGGAATTGTGGGGCAGAGTGAAGGGAAAGGAAGGGCTTCTCCCATCCTTTGAGTTTGGAGGGATCCAAAGTCCTGGTGTTTTGTCTTTGTTAACAGTAATGTGTAACTAGTATTTTTTTTTCCTATACTTTCACACTTATTAAAGTTTGTCAGCAAGTACGAAATACCCATTTCCTCTCCATTTTCATTCCAGTCATTCCAGGACAAACATTTGAATGCACAGTACTAACTAACATTTTCCTGATATAGGTCACTCTGTAGCAGTCAAGCCATGCAAATTCCCCCCATGAATTTAATTCCCCAGCAGCAATGGATCGCTCCCTCCCCCCCCTTCCTTCCAACCCCCCCACCTTGAGGCTGGAAAGAAAAGACACAGAAACATGCAAATCCCCCTCCGTGAATTTAATTCCCCAGCAGCAATGGATCTCTCTCTCTCTCACCCCCCACAGATCCCTCGCACACCCCCACCCCCTCCAAGACAGCCCCATTCCTAGCCTGCTTTGAGCTCCGTTCTTAGAGGGAGGTGGTAGGGAGATCAATCTAACCTGAGGGCTGGTGATTTTCTTTCTCTTTCTCCCCCACACCCCCCCACCCCCTCCAAGGCAGCCCCTTTCCTAGCCTGCTTTGAGTTCCGTTCTCAGGCTGCATGCAAGGAAAGCAGCAGAAGCCTTTCTTTCTCTCCCCCAAACTCCATCATAAATAAGCCTTTGCAGCCTCTTGGAGCAGGATGCGGGCGGTGCTTTGGGGTGGTCTCTGTGGCCCACCAAAATTTTCTCGTGAACCACCAGTGGGCCATGGCAACTGGCATAGATGACAATGAGCAGAATCTCCCAATTCAGGAATGTTTTAATCTATTTTACATGTTTTTCCCCTATTTTGCAGTTGAGCAGCTTATACATTTAAGTAAATACATATATAAAAATGATCTTGTGTGCACATTTTACACAAGGTCTTCATAGCAAAATAATGGCTTGAAGCCAGTTAAGCAACCAGGGAACTATTCCATCTGTCTGTCCTTCTGCAAGTTTTACATACACATTATATAATTGAATGTCAAAGAGGTTACTGTGGCATTTAGGCTACTCAAATAAGAGTATTTTTCCACTAGAATGGAAAATTGGTTTCAATAGCTGATCTGTCCTCTATGTGAGTTGATTCCTCAATCCTCCTTGTAGGATATTTCTTTAGTCTACCTCCATTGTTTGTAATTTGTTATCTTGTAAACTTTCCATTTGGTTCTTTATAAAGCTCAGAAAATTACACTTATCACAAATGGATGTAAATTATTGCTTTTATTATGGTTGAGAATAAAACTGTTGCTATCATGCAAACAATTTTAATGTTATTTTTCCAACAATGATACTTAGGAAATCACTTACAAATGCAGAAAAGACAAACAGTTGATAAATTCAAGATAGTATTGGAGAGTTAGCCAAGAACTCAAGTATTTTGAAATTATTGTTATCTGTCAAAGTAATAGGTTTGGAAAAACTAAGTTAAGGACAGAATTTGGCATCATTTTATTTTGGAAAAATGTTTCCATCAATTTTATATCCAAAAATGATGTTACAAAGTCAAATCTGAAATTTATTATGCTTAGAGTAAATACTGTGTCCCAAATATCATGCCTGAATGACAATATACCCAGAAATGTGTCTCTTGGGGTTTTCACAGTTTCCCTCCACCTGATTTTTGTTTTGTTAATTTTAATGTCTAATGCTAGCAAGTGCTCATATGAAGCATTATCTTTCTTTTAAAAAATGCCTGGTGTGCATGTAAAACCTAGAAGTACTCTTAAATATGGGTATACAATCTAGGGATTTGTTTGGAAATGTGCCCACTATCAATATTAAAGCAAAAACAAAGTACAAGCCAAGGAGATAGATAATAAATTAATATTTTGTGAAAGCCATATTTCCCATAGCAGTCATTTTTTTAAATGGTCACAACCGAATACTTTCAAATTTATTTATTTATTTATTTATTTATTTATTTATTTATTTATTTATTTATTTATTTATTCTATTCACTTGTTGGCAGCCTCCCTGAGGAAGTGATTCTGGGCAGCAAACTATCTTAAATTAGAAGCAAATTTCCATCACCAATATAAAAATTAAAATATACAACAGCTGAGGGAAATGTCACAGTGGGTGGTTCTTAGCTCAGCCTGGAGACAGGAACCTCCATACATTCAGGGTCCCAAGCTAAGATGCAGAAGCCCTACAAATTCCAAATGTGTGTTCTTCATCCAAAATATTGGAACTCCCTAGAGTTAAATTAGTCTCAAATAATTAATTTAAGTATTACTTAGTTTGCCATTATATGATCATATTCAATTATATCATATACCATACCTTGTATCAAAGAAACAACAAAATATAGAGTATCTGTCATGGTTCCAATGATTGCCCTAATTAAATTATGAGCCTTGATCTAAGCTTCAAAAGAATTCAAAAGATTTATTAGGAGCAACTTGTCCGGCGCTAACCCATATGAAGCCAATTCTAAGACACATAATGACCCTGCTTCCCCACACCCCTCTGGGTGTGTCATATATCAGATTCTCTAATGATACACATGCTGGGTGTC
This sequence comes from Naja naja, assembly GCA_009733165.1. Taxonomy (NCBI): domain Eukaryota; kingdom Metazoa; phylum Chordata; class Lepidosauria; order Squamata; family Elapidae; genus Naja; species Naja naja. The sequence goes on along the minus strand of CM019156.1, from coordinate 10,412,829 downwards.
ATCAATCATGCTCTCCAATGAATGATTTTCGAGGGCAGAAGATCCAGTAGCCTACAAGCTCCACAAGATAAGCATGGAATGTGCTGCTGGCCTTCATCTGCCACACTGCTCCGTCAGGCCTTTCTCCCCTCCTTCTAATGTTAAACTCGGAAGCAGGCATAGGAATGAGTTACGAGTTGACAGTATCAATAATATATTAAAATAACAATTGCATGATTTTTAAAAAATACTCTATACAGTAAGAACCTGGATGTAATATGCATTCTCTACTGTTGTTTCTTCAACTATAATTTAAGGTGCTGAGGAAGACTACTCATTTTGTAACAAGATCTTTTTAATGGCTTAAAGGATTTTCCTTATTTTTCTCTTTTTGTTATTCTAGTTTGTGTTATTGTGCGTTTTGAAATCTGATTTTATTACACTAGTTTCTACATCATTCCAAAATGGGAGTAAATGCAACTTTCATCTATTCTTCTTCCCTTGTTTTCTTTGCACTGATGAAAGCATTCCTAAAAATGTTTTCAACCATATGATTATAAATATAGGGCAAGATATGAATACATGGATAAATTAGATTAATGTGTATTTTACTGGATAAACCTGGAAGGTAAAAGTGAACAATTATTCAGGGAATTAATTTACAGCTTGGGTTCATATTTTGCACTTAAACTATGATTTGTTAAATAAGTCACAACTAGGTGGCTTATTTAACCTTTATTTATAAGCTACAATTTGTAAATCACAAAGACTACATTCACCTTATAGGTTTAGTTGAAGGAGACAAGTAAACAAAATCACATCACAGTTTTCCTTGGTATATGGACATAATTACAGTATTCTCTAGTAATACAGTAATTCAAATGAGTCTCTGGAGACAGAAATGTCAATCATCTCATATTTGCCATAAATTCAATGTTAGCAGGTATGTAGAAATGACTTAAGAGAGTTTTAAACTAAAAATAGTTTATATCCCTTTTGTAGGACTAGTTAAAGGTGGGCACTTTTCAAACAAGTTTGTTGTTTCAAACTATTTAGCCATTTCTTCTAAATAAGCTGGAAAACTGATGAAAAACGCAATGATTCTAAATCCAAAACAGCTTCACTTTCAGAAAATTCATGTACTATAGATCACTGAAGAGATTTATTTGGAAATAAATAAGTATTTGACCTATTCCGCAAAGCACCTGAAGGCAAGACAAGGAGTAATGGATGGAAGCTTATCAAAAAGAGATCCAACCTAGAATTAAGGAGAAATTTCCTGTCAGTGAGAACACTTGATCAGTGGAACAGCTTGCCTCTAGAAGTTGTGGGTGATCCATCACTAGAGCTTTTTAAGAAGAGATTGGACAACAATTCATCTGGAATGGTATAGGGCCTCTTTCTTCTTTTTTTTAAAAAGAATTTTTATTTTTCAAACAAACATGCAGAAACAAAACGTAAAATATAAAACCATCTTCCAGTTACATATAGTGTGTTGGTTGGTTGCAAGTCTTTTGTGTTTCATCTCCATAGTCTTCACTTATAATTATATGTATGTATGTATGTATGTATGTATGTATGTATGTATGTAGGTCTTGGTGTATTCGGGTCTTGTCCCGTGTAAGATTGAGAGTATCTTGGCGACATTTCGATGAGATCCCATTCGCCATCTTCAGGCTGGTGTCTTCGGCTTTGTGCTTCTGCCAGCAAAGCGTGATCTGAGCTGCCTTCTCTCTATAAATACTGGAGGGGAGGTGTGGTGTGCTGGCTCTGTTGTAAGCGGGTTGGTTGGCTGTGTTGTTGGCTGTGTTGTCGCTTCTTGATTGGTTGATGGAGTTGATGTTTGCTGATTGGTTGGCTTTTTTGTAAGAGCCTGTGAGGCTGAGGTAGTGGCTGTGTGTCCTTCAGCCTTTTGTGTTGTAGCTGAGGTAGTGGGCTGTCACTATCACACACTTCTCCCAGAAGAACGAAGCTGAAGACACCAGCCTAAAGATGACGGATGAGATTTCGTCGAAACGTTGCCAAGATACTCTCAATCTTACACGGGACAAGACCCGAATACACCAAGACCTACATACCTTTACCTGTGAAAATCTACAAATATATATATATAATCATTATTAATCATTTATTTGACTGTAACTATTATTCCATCATTTTATGCAAGATATTCAACATTTTAGATTAATTTATATTATAACATTCATTACATCATCATAAATCCATCCAATAATAATACATCCTTATGTTATATTCTCTATAATTCTATTATCCTTATATTGTAAAATTCTCTAAAATATTTCATTTCCATATTTTTTTATCTAACCATTGATAAAATAAATCCCATATCTTGTAATATTGTTTGTCTTCTTGTTCTCTAATTTGAAAGTGTCAATTTACTCATTTCAGCACATTCCATTATTTTCTTAATAACTTCCTCCTGCATTGGTATTTTTTCGTTTTTCCAATTCTTAGCAAATACAATTCTAGCCGCTGTTAATATATTTGCAATCAAGTATTTCAATTCTCTACTGTATATTTCCGGTAAAATACCTAATAAAAATATCTCTGGTTTAAGATCTATATGCTTTTTTGTCATTTTTTCCAACCATGTGTGGATTTTAGTCCAGTATCTTTTAGCCTCTGTACATGTCCACCACATATGGTAATATGAACCTGGTATCTGATGATATTTCCAACACTTTCCCGATTTATTCTTGAACATTCTTGCTATTCTCGTTGGGGGTAAGTGCCAAGGTATAGGGCCTCCTTCTTGAGCAGGGAGTTGAATTTGAAGAACTCCAAGATCCCTTCCAATTCTGTTATTCCATATTCTGAATTATAAGTAGACATGATTCTTGATGAATGTATCTTTTTTTTTATGTACACCAAGAGCATATGCACCAATACAAATTCCTTGAGTGTCTAATCACACTTGGCCAATAAATAATTCATAAAGAATTCATTCATTCATTCATTCATTCATTCATACTTCATTAAATTGTATTTTTTAACCTCGCTTTAGTCTTCAATTATGTTCATATAATTAGATTATGGGGGTGGGGAATCCTGAAAGTATAGCTTCTCCAGATCAGCTATAGTAAACAAATGTTGTGGACTATGAATTATGAGCCTCAGTGGTACAGTGGTTAGAGTGCAGTACTGCAGGCTACGTCTGCTGACTGCTGACTGACTGAATTTGGCAGTGCAAATCTCAGCAGGCTCAAGGTTGACTCAGCCTTCCATCCTTCCGAGGTGGGTAAAATGCGGCCCCAGATTTTGGGGGGCAATTAATCTGAGTCTATAAACTGCTTAGAGAGGAGCTCTAAAGCACTGTGAAGCAGTATATAAGCCTGTGTTTTTGCTATTGCTAATAGAATTAATCAACAGCAGCTAAAGCAACCCTTTTCTTTTTCTTTTCAAAACTTCGTTGGTTCATCCCAGAAAGGGGGTTTTAATTATTAATTTGTGTTTTTCTTGTTCTTAAGTTTTACTGAGAGAAATAAAGTACAAAATAAAAAAAGAAAAGAAATGTATGAAAAAAAATGTTGCCATCCAACTTTGCAAAATCAAAAACTTCATAGAAATGTATATTTTAAGATAGTGCTTTTAATTTAAAAAAATCAAGTACAGTCAGGAATCAGGCACAGCAAGGGATTCAGTGCTACTTTATTGCTGGAAGAAATCTTAACAGAATCTTAAAAGCTATCCCAAACCTTCATTTTAAGGACAAGATCAAGGTAGGGTTGTCCTAATCATCATTTTCTGCTTTTCCAGGGCTGAGAATTATTTTACTTCTTGCATTCAAGGCCAAAGCTAAATTCCAATGAACATCAAAATAATTCATGCCAAAAATTTCTGCAACTTCCTTAAACAGCACAAGTCAAAGTTTAAATGAAAAAGTGGCTATCCACCTGAAAGTACTTAAAAACAATTTATTGAGGAAAGTCTTTGGCGATCTTATGAGCCTCTAAGGATGGGAACATGTTTCCCCTTAATATCTGGGAAACATTTGTTTATTGATTTCCAAGGTATAGTATTTTAAACTGATTGAATTGCAATGATTTTACAATAGGTTTATTTTATGTCTTGTTTTTTTTAAGGAATTGCCCTAATAAGATTGTAAGGATAGAAATTGTCAGCTCAAGTTGCTTAAAATGTAGAAATACTAAATTGTCTAATTGCTTTTCTTTGGCAGCAGCTGGAACTAATTTTTATAGCTTTTCAAATTCTGCCCTTTTTCGCTGCACCATACATCTGCATATTGTCACATCCATACTGCTTGACCTTCAGCTTATCGACAACTCTATCTTCACCCGTAGCTATGCAAAGAATTTGAGCCTTTCTTTGAGAAAAGAAATTGCATAAAAGCATTTTTTTATGCGATGGCCTCATCATAATCACTTTTTGTAATGTGCCATTCATGTGTACAAATCTTCTTATAAAACTTGGTTTGAAAAGAAATTAATAGAAAATAACAACCTCAATGTATCTGATCAATAAAGAAGGAAAACATACTTTGGAAGTCAACAATTTGTGGAAAATTGGGGTTGAGATCTGTGGACACATTCATAATCCCTAGGTAAACTGGCTGAGCAATCAGAAGCTTAAAAGCTGAACCAAAAAGATCCTTTGATAGTATTGGCGTTTGGATTTAGATTTTTGCTCAGCACCTGTTCTCATCATACAATCTCTTACTTTCAATTTGAAATGGATAACCCCTGTTAAACATGTTTAACATTTCTGTACTGATTCATAACATTCCCCCCCTATTTTATTCTGAGGGTTATAAATGTGTCAAGTTTCACGCAAGCAGAACACTAATAAATTAGGAATTATAAATATATATGCTTGTACAGTAGAATAGTTAAAGCCAGGTTAGAATAAATGAGATTTTCATCAAAGTTTTAACAGAGCAAAAGGGGACTAAGCCAGAGGGCAGTGTTTCTTAAATAATAAAACATAACATGCTAAAAATAGAAGAAGTAATATCAGAAAGAAGCAAGCATAGAACAAAGCAAAAGAGAAAGAAGATACAGCTACATCAGAAATTATGGTTCCTTCTGAATAGAACAGTTTTAAAAAATCTTGATTGGCAATACCTGTGCAATACAGGTAGTCCTCAATGTATGACAATAATTGAGCCCAAAATTTCTGTTGCTAAATATTAAGTGAGTTTTGCCCCATTTTACAACCTTTCTTGCCACTGTTGTTAAGTGAATCAATGCAGTTGTTAAGTTAGTAACACTATTGTTATTGCTTCCCCATTGACTTTGCTTGTCAGAAGGTCTCAAAATCACTCTGGGACACTGCAATTGTCATAAGTATGAGTCAGTTGCCAAGCATCTGAATTTTGATCATGTGACAATAGGGATGCTGCAATGGTCATAAACATGAAAAATGGTCATAAGTCACTTTTTTCAGTGCCATTATAACTTTGAATGGTCACTAAATGAACTTTTGTAAGACAGACTACAGAGTCCTCTTCACTAGGGGTACAAAATTACTAATGCACTGAGCCCTGGTGGTGCAGTGGTTAGAGTGCAGTATTGCAGGCTAATTGTGCCTATTGCCAAGAGTTTGATTCCTGACTGTCTCAAGGTTGACTCACCCTTCCAGCCTTTCAGGATTGGTAAAATGAGTACCTACATTGTCGAGGGCATTATGCCGACTCTATAAGCATAGAACACTCTTCATAGTACAGAGCAGCTCTATTCAGCACTGCTGTTAACCTATAATGGGTTAATCAAAACCATTGTTGTAAACTTTATTTCTTTGGGGAATAATGCTGTAGAAAATATTTCAAAAGTAGTTTAACTTCTATTTAAACAACTCATGGATCAGGTTGATGCATTGGAATAAAAGGTCATTGATATAACAAAGAGGTACCCCCTTGCAGAATAAAAGCAAGGAACAGAAGAAGCCACAAAATGGCATTTTAAGATGGTTCAACACACTTATTCAGGCCAGAAAATATTAAAGGAATAGTATGTTCAACAGTGCCATCAAGTGGTACCTGACATAATGATTTCAAGGTATGCATACACTTGCTAAGTTAAGAATATGCTGTTTTGATCTGAAGGGAGAATCAAAATTGCCTTTCTCCTGTGAGATGGTTATGTAAATAACATAGCAGAGAGTTTGAATGCTTTCAGACTTATTATTGTATTTATTTGTCAGAGTTATCACCACAAGATTAGGTAGTAGCTAGCCAAGGAGAGGAAACAGCAATAGCAACCTTGTTTATGACAATTGTGCCAGTATTGTATCATCAGTGTTGTAAGCTGGACATGGATCATCACACATTTTCTTAAAACATAGTATGGTTTCCTTAATTTTGATTTAGCTTGTTTGGTTCAGCATACATGGTTGCAAAGCACAGAAATTGAAATATGTTAAAATTTCCTGCAAAGTTGTTCTGATCCCAGCTGAGCTTCAATAGTGATTTTAATACTTCAGTCTATTAAAAATAGACATGAATTTCCAGCTTTCAAGATCCTTAACTTGGCCATTGGAGTGGATCTAATGAAACATCTGCAAGCAAACAACCAAGCTCAGAGAGCATCAAACACTCCACAGTTCATCCCTGAGCCACAGACATTCTCTTCTGTTGGAATAGCTACAGAGCTCTAATGTAATAGCAAGTCTCTTGATTTGGAATTGGGCAGGATAAATGACAAAAGCAGACTTGCACCGTTACATTGCCACATCTACCCCTTCTGTACCTGGGTTGTATACATTCAGACAAAAGGGGAGGAGTTTGCATTTCAATGGGAGAATATTGCTTTTGTCATTGTGCTGCTTTCTGGGATAAAAATATGGTAGGGATGGAATTTGTTCAATTAACCTCTTGATAAGAAGTTAGTACAGGGGTGTCAAACTGGCGGCCCACGGGCTGGATGGTATGCAGGCCACACCTACCCCAGCTCTGCCAGTGAGAAAAACATCATGAAATGTCACATGATGGCAACATGACGCCCCCAGTTTGATACCTGTGAGTTAGTAAATATGTAATTCCTGAACTTGTTACCTTTATTCACAGTAACAATGTGAAAAGAAAATCATTTATGTAAATTGACTGAAATGGAAAGCTTGTAAGGTGAGTTCTCAAAATACTCATGCAAGACTCAGCTGTCAATATTTGAAATGTCCTACCAATAGGTATGAGACATGTAACTCTTCATTAGGGGTTTAGTTTCTTAAGTGATATTTCTTGTTTAGCCTTCACTTGAAGTTTTGCCATATGTCACCTTTCAAGGAGAAACTGCCATGGAGAAAGATCTCTGCATCTATGAATGCATATGAGGAAGACCCATTTAGCAAAAGAAATACTCCATAGTAATTGTACATAATTTTGTACCTCAGAGATCTGTAGAACATCTTCCAAAGGGAGTTCTCATTTGAAGACTAGAGTTTCTGGATCGATATGTCAATGGAAACAAATCCTTTGACAGTTGCACTTTTCAGAATTTTCCAATGAAGCAATTGGAATGCAAACATGCTTGCCAAAATAGTATTTAGCTTGGAAAATTAATAGGAAAAATGTCTATAATTACATGTTTTGTGGGTCTATTTCAAAACCCATAAAGTTGAAAACTCATACTGAAATTGGATAGGAGAAATTGAGTCAAGGGGGAAAATTTGGAAGTTAGATTCCCCCATCTAAATTTCTCCATCTCTAGTATGAAATGAAACTATCTATCTGGAGAAAGTAAAAACACCATTTAGCCACCATTCAGTTATTTTTGAGGATTTTTATCTTCCTTTTGAATAACATCACATAATTATGTTATTCTGAAAGCACATTAAATATATGGGGTATCTCTCTTCCATACTTTTGAGTGAGTAAAATAACTATTATCAGATACTATCATATTTCCCTTAAAGGAAGAGCCTTTTTGACATCATTATCTATCCTTGGTAATTTGAAGCACTATTGATACTTTCAGAGAGATGAGGGATATGATTTTATGTACTTTAATCCCAGGTTTTAAGCTTTCAGCCAGGACTGAAAAGAATTCATCAGAGTTTTGGAAAAGACTCTATTACTTTTAGAATGTTAGGCACTCATCTTGTTAGTTATACTTTTGTCAGAACCTGCACTTTGCAGAAAGCAGGAATGGGAAGGGATCTAGTGAGTTGGTGAAGCTGGGTTTTGAAGAGGTGTGAAAAATTGTATGAAAATCAAAAGGAAATCTCACCTCCATTGTGGCTGACTGTGTAGGAGAAGATCAGGCAACGGGGGAGGGGGGGCAGCAGAGGTAAACATGTCATTGGTCCTTGCATTGCCACAATAGATCCAAGTCCAGCCTCCCTTGAATTTTGTTGACCCTTATCAGTGTTGAATTCTAGTCAGCCACATCAATGTCAGGTGTAAAGAAGCAGGACCATAAGGGTGCCACCTAGAAGAGTTATCAAAGCCTATACACAAGAATTTAGTCAACTAAAGTTCAACAGTAAATTGGAGCTAGATAAGGATCAACAGAATTTGGTGTGGGTGGGTTAGACTTGGTTCTCTTGAGGACTCTAAACTGATGACACATTTAACTCTGCCCCCGCCCAGCTCTGCTTGCTCTTCTCCTATAGATTGCCAAGTTAGGAGCTCAATTTCTGGGGTCTTGGATCCAAAAAAAGGGGGGATCTAAAAGACAGATGTGACCTGCAGGAACTTCACAGCTTCTATAGAGACCTCAAGGTTTGTGAAGATTGGTGACAAAACACCACTCAGTCTCTGCTTGGAAACTGAGTGAGATAAACTATCCTTACTTGTTAATTGACTACTTTGCCTCTTTTCAGGCTATGGCAATTTTAGATTATATTCATATTTAAAATTAATGCCAATTTTATTTGGGAGGAATACAAAGGTTTCATCAGGCTGTTGACCGTTGCCAGTCAATTTTACATTCTTCACATCATACAAATCCTTTGTCTTTTACAAAATGTGTTCATTTTTTCTTCATATTTGTTTCCCATCCAATGTGTTAGAAGGCTGAAAGAACAAGGAAGTGCAGGATTTTGATTTTCCTAGGTACTTAAAAAAGAGGAATTTAAACACGGTGAGTAAATAGATCTAGTGATGTGTTCATGAAAACTAATAGCAAATCTGAGGCAATCAAATTATCTTAATGATTTGAGCTTTGTACAAAGTTGAATGCAGGAGGCCACAGGCTATTTCTGCATATCCTTCTACATTATGTAGACTAGGTCATTCCAATTAGTGGTTAAATTGTTTCACAGGATTATCATGCATCTCAATATTGAAATAATCAAGCAAAACTATGTATGAGGATGGCTTTATGAACATTTTTGCAGATTTTGACAAGCACAAATAAATCAGACTGTCTCTGATCACTAGTTTACTGTATATACCACAAAAAACTCTTTCTCTTTCTCTCTCTCTCTGGCACTTAAACTAAATTATTGGAAAAGGAGATGATAGGCATCCAGTGCAATGAATGTTCAGCAAAATTATCTTTAAAGCAGGTTTAGGCTTCTCACCCATCATACAGATGGCCAATGCACAGAATTCTTATTTATATGGAGATGAGGCACACTGTAGCCAAGTCCAACCCTGACATGCATATCACAGAAAATAAGAATAGGTTGCTGAAGATGCTCATTCAAAGGAGGGCTTGATCTCCGGGTGAAAGCAAGCAGCAGAATGCATGATGATATAAGACAGGATTATGTTCATGAGATGGATAGTTATAGGAAGGAAGGAAGGAAGGAAGGAAGGAAGGAAGGAAGGAAGGAAGGAAGGAAGGAAGGAAGGAAGGAAAGGAAGGAAGGAAGGAAGGAATTCCTATAGGGAAAGTTCTCAAAGTTATAAAAAGAATTGTAGTGTCTGGCTCACATATTATGCTAAATCATGGTGTTTTTTTAAATTACATTTATATGCCGTCCTTCTCCGAAGACTCAGGGCGGCTTACAATTTTTTGGGATACAACCCAGTGTGCTCAGCAATAGCCTTCATTCCATTGTATATGCCTGCTTATTACTAAGCGGCATTTTTACAAAGTCAGCTTATTGCCCCCAACAATCTTGGGTCCTCAATTTATCTACCCCGAGAGGATGGAAGGCTGAGTCAACCTTGTTTGATTAAGCATGATCTGATGTATAAGCCACAATTAGCTGGGGTTGCAGATTGACATTCAGTCAATCATATATTTTATTTGTTTGTTTGTTTATCTAACAAAAATTACAAATTCAAACAAACATTAAAATGTGACAGGGACAATAAGCATGTTAGTGCACTTATGTATAGGTGCAAAATCTATAACCCAGATTGGCTACAGACATCAATTTGTCAAATATCTGCTGATCATCAGCAACAATCCCACACATCCCCTCTGCCTATCTATCTCAGCCTGATCCTGGTACCACTACCATATATGATACTTATATGTGCAATGTCTGTGAAGGCTTGAGTGGAAACATAAGTATATGAGATACTTATTTCAGGATCAGAATTTACTTGGGCAAAATGCCACCCTCAGCAGGAAACCAATGATAAATATTCTCCTCTTCGGATTGATGTAGCCCAAAATTATTCTGATCAAGGCTTCTTGAGACAGTAACAATCACACACTGTTCCCAAAAACCTTTTGTTTTATTTCAATGGCTGTGAATTATATGTATTCACAGCCCATAATGAGTCCCAAACAGTTTATGAATAGTCCAACAGAAGTCTCCCACAGTCTTTCAGGATAAGGCTGAGAAGCACCCACCTTTATCTTCCTTGAAATGCTGCCAATGACTAAATTGCCAATTAGCTGTACAAGGCCAAATGGAGCACACAGTCAACATGGAGCTTCAGAGTTTAAACCCACCAGAACAACGTAAGTTGCTTCCTGCAAAGGCTCATGTCCCTTTGCTTTATGTCTTATGGGAGGGCCAATCATCTCCAAGCCTTACTCCTGAGTTGCCCCTTTTTTCTTAACTGTTCTTGCCTTCTGGCAGCTCTACACAAGTGTGCACTGGGAATTGGCTCCCTCTATTCCTCTGCCTCACTGATGTCAGATTCTGGAGGCTCTGGAGTCCGCACATAACTCTCAGATGGCCCTGGCCCCATCTCTGTATAAAGGCAGATCCCTCATCTGAGCCCTCCCCAGACTCCAGAACTGACCCATGTTTCTCCCCACTGTCTGACTCTGCTGCCAGTTCCGCAGGCCATTGGCGGACCACAACAAAATGTAAAATAAACCTCAGTTGTTGTTGTACATCTGTTAGACTGCTGCAACAAATATGGAAGTATTCTAATGTTTTATCTCTTCTGTGTTAAAATTCCAAATGTAATTAAGTAGCATCTCTTAAGCAAGTAAATAAATAAGAGGATGATATTGCTGATGTGATGGTGGTGGTGAAGATGAAGTTGTTGATGGTGATGATGATGATCCATTCAGTTGTGTTTGACTTTTAGTAATTCTATGGGCCCGGTCTCTCTACTTCATCCAATTTGTCACTACTTCTTTAAGTTGTTCTATGCTGTGGCTGATGCCAGCTTTGATGGTAAAGAGACAAGTAGAGATGGCTTAAATGTAAATGGAACCCAAAGAAAGGCAAGAATTGCTCTATGGGATATGCATGGATCATTTAATGTATGGATGCTTAAGAAGGATGGAGGGAGGGATGGATTTTTGTTTGGTACTCAAAGGTTCTTTTTTTCTTCTTCTCAGCACGTTTGTACAATATTAGACTAGCCTGTGACTACTCAGATCATGGCTGACTGGTTTCGGTTTTGGTCAAGCATGCTGTCTCTTATTGATGTGAGGTACAGACATTTTTCTTTGTGCTCTTTCACATGCAACAGGGCAGGTTAGCTTTCCCTGTAGAATTCTTTTTTTACTTATACTTGGAATTCATCACAAGCAAAAGGTAACAGCAGTACCAGGAAATGGTTTTGCATTTAGAATCATTGAAGCCAGTTAGATCAAAGATGAGATTAAAGTCTTTTTGTTTTCTTGTTAATTCTTTCTCCACCCCGCCCCACACACATCACTTTCCAAAATACAGCATAATCATATTCTACTTCATCACTAGGCAACTTTGAGAGGGACAGCATATCGTATTCTTCTAATACCTTTCAACCTTGCCAAAAATATTTGTGGATTTGTGTTGTTTGAGGAAATTGGTTTTCACAAGGGACTAGAGAATGAATGTGCAAAATAAATAAATAAGGACGTGGATTAAGGGAAGAGTGTGAGTTTAGCTATGAAAAAGCAACAGGGCATCTTATTTTCCTTGTACAGACTGCTCTAGCTTTCCTTCATTACAATAACTGAAGCCTGATCATAGTTATAATTCCTCTGAAGTGAATCCTATTTTTCTTAGTGAATTTTTGCATACCATCTTACTTCCTTCTTATTCAGCCTATATCTCACCCATTTCACGCACATGCATGTATCATCCTACCTAAAACTTAAAAATAATGACAATTTCCTTTCATAACATATGCATAGCACCATATTGGCAGAAAGAATGGATAAAATAGGCTATTTCTGGTCTTTGACAAAGTTTGAAATATGCATTTAGATACATTTAAAAAAAAACCTGCATTAACTATACTATCTAAACTATACATTTAGAGACTTAAAAAGAAAAGCTGCAGGACCAGATGGAATGGTGAGATAAAAAAAATCAATGGATTCCATTAATAGAAAGTTCCTATTTATTAGGGAGTTGCTTGGGATATCAGCCTGTTAATTCCAGGTGACGTACAGTATAATGGTGTTTCAATTTCTGCACTGCCAGAATAGATATTTGAAGAGCACTTTGCATGTTGTTACTTACATTTATTTATTTATTTTAATTTTCCTCCTGCTATATGTGCTCAGGTCTTTCTGTAGTTCCTCAGAGGTGGTCTGTCCAGCTTTATTCTTCTCCTTTAGGACTATTTTGCTTTAGGACTATTAATTATAAGCAAAGTTAAGGCAACATGATGATCCTGGCTGTTTTATATTGATGAATACCACCATTCACCATGATCTCCCATATATTTTCATGTATTTGAACAAGTTAGTGTGCTGCAAATCCAGTCTCAACTTTGGTCATGAATTTGATTTGCAAGAATGTTTCTGGGTCCCATGCAGTTTTTGAAAGGCCATGTTAGAAAGTGAAAAAAGATGAGAAGCTATAATCCAGAATTTTGAAGTGTCCTCTTCTGCCTTAGAAAATAATAAACAAAGTTGGATTGATAGAAAATAGAACTGCATGAAGCCACAATTTGGAGATTTAACATATCAAATGATGTTTTTTAACAATGAATCCTGACTGATTTGAAAGTGGATTTAACAATCCAGGCTATAAGAATAACATGGACATACAAAAGAAACTGGCTTATGTCTTAATAATTAAATCAAGTTTCATAATCAGAGCACAATGTTATGTAATTAAAACATTATTTTTATTATGTTACTTTAGTGTGGTCCATAAATATTTTTTCTGTGGAGAAGAACCATGGCTTCTTAATCTGTTGGTTTTGAACAGTGCAAAATTGCGTCTTAATTTTCCTTCCTTCCCTAATATAACAAACAGACCAGAAGACAATGAAAAATCATTTCTATAGTCTTAGATGTAACCCCCCAAAAAACCAAAATGGCTCCAGTTTACTGCATTATCAAAGCCCTGCCCCTATTGTGTGTGTGTGTGTTGCATGCTAATAAGAAATAGAGCTTTGATTGTGCAATCACAAAGCCTACATCATGACTTTTTTTTGACAAACACTCATATACAAATACAAAAACACCCTGTAAATGCCTCTGTATTCTTGACAGGAAGTTACCAGGAGTCAAGCTGAATTTAAAGGAGATTTTGTTGAAATGCTGAATTAATTTGCAAATAGCTCTTTTGCTATGTTTTACTTTAATTTTCTCCCAAAGTTTCTGCATGCCTTTCTTGATAAATAAGGATAGTAGAGATATGCCCGATGGAATGAGAGAGAAAAACATTTGTTTTATAGAGATTATTAACAAGGAAAATAAAAATAAATAAATAAATATAATGGTTTAAAAATCTGCTTTGCCTGAAAGTCTGGGGGAACTTCATTAATTTTCTGCTTGCCTGATCTCTAATAGACAAAACACCTATGGAATATGATTAAGGCAAGAGAAAAGTGTATAATTTCATTTCTAATATTGGTTGTGCCCTTCCTTTTAATTTTTACACAACCTATTTAACAGAACTGCTTAAAAGCTGTTTAGAGGAATTATAAAAGCAAAACAAGGGATTATCGACATTGTCAGCAATTTTTCAGATGTTGTAACTTATTCTTGTAAACTAATGCATCATTTTTTATGTTAAGAATTTACTAATGTTTGTGAAATTGGTTTACTGTTCATGACACTTTACATGACACCTTAATACTTCACTCATTTATACACCACTACAGGCTGGCTGAGGAATTCTGGGAGTTGAAGTCCACACAGCTTAGGTTAAGAAATGCTGCCTTATCTGCACTATCCAAAAGAGAGAAGTGAGGAGATGCTGCTACTTATGTAATTAGATGATAGACACACACACACATTTTGCTTTTGAAGGAACACAACTTCTCTTCCTTGTCTGTGAGTCATTGTTTGACTTGCTGAAACAGTTGAGTTACTGTCTCAGCTTGAGAGTCTAACTCTCTCAAGAGCTAATGAGACCAATATCTACCCAGGATAAAATTCATCCTCAGCAGGATGAATTTTTGAATGCATTTGCCCAATCATACATATTTCTGTTCTTTTCTTTTTTCAAAACTACAAGGAGCTAGCTGGACGTGGTTACTTCTATAAGACTTTCTGAACAGTAACACACTAAAGTATTTCAGTTAAGAGAAGCACTTCTCTGTGCTTACTATCATTTTATGTTCAACCAGCCTATTCAACAATGAATACTACATAGAGGAAAAGGCTGAAAGAAATGGAAGATGGAAATTATATATATTATCTTCAGGGTTTGAGAAGGGGTGGAGGAGCAAGATTTGCAGAATATACAATTTATTAACAGATTAACAGATAATCAGAATTGGAAGGGACCTTGTAGGTCATCTAATCCAACCCCCGCCCAAACAGGAGACCCTACACCATTTCTGACAAATGGCATCCAATCTCTTCTTGAAAGTCTCAAGTGATGACGCTCCCACTACTTCCGAAGGCAACTTCTGTTCCATTGGTTGATTGTTCTCACTGTCAGAAAGTTGCTCCTTATTTCCAGGTTAAATCTCTCCTTGTTCAGTTTCCATTCATTATTCCTTGCTATATTCCTTATTATATGACTTTTTGGGAAGGCTCTCCAAAGAAGGCCAATAATGGTCCAATTGCTCAGCAAGCAGTATTCACGATTAGGGGCTTCAGGGAATCCAGCGTTTTTTGGGCTCCGGTTTACTCACGGTTTCTGGTGCAGGTGGCAGCTTTGAAGACTTGAGGAGAAGGGGATAGAGATGAGAGCCAGGATGAGCTGTGATTTATGAGAGTGTGATTCGGACATTTACAGAGAGACTGATTCTGAGAGTGACCCATTCAATGAGTTGTGACTGGTG